>KK106984.1:30363-280356 GCA_000611775.1 Umbilicaria muhlenbergii
AAAGATGATTTGATATGATGAGTATGACAGGGATTAACTACCCCTCTCAAGGATAAAAACAACTTGACTGAGTCAGAAATGACAAATATGATGACAATACTCCCTGACATAATGAAATGTTGAGAGGAAATTGAGGATGTTATATATTATGATGATAAGATTTACATTTCACAGAACCCTGCCCTCTGCAATGTGATGATCAGTTGATTTCATGATGATGTTTTTGCAGGTCATTTCAAGAAGTCAAGAACTGCAGAATTAATGCAGTGATCTTATGACTGACTTGATGCTGTCAGAGACATATGATGTTACTGTCATGACTGTGTTGAATGCCAAAAGGTGAAGTCAGCTCATCACAAATCATATGAGTTATTAAACTCATTGCCAGTCCCAACTGAGCCATGGCATACAGTGACAATGAACTTCATTATGAATCTACCACTGAGCAGCACGTATGAAAGTATGACATGAGATTCAATCCTTGTCATAATTGATAAGTTGACCAAAATGGCTCATTATATTTCAGTACAGAAGACAATGTCAGTTGCTGACTTCATTGAAGTGTTTATTCAGGACATAATCAAGCATCATGATGTGTCAAAAGTCTTAATCACAGACAGAGACAAGCTGTTTACATCAGAGCAGTGAATCAGCTTCTGCTTTCACATGCAGTGTCATCATAACATGTCAACAGCTTTTCACCCGCAAACTGATGATCAAACAAAGAGGCAGAACCAGTCTCTGAAGGTGTATTTACACATATTCATTAATGAGCAGCAAAAGGACTGAGTGAAGCTTCTACTCTGCGCAAAGTTCTCATACAACAACTTCATACATGCTGCTATGAGAAAGAGCCCTTTTCAGCTTAACCTAGGGTGAGACCCTCAGATGAGCCTAAGTAGGTCATTTATACAGCACTCACATGAACAAATAAGACCTTATGCAGATGCACAGCAGCTTCAAGATCAAATTGCAACAGCTCAGAAGCAGCTACAACAGATTAATGAGATGTATGCAAATTATTATAATCAGCACTGAACAGAGATAACATTCAAAGAAGGTGATTTAGTACTGATCAATGAAAAGAATGTGTCAATGAACAAGCAGATGAAGAAACTGCATTGAAAAAAGCTCAGTTCATTCATGATATGATGTGTGATAAGTCAGTCATCATATGAACTTGATCTCTCAGAGGATTGAAACATCTATAATGTATTCAACATCACTCTATTGAAGTCATTTTAAGACACATGTCATGTGTCCTCTGCATTGACAGGAAAAGACCTACTACTCAATCAAGATGACAAGTGAGAAGTTGAGGCAATTGTGAATAATCATGTTCATGACAGCAGGCTTCAATACCTCATCAAATGAAAGTTGATGAATCAGGTGTGAGATGACACATGAGAGTCAACACACTTCATTCACAATGCAAAGGCAAAAATGCAGAAATTTCATGCTGACAACTCTGATAAACTGAAATTCAGATGAGTTGTATGACATGACCTTTCAAGGTTAATTGAGAAGCTGTCACAAAAGTCATGAGCCTTAAGATGTGACCCTTCAAGGTTAATTGAGAAGCTGTCACAAAAGTCATGAGTCTTAAGAATTGAAAACTTTATCAACTTTGTTAACCTGATCTTCTATGACAGAGCCTGTGCCTTATGATAAGTACAACAGAGGCTACAATGCTATGATGCTATGACAGAATCTTTAATAAGATTACTGCATGAATTACATTATCATTGACATGTCACATTGCAGAGAATCAGAGAACACTCAAGTGCAGAAACATTTCATTTCAGGTCTGAAGATCAAAATGAACTTGAGATCAACATCTTGCACTCAACCCCTCATCAGTGTCATGTCAAGTCATTCTCATTTATCTACTTGTCTTCTGCTGTCTTAAACTCTTTTTTGCTGTCTGATGAGGCCTCTGACCTCATCTCCTCAACATGATGCTGCTCACAGAGTTTGATATACTCTTGATGATGATGAGATTAATGAGAATTAAGGATGCAGAGAGCATGAGCAGTGCTTTTCAGCAAGACAGCAAGAGCTTGAATGAGCTTCTCAAGATTACTGAATTAACATTAATCACCTCATTATGAATGCTGTGAGACTCATGTTGAGGAGCAGCTGCAGGGGGTGTGAAGAATGCTGATAATGATCAGTAAAAGGTGACAGCATGAGGATCTGATGATCAGTTGTTGAACACTATGACTAATTAACAATGCAAAAGTATGACATAAAGTATGACAAAAGTATGACATAAAGTATGACACTTTGTCATACTAAACAAAACAAAAGAGGATTGAGAAAGGCAGACTTACAGTGTGCTGTCACCCCTCTGATCACCATAGACACGCGCTGAGACAACAACATCAGAGCTCTCAGAGTCAAGAGCAGTGATGATTGAAGACTCTGCTGTGCATTGCTCACAGAGGTTGTGAAGAGATATGCAACATGTGCAGGCTCCCCTGTCTGACACAAAGCAGTGATCAGCTTCAGCCCTTATACAAGAGTCACAGTGAACAGTACTTGACAACATGTGACTGAGGTTCTCTCAAATCACACGCTCATGATGATGAGCCTGCTGCACGTGAGCCGGCAGTGAGGTATCATCATGACATCACACAGAGCAGGAACTGCTGCTGAAGATGTCACTCAGAGGTAGATGCTTGACCCTCTTCAGGCGCTGAACAGTCAGTTTTATCACTCTGTTTCCTCATCTCTTTCTGAAGGTGTCAATCATCACAGTTTCATTCACTGACTTCAACTCAGAGCCCTCCTCATCACATTGAGCCTGAAGATCAACAGGCTTCCCTGGCAGAGGCAGGTCTTCATCATTGTCTGCGGCTGTGAGTTCAAGAGTTTGATTATTGATTGCTTATATACCATGTTAGCATCCATATGATATATGACAGGAAGTATGACATCACAAGAATGTTGAGCCGTGAGCTGCAAGCTTCATGACACTCCCTTCATGAGGTGAACACCTCTGCAATGAGGATGATGTCATGAAGTCATCAGGTCACTCAATGAGCTGTGAAAAAGTCATGAGAAGTACAACAACATGTCATCAGAGAGATGATGAAGAAGAAACACAAGAGAAGGATGTTTTGAACCTATGATAAACATTTTGATTTTGATGTTTATGTTAGGAAGAAGAGCTTACTGCCAGGCGCAATATCATCACAATTAAATGAGGGCATGTGATCAGCCTTACTTTAGCGCAGTTTCACACCCTCACCCTACAAGGTCAACCACTTATCAGGTCATCATGACGATGTCTATGATGATGAATTTGAAGTCAATTGGCACCGGGGACGGCGCCATGAGAAGGGGAATGCTGTGTCAGGGCCACCATATATAGTAGTATGACAGTACAACAGTACAACAGTATGACAGTATGTCACTATAACTCACTTATATGATGACTCAGTGAGTAGCGCCTTGGCATCAAGTGAAAACTCTTCACAAGGAGGTTCAGAAACCTGCTTCCTCAGTGATCAGTTTTGCCACTGAATAGAAGACGTATAACCATTGCATTGGCCTCATCGTGACTATATTGCCTACGACACCCCGTTCAACATCACTACGACGACCGTCGTACACCCACCCCCTTACAAGTGTATATCACTGCTCTCAATCCCTTTTTTAAACCCTCTTTACATGATGTTCTTCAGTGCTGTTTACACTTTGCATCTTCAAGACATGTATCAACATCTTTCTAGTTGATGACTGCACCTTTGTATATACTTCATAGTATGTTTACCTTACCTTAGTTACATTAGAACCTTTAGATTTTTAATTTTACATTGCTTTAACTTTATATCACTCTGATTGATGACTTCTGAAGTAGCATGACTTAACTGTGCATGATGTACATCCTGTAGAATGATGGTGAAATAACAGTTTTTTAATCTCAGTGAGTAGCTTGTAGCTGCGTGCTACCACTTTCACATGTTTTCTTAAACATATATATATTCATATACAGATAGCAAATATATCACAGAATTGTCAATACGTCTTTGAAGAGTCATACATTTTTACATATCACACGACTTGAATAACAACATACAAAAAGTTTCAAATGTATGACAATATCAACATAAATATGTCATCACATTCCTACAAGCCCATACGCATTTATATCTCATACGGTTAATTGTCGCTACACATATTCATAAGTTAGACGTGTAAGTCAAATAGCACATGCGGCATTTGATAACGTAATCTCTTAGTATGCTGTGACTGTTTGGTCAAATAACATCACACCGTTCAAGTTCTTTACCGTAATACTACAGAAAATTTATCGTAATTTCTACCCATTTATCTACGGTAAGGTACTTAAGACGACTTGCGTCACTGGGCCTAAGCAGTGGTACCAGACTCTCAAGACACAAATGCAAACACCTTGAATTCGCATTCATACTATGGACACTTAGCGTGATCCCGTAGCTAACACTTCCGGATCTCCTCGTGCCTTGTCAAGTACAGCCTTTATCTGAGAGTATAGTTCTTTGTTCTCTCCAAGCCAACGCTTGCCATTTGGGAAGATGTGTTTGCGTAGCTCTTGTACGCAAGGGATCAATGATTCGCACTTGGGAGTGAAGCCGGCAATGGCCTCGCTGAAGGGTTTTTCTTCGACAACTAACCCTCTCTTGAGATATGCCAATTCTCTGATACCAGCGTAGTTCCACTTATCAAATTCTGGAACTATCCTGCGTTTCACCTCGCCCTTCACATTCAGACCATCATGGTGTATGCAGATCCAGAAAAGCACCCAGAAGAAGGACTCCAGATCGTGCATGAAGCTATGTTGCTCACCGGAAAGCGCCCCGATGGCCATGAAGATCTTGGTTCCGGCTAGACCTGATGATCGAGGTGGTTTAACGGAAAAAGTTTCTTCAAGTTCTAGTTCTACCATGTACTTGAGGCGACTTTGATCATTCGACTTGAGGAGTACAAGACTCTGGAAATGCAAGCTCACTGAATTCAATTCATGGTCAAACTATAAAAGTTTAGTACTAGGCGACAGTCTTGGCCTTGATGTTATTCCTTGCCTTCTCGAGTATTCTCTTCATATCAGAGTAAAGCTCTCGGTGCTCGCTGAACCACCTACTGCCTCCCACAAATACCGCTGTATGCAGCTCCTTCAAACAAGGAATCAGTGGCTTGCAGTGTTCAGTAAAGTAATTATCCACAGTGTCAAAGATGCCCTTCGATATTTGACCAGCCTTCGTCTTCGCCAATTCTTCAGTGCCAGCGTAGTTCCACTTCTCATATTGCGAAACAATTTTGCGTTTAACCTTCCCCTTCTCATCCCGACCATCATAATGTATGCAGATCCAGAAAAGCACCCAGAAGAATGACTCCAGATCATGCATAAAGCTATGAGGCTCGCCAAGAAGCGCCCCAATAGCCATAAAGATCTTGGTACCAGTCATGCTGGGTGCGCCGGACCCTCGATCATTGCTTGTCTTAATGGCAAGATCGAGATCGATGAGGAAACCGTTATCTTCGTTCTCTGTGAGCATGATATTGCCAATGGATATATCACGGTGGAGGATCCCAGCGTTCAGTAGAGACTCATGTCCTGAACAAGTTAGTGAGATTGTTTTAATGCTTATGCCGACACACTTACCGTGGATAGCTCCGATGAATCCGTTGATGATAGCCACCGGAGACGAGGCTTTGTAAATGGGCTTGCCAGCGTCTCTGGTGATGATACGTCGATGGACTCGATTGTGTGTAGGCGTCCCTGTGTCTTTTGACCGCGGGCTCGAGCGCGATCTCTTATTACCAGCTGGCGGCGCCATCTGGGCTGAACTTGACGATCGCTTTCGTGAAAGACTTTGGCTTTGAGTTCGCCCTGTTCCAACCTTCCCTAGAGACTCCGAAGCTGGTGCTTCAGGCTTGTTGAAGGATTTCTGCCTGAATGTAGTTCGACCGCATGTTTTCATCAGTCCTTGTCGTATATTCTCGATAGTATCATCGTTCTTCCCGCCAACCTGGACTGTCTCGTGATGGTAGTACCGGACGATGTTTCGCGCGCCTTTGTCCATTGCCTCCTTGATAAGCTCTCCTTCTTCAGGTCGTTCTTCATATTGCCATGAGTCCTTGACCACGAGAGGTTCCTCCGATTCGTCTCCAACGCGATATGCCCTCCAACAAGTCGTCGCTCGACCAACAATCACCGCTTGTTGTTTGATGGCCTCTGTAAGAATAAGTCGTTCGATCTTATTATTTCGGGTGATCTCTATGTAACGCTTGCCGTCTGATTGCTGAATCGTAGGGTCAAGACCAAGCTGCTCGTGGTTCATCAGGAAATAGCCGAGCATGACACGAGTGAATTTGAATCCGTCTTGATTGATGTCGAAGGAGGAAGATCCAGAGCTGCCCGATCGGTCAAATAGCCATAGACGCATCAGCGATCCACAGATGCTAAACCCAAGCACGAACCTCCGGTCTTGCGTGCTGAACACCTCCCGAGCGTATCTAGCTAGATCGAGCCACGCTGGCTCCTGCCCGTCCATAATGGGGTTGCTTTTCAATTCTCCAGTCACGAGAATTCGAGTCCAGTCGTGGACCTTACTCTGCCCATGATATGCCATAATACCAACGTCCATCTTCCGTTTGGCGGTGGATCTGTCAAGGTAGATGTCGGGTCCCTGGTATATCCGCCGGCAAGTTGTAGCATCCACGCCACGTCCGTTGATCCACGCCGTGAAACTCTCCATAAGGTCTTGAAGCCATTCCACTACGAGTTCCTCCTTGGCACTCTGAGGCCACCTGGCCCACCCACTGCCTTCCTTGTATAGCGGTGTATCCCCTTCCAGACACAGTTCAAAAACCGTCTCTGCCAGTTCGTCGAGTCGTGGGACATGTCCGAAGACTGCGTCGATGAAGTCTGGAATATCGATTCGAAGGCTCGGGAGGAGTTCTTGTTTGAGCGCATCATCGATATACTTTCGGTATTCCGAGGTATCTTGGAAGCTGCCCGTGTTGAAGGACCAAGGTGTCTGCTGAACCGACGATGTAAATGAGGGGTGAGATGAGAGAGGGGTTATCCGGGAGAGTGTGTTAATAAGATCGAGGACGGCATTCCAAATGTCAACATCCGGTGCCTTCTTGAGGATGAGTCGTGATAGCGCACGATAATGTTCATAGTTGAAGTCGCCATTCCGCACACGGCTGAAAATCGTGGATAGCTCGGACGCTATATCTCCATGTCCGGTCCTTGAAGGAAGATTAAGGGCCACCTCGTGACCCTGTAAGGTAGAGAGCAGTCTCGATACTACCTGTGGAGGTCCTTGGTCGGAACTGTCGACAGCTTCATCGCAAGAAATGGAACCCGGCTCGTAGGACTGCTCTGCTTTTTGAAGTGAATCTTGTAAATGACCAAGGGAGTCATCTAAAGGATGCTTTGCGATGAGAGTGCGCTCGTCCTGCGAGAAGTTGGCCATGTCAAGAAACAACGTGCCCGGCTCGGTCCCGTCGTGAATCTGCCGATTCATGGCAATCTCATCTCAGCGCGCGTTGAGACACACGAATTTCAATGTGGCAAGGAGAGTCCAGTTTAGTACCTTATTTAACAGCATTTGCTTTGATGGCCTCAAGCTCGCGCTCAGATAACAGAGTCATGAGATGATGCAAGCGCTACGCTGTTGCGAAGTGACGCGAAATTCATCCTGGGCACAAACAAGAGTTCGCGCCGGCGTTTTCCTCATGGACTTCCCACTAGTCCTAGACCAGTAAAGCCAAGGTAATATTCGAAAAGGCCACATGACGTAAAGCCCCACTGAGGTTTGCCTACCTGAGGTACCTACCTTACCTTAGGTAGGTACCGTACCTTAGGTAGGTACCGAAGTCAATCGGGCGCCATTACCTTTGACTAACCGGCGATTTGCTGTCGTATACCCCGAAAAGCTTTGAAATGTTACTTTCTCCCCCAAACTCAATTAATTTTTAGTTTATACCCCCTGCCCAGGATTGAGTTCTATAGACTGATCTTAGGCGTTTAGTCTATATGTTTCAGGCTTAGACGTCCTTGCAAGCTCCGTGTTTGGCTGCTTTTCTTGCAGCGAATAGGGAGTACCCCTCACCCGCCCCCCCTCAAAAACACGCCCTCTGCGGTTGAACAGCCAAAAAATGGCCCATAGACTGCATCAGCTGTAGTATCCCTTTGAAATCCAAGAGGCGAGAAGAACGGTTCTGATGATGAGAGGTTTGAGGGAGCTTTTAGGTGTCAAAGGAACGTCCGACAAGAAGGGGAAGACTCAATTGCAAGAGGAAGTGCTTGAGAAAAGGCGGGGTGGCTTGAGGACTACGCGTGGCAGGGTTCAGAGGTGGAGATTGAGATCTTGTTAATTGGTCTATTCTATGCTTCTAAACGTTAATTACATGGGGGTATAGAATAAAAAAATAATTGAGCTTGGGGGAGAAAGTAACATTTTAAATCTTTTCGGGGTACTGGGTATATATTAGCAAATCGCCGCTGACTAACACATGCCTAAGATTGTTTTGTGCTTCAATTCCGGCCTCTCTCGTCAACCCGTTGCCGCATTTTACGGTAGTAACACCTCGCTTTTCTAGCTCAGCCAGACCCGCTAATAATGCTCATTCTATCCTGCAGAAGGACAGCTCTCAGTAGCCGTTAGGCATCAACGTCGGGTCCTCGTAAAATAACAACCCCCCTTAATACATTGACAACCCCCCTTAATACACTGACAACCCCTCTTTGGAGACATTGACACCCCCCACGCTAGCCTAATCAGGCAGTTATTTCAAATATTCACCCAGATTGGATAGCAGATTACGTGAACGAGTTAGAGAAAGGTCGTAAAAACACACTTAGACCACAAAAGTAGCGCCAATAGGAATTGAACCTATTGTGTTTTATACGACCTCCAACAGTTAGGTTATTAATTGACTGGTGAGCTTTTTGGCCACCGCCGCCACCGCTAAACCCCCATTCACATCGGGCCGAGCAATGACCGATATGGACCGTCAGACCGAGGGTTCGGGAACAAAAGCCGTGGGCCTTGGTGCGATAATCTTAATAGCCTCTGTGTTAGCAGCGGCCCCAGTGGGGCGGCCTCAGTGTAGTGAAACCCCAACCAATCAAAATTGCCGGTCAGGTTCAGACCGGACCTTCTCATTGGCCGCGCACCAAACCTTATTCTCCACGACTCTCAAAACAGCGTTCCATGAATCTTGGCCATACTGAGAGACGTAATGGTCCCAGGACTTCCACGACAGGGACCAAACCACGACGAGCCCCCCCTCCCTTGCAGCCCCCCGTCAAAGTGATGAATTTTATTACTGCATTTCCCTCTTTAGCTGTGATGAGTCAAGATGCACACACATGCACTCTAGGATCCTCCCCTTGCCTCCCCTTCCTCGCGCCCCAAACTTCCCGACCCTGACTCGGCGCCCCAGGAGCGAAAAGCGCCATCTGATGGTGAGGGAAAGTGTTTTTGCAACCCCGTCGGAGATCCGGGACTGAGACGCACCCGACAGCTGTTCCTTACCTTAATCAGAGACTGTACGATGCGCTCCTTCGGAACGTGACATATTATTACGACATAGCATACCTACCACAATCTCAAGAGCAGAGACGATGCGGCTAGGAGTCCCAAGTCACGCGTCACAGTCGCCCATGATTCAAGTTGAAAGGCCAATTATTCAATTAGATCTACTCCAGACGCATTATCCGACCCCTAGTCTATAGACAACCCAGTATAGAACACTGTACAAAAGAAAGAAAGAATAATATGTACTTCGCCTATAACTTATTAACACCTTCCATGCAAATAGATTCCCGCAAGCCGGACCCGTTCATCTACCCACAGACATCTACCTAACAAGCAGTCGTAGTCGGCACCGCCGTGCCCGTCGTAACAGTCGCCACACTAACCGTCGAGGCAAAGGTGACGGTATTGCTGACATACAAGTTGAACATACCACTGCCACCACACCTCTCGGTTGAATTGCCAGCACAAGTCTTCGGGCACGCCTTGGAGCCGACCAATTGCGTCGGAGCCGCGAAGGCTGCAGTGGCGGCCCAGCACTCACGTGCGTACTCCAGACCGACGTAGCGATAGGTGGTGGCGGGCAGAGCGGCTTTGGCCAGGGAGAGGCAGAGCTCGACCGACATGGTGTCATTCGCAAGCAAGAGTTTAGGAAGGGCTCGCCCACCGACGGGCTCGGCGAAGCAGCCTTGGGAGTAGTAGTCCATGGTAGCGGTGGTGGTGCAGACCTTGGAAGCGCTGGTGGTGGTAGTTGAAGTCATGAGGGTGGTTGTGGGCGTCATGGCGGTGGTGGAGATAGAGGTGGTTGTGGGCGTCGTGGCAGTGGTTGAGGTAGAGGTGGCGGAGGTGCTTGTGATCGTGTTGGCTGTTGTCGAGTCTGTGGTAGTGGCGGTGGTCGTGGTGGTAGTGGTGGCAGAGCTCAAAGAGGTCGAACTCCCCAGGCTCGTAGTCGATGACGTTGAGCCTGTGGAAAATGTATTGGCGGTCGTGCTTGCGGTCGAGGACGTAGCCGAGCCAGTTGAAGTGGTAGTGCTAGCGGCGCCGGTGTCGCTAGCGGAGCTAGTGGTTCCAGTGGAGCTAGCGGTTCCAGAGGCACTGGTGCTGCTGGTGGCGGTTGAGGTGGCCACAGCAGAGTCGGTATTGCTAGTGGTTCCAGTGGAGCTAGTGGTTCCAGAGGCGCTGGTGCTGCTGGTGGCGGTTGAGGTGGACAGAGCAGAGTCGGTATTGCTAGTGGTTCCAGTGGTGCTAGCGGTTCCAGAGGCACTGGTGCTGTTGGTGGCGGTTGACACGGCGGAGGCTGTGCTGCTAATGGTGGTAGCGGTTCCAGAGACGGTGGTGTTATTGCTAGCGGTTGTGGTTGACACCGCGGAGTTGGTCGACGATGCAGTCGCGCTACTGATGGAGGACAGAAGCGTGGCACTGGAAGTAGAGCTTGGAGCAGACGAGGCCGTGGAAGAAGCAGAAGAAGGCAAGATGACTTGATACACGTTCATCCTGCTGGAGCCTCCACAGTACTCTGAAGAGTTGCCCATACACGTGAGCGTACATCCCGCATCATTCGCGGTTGCACCGGCCTGCAGTGTGTTTGAACAATAACACTCTCTCCTGTATTCAACTCCAGCGTACTTGTTTCCAAGCCCTTGGCAAAAGTTCTCGCACATGGCGACCGTCATGCTGTCGTTGGCGTACTTGGTATATGGGTAGAGAGCCTTATTGGGAGTGGTAGGATCGAGATAACAGCCCAGCGACTTCCAGTTGGCATTCCCGGGGTTGACAATGGGACCTGTAGGAGTGGGAACAACCACTGACGTTGTTGTGCTGGTGGGAAGAAGCGTTGTAGTCGTATTGGTTACGCCAGAGACACTGCTGGGTGAAGAGGAGCCCGAGGCTGTGCTTGAGCTGGAACTGAGTGTGGCGGACATGGTAGAGCTAGAGCTCGAAGAGCTTGAGCAGGGAATGGAGCCGCACCCTGGCGTGTATTTTGTCGTATCGTAGTAAATGCTGACGTACGTACCGTCACCACCGCAAGATTGACTTGTGTCGCCGCTGCAAGACGCCGAAGTTAGTAGCGCTCCCTTTGAGGTCATGGAGGAACACTTACGGGCAGCTCCAAGTACATTTCTTTGCACTTTCCGGGTAATACTTCAAGGCCGTCGGGGGGGTGTTGCCACACCAGCATTCAGTATGATACTCTGTGCCAGCGAAGGTATATCCTGCAGCAAGGCAGGTCTTTTGGCAAATCCCGTTCTCATTGGTTTGGCCCAAGTTGTACTGTTTCTGCAGTAGACGGCCGCTGCCATCATAGTAGCACCCAAGGTAGGCATATCTTGTGGTCCCATTTGTCGATGTCGGACCCACCATTTTAGATCGAATGACAGCAGTAATCTCAACATCATGGACTCCGAAGTTGAGATCGTTGGTGTTGAGGATCCAGGCATCGGAAACGGTGTGATCAGGAGTGTTCGGTGGCTCAGGAAGAGCTGCAATGTCAACAGGACCATAAGCGCATTCACCTGCAGCGATGAACTGTCCTTCGTGAAGATCCAACGTTGGATTCTCTGCGCGAAGCTCTGTCTGCACAGGGGGTTTTGACTTGGTGATTTCAAGCGGAGAGCCTCCCGTGTTGCAGATCCGAATCTTACGAGTAACAGTCGTACCAGCCTGAACCACACCAAAGTCCATGACCGGATTCGGATCATATCCGTCGCCCTCTCCGGTACTGACACCGAAACCAGCGATTGGAGATGTTGTCGCACTCCCCGTCATCAGTACGTAGCTCTCTCCACCATCGGTCCATACGTAGAAGATGTTCTGGTAGTTCCCAACAACGTCCGCCTGGAAGGATATAGGGACGATGATTGACTGACCCGGTGCTAGTTGAGTCCCTTTAGGCGGAAGATCGCTCGACACGAAGTTGTCGCCGACTCTTGTCCCATCGGCAGTTGGTGTGGTGTTTGTGTAGACAACTGGAGGATCCAGGTCGTCAGCATACCCATAGCCAGTGATGGTCATGGTCAAATTTCCAAGGTTGGAGATGGTGAAGGAATTGTCAATAGCGTCCGGGGTATTGTTGCCAGCGACGACGATACCGCCAAAGTCCACTTCGCCTGGGCTGAGCTGCAAGAACGGCTTAGCACTGACCTGTGTGCCAGTAAGACTGATCGGGAGCGAGTTGGAATATTTGGCTACGCCGTTGTTCGTATAGACAGTGACGGATCCACTCTTGACACCAGGGGACGTAGCACCAAATGACGCATTCTTCGCGTTTTGCACGTTGCTTTGCGTTAGGTTCCAAGTAACCGGAAATGAGAAAGTCTGTCCCTGAGCGAGGGGACCAGTGGGTAAAGATGAATTGGACGCGACCCAGGTTGGATCACTGGTGGTAAGCCCAGCGAGGGATGTGATGGAAATGAGCGCCGTACATGTAATAGTCTTGGTCGAGACTGAGCCAAGAATGACGGATCCAAAGTCGACTGGGGAAGTACAGTTGAGTGGCAAGGACACGGGCGATCCGAGGCAAATGACATTGCCGTTGTTGTCTGATACGTAAAGCCTGGAATCCCCGAATACGGGCCGTTGGAATTTATTGAGCCCTCCAGTGGGTGGGATGTTGATCTTGATGAGATTGCCGTTGGCGTCTGGTACCGCTTTATAGGCTCTAAGACCAGCATCCACATCTGTGACCCACAGGATACCGGATCCAACTTGTCCCTTGTAGGTCGTAATCGTAGGTACGCCGACACCCACTCTGCCTGCTGATGAGTCCGCGGTCTGACCAGCTTTGGTGAACAAGGGTTTGCCACTGGAGTCTAAGCCGATCTTGTAGGCAACGGTTGGTGAGCCAACGGGGGTGAAATAGATGTAGCCGCCTTCGAGAGGGTAACTGCCACTTCCGCCAAATACAGCCCCAGCGGCGGTAATGGTCTGGATGACGTTGTCTGTAGCGCCGGGACCGAGTTTGAAACCGCCCAAGTTGTCGGCATTCATGATGTAGGCTTTTCCGTTCTTTCCGATCGTCACTGCCATGCGAGCAACTCCCGTACCCTTGAAGACGCTGGAATCCAACAACGCCACGCCTCCGGAGCCAAGATCGCGATCCCCGGCGTCCATACCGATGTATTCGTAAGGCTCGAAGTAGTCCGATAGGCTCAGCTTCCCGTTACCGCTGATCCCAAGGTTGACAACACATTCATCGAGAGTTGATAAGAGGGTACGCCCAGAGGCCGGGGTTTCTTTATTCTCATGGCCCATGCCGTTACCGGTCGCGAAGAATAGGCGGGATCCGTCCGTGGCAAGCCCCATACCACCTTGCCAAATCCCAGCTTTGCCACCTTGTTGTTGCGTAATGTCCGTAACAACCGCGGGTGCGAAGGGAGAAATTTCGGTGGCGAAGAGGCTTACGACGCCAACATTGGGAGTGGTGGAAACTCCCACGACCATGCCGGTGTAGTTGAAGAGATCGCAATGCCCACCGAAAGCTCCAAAGACAACTCCTCCAATAAGAGCCACAGACTGCTAAGGCGTTAGTGGAAGTTTCAGCGGGGAGCGACAGCTACAACTCACCGGTCTTTGCAGCACCGTACCTCCGAGGAAGTATCTCGTAGGATCATTATCCGCGTTATGTCCATCAACCAAGATCGGGAAGCCGGGTCGATCTGACAGATCTGAGAGGCTTACGGCGTAGAACCTTCGTTCCTTCGTCAGCAGAGCAAATGGTACGTCGAGATGGAGGACTCACTTGTAGATACCGTTTGCTACTCCACCACTGCTGGCGCCATTTTTGTAGCCCTTGGAAAAGAAGTAGGCTGTGTCGGTGCCGGGATCAATGACCGGCGTCCCGATGATACCAATATAGTCCGGAATATCGGTACATCCGAGTTCACTCTGTAGGAATGGTGGTTGAAGCTGGCGTTGGGAAATCAGGGTTCCCGTGACGGCGTCAATGGTACGAATGATGTTCATTGAGGAAGCTAGAAAGACAAGTTGCTTTCCGTTGTTGGCGCTAGCAGTCGTATAGACCAGCGGCTTAGCATACCACTTTTCTTTTGAGCCATACTGGTTTTTCCAAAGAATGCCGAAGATGGGAGAGTTGACAATGTCCGGGTTCATGTTGTGATTGGGAAGATAGCCCGACTGAGGTGGGTCGGCATCGCCCGTGGTGTCCGTCGCGGCAAGGCCATGGACCCCCAGGACGAAGGACAAAGCCTGTAGCAGGAGGAGAAGTAATCCAGAATACATCGTGGCTGTAGTCGTTGCTCGTCGGCCGTACGGTGTTTCTCGGGGGGAGCAGGCACGCAGTTATAGATGTGGAAATTGAAAGGATACTACGATCTGCTGCCGATACGGCTTGGCACGGCCAGACTGGGCCGGAGACCGCCAGGGAGAGTCCTTGGATAGGAGATAAAGGAGCCTCAGCAAGTGCGTAAATGGGAATAGGTCAAGCCACCGGGGGCCCAAATAACTTTTCAGCCGCCGCTCCAGAAGGTAGCGTCCCATGTCGGGGAGCTCTTGTCAGAATCGGGGAAGACATGGAGACTTGTGGGCCAGCCCTAGAAAGCAGAAAACGAGTAAGTGATATGCGAGGGAAGTAGACGCCATCCCCCTGTAGTGATCGATAGACGAAAGAGGTACACTGGGCACGTACCGATTCGGTAATCTCGCACGGTGGACCATGGTGGTCGAGTGCACTTGACGATATCCGAGGAAAGAGATCAAAGGATGCAGAGCCCCTGGAAAGACAGCCATGGGGGAGCTGAAGCACGAATGGAGACATCCCACACTATTGAAAGTCTAGACACGTCAGCCCAGCTGCCATCAGAAGTCTTGTTCGGCCGGCGTTGCCGCTGCCTGGCAACTGTGGGCACGTCGGCGGTGTCCCGTTCTGGCGGCAAGGGCGTGATAGCGTGCAGCGCAGGTCACCGATGCGGTAAAGGCGCCAATCGGCCAAGCGACGATGACTGAGAGGGAGCCGGATAGTTTCAGCCAGAGTGATCTAGAGCAGCGGCAGGCAGGATGATAACACGAGGGCCGTCGAGCAGTAAGGACAGTAGGCATTATTGGGTAGGGCCTAGGCAGTGCCTTAGGCATGATAGCCATCACCTTGCTTTAGCCTTGGCCTCGGCCACTAGACCAGACGTGGCATGATGCCATGTGGCCACTTGATGCGCGGTACACTCCGATATGCACCTGAGGATCAGGTACATGTACTGTCGAGATACCTTACGGCAGAGTCCCTTACGGGGTAAGGCAAGCACGGCAAGGTGCTGGTACTAGTCCATCGAGGTCGAGGTCGAGGTCAATGTCGTTTAGCGGCACTAGCCCACCTTGGCGTCGCGTTGCGCCAAGCCCACATGGCTGGCGCCCAATCGACCTTGATCCTCGCCGAATCCAGAAAACCCAGAATTAATCTTAATCTCGCAAGGTCAACTGCGCTGATCGAATGATGGCATTTGTCAAAGCAAAGGCGATCATCATGGCAAACACGCGTCAGACGAGACAAGCACGCGTGTTGCCATGTACATGTATCTATCCAGTGACTCCTGCATGGTCGATGATAGGGGTCCCCAGCTGCGAGGATTTGTTTCCACACCGACATCTCTACTCGTATCTTTGCTCGTATTCCTACCTCGAGACAGGCTGTTTAACCTTTTGCGGGGTTTCCCCAGGTCCCGGTATCCATGACCAGGGAGAGGCTTAGGAGCCTAGGTATGCATATTTTGCGGTTGGAAAGTGTCCATATCTCAACCCAGTTCCCACAGCACATGAACTGGCCTCTCTGGCATTCGCCACTCGCAGGCACCAGAAATCATGCTCCCAAGAGAGCGTAGAAGCAACAAGATTTATCAGAGATCAGACGTCGTTTGAAAAGTTAATTAGTGGAGCACAGTCAGCGAACCAGGGTCGTCTTGGACAGGGGTCCGCTTGGAGCAGGGTTCTCCGAACCAACTCAACGGTGCAAGTTCGACCGACTTTTCAGCGCCAATTTCAATAACGTGTATTGACACTAAGGCTCCACAAGACTGCATCGGACTGCATCGGACTGCATCGGACTGCATCAGACTGCACAAAACTGCACAAGGCGGCACAAGACTGCACAAGAATCCACAAGAATCCACAAGAGAGCACAAGACTCCTTGCCTCTCTCGCGTGCTCGCTTACTGCCGTGCACGTAAAGAGTAAAGCCCCACTTGGCGAGGGCACAGCTGAAGAAGATGTGACCCTTTGGTTGACTGGATCGAGCCACAAGGTACGGTACCGTCCTCCTCCTCGTACTCGCAGCTTTCGTTCTTATGCTGGGCTCAAGCCCCCAACGTCGCTCACGAGTCACGCCACTCCTGCACAAATACTTCCAGGCGAGGTACAGACTAGAACACCGGGTCTCGAGGACCGAGAGTAAAAGTACCGTGGCCGTGAAAGAACCGGCAGCAATCCAGGCCCACACGCTGCAGGGACGGTGACAGCAAGGTCGGTACCCTAACACACGTTGAGATTAAAATGTCAGAAAGGGAGGCGCCAGCCGCAGCGCGAAGGGAGATGTTTGGTGCTGAAACTGGGGTGCGGTCCCGCTCCCTCGCTCTCGTATAACAGAGCCAATGGCGCATCAGCTAGTCGGTAGTCTACACACGAGTCACGAACGGACCCTCGAAAGAAGTCCCAAGAGAGCAAAAGGAGCACAACGAACAATGGAGAGTTGGTCGAGACTAAATTAGAGTGCAAGCCACCGTCAGCCTGGCGTGCGTAGTCGGAGTAGTCGGAGTAGTCTGAGTAGCTCAATGCGCCACTGGCTGTCTTCCAGATAGCCCTGAGACCGTCAAGCTGCCACACTGCCACAATGCCGAGCGGCCAATCTCTCCTGATCTACTCCCCACCAAGCATCCACCGACCGTGTACCGACACGTCGAGCGCGCTTTGACTGAAGAAAGGCTCCAGAGTGGCAATCTCGTCTGCCTGACCGTATTCGGAAAAGGCCTTTCGCGTCTGCATTTGGTTTCAAGTCTGTGGAGAGCACCCGTACGTGACGTACTACTGACAGTCGCCATCATCAACATTTCTCTTTGTTCGTGTTGCTGGCTCGTTATTTCATCCGTGTCTCGATGTTTGGGCCGCCACTTGCTACTTGTCTATCCGGCACTGTCAACGTTGCTGCGTTGCAAGGTCTCACTCTGGTTGACTGTTGTCTCGATTCTGCGGCACGTCTGGCGTCCCGCTTTTCCATACGACCATGACCTATTGGGAGCAGTGCTCGAAGCTATATAGAAACGGGTCCGAGACACCACACTCTGCTACCACA
Organism: Umbilicaria muhlenbergii; assembly: GCA_000611775.1. Taxonomy (NCBI): domain Eukaryota; kingdom Fungi; phylum Ascomycota; class Lecanoromycetes; order Umbilicariales; family Umbilicariaceae; genus Umbilicaria; species Umbilicaria muhlenbergii. The sequence continues at coordinate 48,193 of KK106984.1, forward strand.
TTATACCCTTTTACGAGAAGCTAGTATGAACGTGTTCTCCAAAGCCACCTCTTCATGCTATCACAGCCCCAATTGCCCCTGGTTTCAACTTTTGCCGTTGAGCCTCTCGTCTTGCAGAGCCGATCCACACATATCAAAAATCTCCGCTTTGCATTCTAGTGTACCGTGAAACCTACCTGTATGGTTTGGATCCGAGGCGATTTGCGAGCGTTTCATTCTAGTATGCCGTGCTGCTATCGCTACACCAGTGTTTGATGCATATAATCATACAAGCACAATCAGATGCCTATATCCATAAAAGGGCGCTGGACAACTTCCGTTCATACGTCTGTCACTTTATTCTTATCGTCAGTTGTATGGGAATCAACTCCGCAAGACCACAAACCTATTCCTTCCTAACGAAACCCTTTTCGAACTTGAGTTATTTTTTGGATCTTCACGCCAAAGCCATAATTGCCTATTCCTTCTCAACGAATTCCCTTTCGAGCCCAAATTGTTTATTGGGAGTTCACCCCCGCAAGCCCTAGGCGCCCACGTTTTCAACGTCCCAAATCCACAAGCCATGGCCTCAGTCGCGAGGATCTTTCTGTTGGGGATAGCGGTCTCCCTCTTCCAATCTGCCACTGGCCAAGCTGTCCTCTACCCGTACAACTGCGACAGCGCGGTTCCCGTCTGCCAAAGAGACTGCGTAAAAGCTGTCGAGAACATCTGCTCCGGTTCGGTGGGACCCCTGGCAGCAGACCAGACCACCACAGTGAACGGGTGCACAGCTAAATATAGTCCTTACAACGGCATTGCCGCCACCAAATTAGCCTGCCTGGCGGGCTTCCAAAACATCCTCGCCATATCGAGCCCCGCCGCCTCCACCTGCGATGGAAAGACGCCCACTCGTGTCGGCGGCGTGGTGGCGACAGACGGCAACGGTCAATATGTCCGGGATACATCCTACGGCATCTTCCCGGCGAGCAACAACCCCAATTGCGTGGTGCATCCCGGCCAGATCCATGCGCCTGTGGCACCGCAGCACAGTCTGTTCGGTACCATGTACGACTGCTCGAGCGGGAAAGATGTGAGCGTGGCAGGATCAGGCTCCGTCAACTTCCGACGAGGCTGGCAGTGTCCCGTTTCCATCACCGGCGCCGGGGTGTGTTCCAGCGCCTGCGTGCTGGGGATCTGGGCAACGTAAGTAAAAACTTTTCCGCCACTCTTTTCCAAATGTGCACGCATCATGTCTCCCATACTAACAAAGAATACTCTCCCACAGCATCGGGTCGTTTGGGGTCCTTGCAGGAGCAACGATGGTTGCTTGCTTCCTCTGCTCCGGTGCTTCCATATTTGTGATCGTCGAGGCATGCATCAAGAAAAACCACCGTTCCCTGGAGACCATTGATGGGCCGCTCGATGAGCGCAGTACCACGCCGGGGTATTGTGCCGGGAGTCAGATTAGCACCAATGCTTTGACAATCGTTCCGAGTTGCCTGAAACCGGCAGTGCAGATGAGTTGCCAGGACGCCGTCCTTGGTACCGCCTAGGATTAATAAGTTCGGATGATTTGCGTTCCGCAATGGGTATTCAGCATGATGTACCTGATGTGTACAGCCGACACTTGGGGCTTGATCGTGAGTGGAATGGCCAGGAAGACATGAAACCTGGTTTACCCATAGGGACCAAGACATGCTACATAGTGTTCCGAGATACCAATCGGGCTCTCTCTGCCAATTCAGATGTGTTGAGTACCCTACGCTACTCTACGTAATCTCAAGTCCATGGTTCTAATCTCCCCTGCCATTCCTGCCTACCCAGAACCACCCAATGCCGAACCATAGAGTAGAGCGGAACATACAATCTGCCATCTACTTATGCTGGAGGTGTGTAGCTCTAAGCTAAGAAACAGCTAGAGAATACTAGAGAATACTACTAGAGCTGCCTCCCCCGATCCTCTCTCCTCGACGCTTCTCAGCCGTTGTAGCACCTCCCGTTCACCCCTCATTGTGTCCAATCTGTCCCAATCCGAACATGAGGTTGACGAAGGTAGGGTAGGCAGGAGTGGCCGACTCGAAGAGCCGGGCTGCGACGAGACCGGAGAATCGTTACAGTATTGGATCATGATCCAGCTCATTCAAGGCACGGGTCCAGTTCATCGCAAACCACTAGACCGCCCCCAACCCCGGAGACGATTGTATCCACACGGGTTGCCAATTGTAGCCCTCTCGTCCTCATCCACGATCAAGCTTCGAGGACAGCTGCATCCGTCGCGGTCGAGGCCATGAGCATCCTCAGCGCGCCTGCGGTTGATGAATTAGGCCCCATGCTGCCGGGGAAAGGGCTCGTACCGACTGTAATCGAAGCCACTCGTAAGCGTACCTTCACAAGGACGTGGAAGGGCGACGATGGCTCGCTCCAAGAACGATACGGCCAGTCTAGCACTAAGGTCGTAGAACAAAGGACGGGGAAATAAGTGTTGCAAATTGAGTGTCCTCGGTCTGAGGAGTGAGTCCTCAGCCCTGGGGCCGGCGACACTGGTTGAATTGGCCTATCGAGCTGCCGGCTGAACTTCCATTGCGCTTTCGTCTCTTATCCACCGCTCGCATGGCTTGCGTCGCCGGACCGTGCAGCCACCGAAAGTCCCAGACGATAGTAAGACAGCCACCGAGAAACATGAGCAATGGAAAGTACCAAAGTGCCGTGCGAGCCTAGCGGCGACGGCGGCCAAGATGTTCCTGTTCCGCGCGGAACCACGGCTGCGTTGATGCCGGATTGATATCATCCATTGGACCACGCAAGCTCACTCTCTTTTCTTTGGGTGTGGTGCACCCCCGCCTTCTGCCCGCCTATGCCTATGTTGGTAGGTTGGTAGTACAGTAGACGTAGAGAGCTCGCCAACTGCGTGCATAGTTCATCCCCTGTTGAGCATGCAGCCATGTGGAAAGCTTGCCGGTGACGGTGTGAGGGTAACGTCGCGGAGAGGCTTTCGAATCTTTACAAAGCAGCTCCAGCATGACAAGAGGCCAGCATGGCGTTCATCTTCCCCGCCCCCGCATTATCGCGTGTGGATGGGCTTTTGCTTTTGTTGTCCTCTGTCTGAGATGCGAAGTTTCTGCATCATCTCCCCATTCGAGGAACACATCTTCCATGCAATAATAATCATGGCGGGTGGAAAATACTTACTGCACTTCAATATGCGTGCGACCCAGACTGGAAGTACATTGCACATAAAAGCTCAAGGGTCGCTCTGTCTGAAGTTCCTGGATATACCCTGTTCTTCATTGATATCGGGGCTTTATTTTTCTCGTATTTTGCTTATCTATAACATCCTACCAACCTATCATGGACTCATACACCACCATGAACGATGAAATTGATAAGCAAACATTGGAGGAGACGTCTAGGTTCCCTCCTTCGCCGGACATCCGCAACATCATGGTCACAGGTGGAAATGGGTTCATGTATGTTTCGGCTAAGTCTACACAGCCGTTGTCATTATTACTGTTGTTATTTCTTGTCCTACGCCTGCGTAAATTAACATGGCATGGCTAAAAATACCTTCCTAGAGGCTCTTGGATCATCCGAGCCCTTGCAATAACCTACTCAGATTGCTACAGCATCGTCTCCTTTGACAAACTCGACTACGGTGCATCGCTGAACAACACCCGGATGTTAAACGACCGCGCCAACTTTGCCTTCTTCGAGGGAGATATCACCTCGCCAGACGACGTCACGAAGTGCTTACGCGAACATCAAATCGACACAATAATCCATCTCGCCGCCCAATCCAATGTTGACGCGAGCTTCAAGAATCCGTATTCTTTCGCAACGACCAACATCTATGGCACCCAGATTCTTTTGGAGTGTGCCAAATCCTGCGGTGTCAAGAAGTTCGTTCAGATGTCGTCCTATGAAGCCTATGGCGCAAGTAAACCCGGACCCAATGGACACCGCGAGCAGGAACCCTTGTCCCCCATGAACCCTTACGGTGCTGGAAAAGCAGCGGCTGAGATGCTTGTGGCTGCCTTTGGCAACAGCAGTCAGCTTGAAACGATCATTGTGCGAGCTAATAACATCTATGGACCCAATCAATTTCCAGACAGTAAATGCCGTCTCTCCTTCCATAAACAGGACATGCTAACCATGCTTGTACAGAGATCATACCAAAATTCATCATGCTTCTTCAACGAGGGCTCAAGCTCACATTGCATGGTGGTGGACACCAGCGGAAGCGCTACCTGTACGCCGGAGATGCTGCAAACGCATTCAACGTCATCCTCCACCAGGGCGTCGGAGGAGAGATTTATAATCTTGGCTCGCCCGATGAGATTAGCAACCGCGATCTCTGTGCCATACTCCTCGAGCATGTCAATCCTTCCGGCAGCGACTCGTCTAGCGACACCTCCAGCCTGGACGATTGGATCCAGACCACACCAGGACGGCCGTACGTCGATTCCGGAAATAAACTAGACTGCTCCAAATTGCGATCGCTTGGCTGGGATCAGAAGATCGGGTTTGATGAGGGTCTGCAACGGACGGTGAAGTGGTACTCGGCGCACGGAGAGACTTGGTGGGGCGACATCGGCAAGAAGTTGGTTCCTGGCTCATAGACTGGTGGCACCTTCCCCAGTGGTACTTCCCAACACCTCCCTGAAGGTCGGGTCATGTAACATGCTAGGAAAAATAGAACACTCTAGAATCAACCATGATCTGAGCCGCTTCAATAGCGCTCTCGACATAAGCATCGGCCCGCGACCCGTATGCGGCTTCATGTATCTCTCTTTTGACGCTCTGGAGCTACCTCCGTACTCTTACCTCATGCACATTACTCAAAGAGGTACATAGTACATTCGGAGGTCGCCTGAGAGACGCGCTCATAATCAAGGGGCAGCGTCTGCAATGCAGGGTTAGTCTGGGGAGCATACATCTTGGTGTAACGTCCACTGCGTCCAAGCATGCATGCTCTTGTTCTCCCCGCACATTGATGATGAGGAGACCCGCTGCGATCTGCACCTGCAGCTGCATAATGTGGAGAAAGCACACTCCGCCGTGTAACAGCACTTCCCTCAACAACGTCACTGGTCCTGTACGTCCTTCAAAAGAAGCCCCGAATATGCCCTTCTGAAGAGGGTGCCATTTCCGCCTCTCTCCAGCACTGCAGCATTACTCTCCCTACCTGCTACAGGTCCTTCCCAAAGAAATTGATCCACTTACGACACCACTCCCCCTCCTGCATCAACATGTCCTCGACCATCACCATGGTCTGCACCCTCTCCCCCCGCCCGGGGAAACTCGAGCGCGTACGTCCCCATCCATCTCACACCCCTCCCTCCCATCCACCCCACTCCCAACACAGGCCTTCCAACCCGACCATACCCAGAGAGAGTGGCAGTCCACGCACATTTTGCTGACCCAGCCAACCAGGTGAAATCGATCCTCGTATCCCTCGCCCAAAACGTGCACGCCCACGAGCCCGGCTGCGTGAAATACCTCGTACTTGAGCAGCGATCCACAGACGCCGAGCGGCCGGACATGATCTTAATCGAGGAGTAGCGTGTCCCCCCCGTCCCGCCCCCTTCTTGCTTGGTCATCGGCTTGCAGACTGACGGATCGTGTGTATGGGAATATTAGGTGGCTGTCGAAGGAAGATCTGGAGGAACATCACAAGCGGGCGTACCTGAAGGAGACGCATGAGAAGTTGGAGAAGGAGGATCTGGTGGTGCGGGAGGAGGTGATTAAGGTTGTGGATCAGGTGTGGGGGTTTGAGGGGCGGTAGGATGGTGGATATGGGCATGGGCAATGAGGCAGAAGGGCTACGGGTAGGGAAAAGTGGACTTTTGCAATTTCGGCTTATGTATAGTTGAAAGGACTTTGTCATGTACTGGTATCGAGCCTTACTTTCCGCGTATGGTTACCGCCGCTCCGTTTCCGCTTCCACCGAACCGTCAACTTCGTTCACGTGGTTCTCATGGCCATTACGCCCATCCATGGTCTCGGTTGTGGCCCCGGAGCCGTTGACGCCCTCCACCCCAACGCCCGTGAAAAAAGTATAGACATGCCTTATGACGACGCTCTGATCTTCGTCACTCAAGTCATAGTACAAAGGCAGACGTATCAGCCGATCGCTTTCCTCCGTCGTATAGACATCTTCGCCGGCGAATCGCCCTAGGTCCTTGAAGATCTGCCGGTGATGAAGTGGCACGTAATGAGGGGAACAGGTGATGCCGGCCTCTTTCATGTATCTCGCAAACTCCGCCCTTTGCTTCTTATCGTGTGTCTTGATGAAGAACATATGGGCATTATGCATGCAGCCCGGGCCGTATTGTGGAAGTCGAAATTTGCCTGCCTCGGCCAGAGAATATAATGATGCGAAATACGTTGCCCAGATACGCTGTCGGCGAGCAGTAATATGGTCTGCTGCTTCTAGCTGAGCCCATAAGTAGGCAGCCTGGATTTCCGACATGACAAAGTTGGAACCAATGTCCATCCATCCGTACTCGGCGATCTCGCCGCGAAAGAACGAACGACGGTTAGTGCCGTTGTCGTAAATGATCTCGGCTCGCGCGACTAGGGCCGGATCATTGATGACAACTGCTCCACCTTGACCGCCCGAGGTGAAATTCTTGGTTTCGTGGAAGCTGAAACAACCAACATGGCCTATGGAACCGAGGGCCTTGGAGTTGTAAGACCCCGTGAGAGACGGAGCCGCATCTTCTACCACCATGAGATTCCATTTCTCTGCCAGTGCCATGATAGCGTCCATCTCGCACGCCACTCCAGCGTAATGCACCGGGACAATTGCGCGCGTCTTCGGTGTGATTGCGGCTTCGATTAGACGGTGGTCCATGTTCATCGATCCCGGTTCGACATCGATCATGACTGGAGTCGCTCCGCGCAGCACGAAGGCGTTCACAGAGGAGACGAACGTGTAGCTCGGAAGGATCACTTCATCCCCAGGTTTGATATCAATGAGAATGGCCGCAAGCTCCAAGGAGGCGGTGCATGAGGTGGTGAGGAACACCTTGCTTCCATTGTCCATCAGTCTTTCGATCCATTCCTGGCAGCGACCGGTGAAAACTCCGTTGCCGCAGAGGTTGGATGTGTCTGTTGCGGCTGTAATGTAGGCGACCTCGGTCCCGATGACGGGTGCTTTATTGAAGGGTATCATGTTGGGTTTGAGAAATGTCTTGATAGATAAGGCTTCGGATCATAGGTCACGGCATAAGAGCACGAAGACGAAGACGATGACACGCTCAATACATCGGTGGATGGTCCATAGAAAAGCATCCCTATCCCCATGGTTTCGAATTGCCGAAAAGAGAGAGCGAGTACAGAGACATGCTGAGTAATGCTAGTTCCCTTGCTGGTTCTCATACTGGATCTCGTAGCAAATCAACGCTGCGTTGACAGATTGCCCAAGGGACCTGAAAGACACGGTAGCAGTCCTCCCCATCGCAAGCGTGGCCAGGAGCTTGAACCGATCACCAGTCATCTTCTTTCACCGAGCTCCACACAAGCAACCCCCACCTCGGACTTCCAAGCGCCACATACCACTAGTCCCAAGCCTGCGCATGCAGAGCATCATTAGCGCCGACAGCGCTGTACTTGCGGTCGACTCTCGCGCGCATTAAAACAACCATTGCGGACTTCGGTTCGCTTGTGTTGGCTCTGTCGAGACAGTCCACTGATAGTGAGGCAGTCCTTTTTGTGTAACACTCCGTGAACTCCTCAAGCGGCGCAGCTGAAAGAGAATATAACCACAGCCAGTAGCCAATAGAATAACGGAATGATAAGATCGTCACTGTTGGGTCAAGCTGGCACTGTCTTCCGATTCCTACTCGAGCACACAATAGATGCAAAGCTTGAATGGGTGTAACAGATGATCACTAGAGGCTGTCATCCGCTTGGCTCACTTCCGCCAAATCTCGATGCTACGTCTACCCTTTCACATCATCACCCTCTTACCCTCTCCCGTCCACTCCCACAACAGTGCGTCGTCGGCCCCCCGGACGAAACAGTGGAAATGCTCCAGTGCTCCCACGCTTTGCAACGCCGGGTAATTCTTGAACCACAACACCAAGTCCTCTCCTTCTCTGTCTCCGTAAATCTTCTTTAAGGGCTTCACAAACTTTTCATCCACGAATCTTTGTATCTGGGCCCGCCCTTCAGGCAGTAGATGGCCATTCAGCTTGGAGACCGCCAAAGGTGTTTTAAGCCAAATGACAAGGTGAGCAATGTCAGGCGGTGTGGCGTAGGGCCAGTCATTGCGGAGGATCTTGTAATCGGCAGGGTCGGCGAAGGGGATGGTGTTTTGGGGCTCGAAACCGCTGGCTTGACTGCCGTTGGTTTGAGTGCCGTTGGACGTTGTGCCTAGAGAGGTACCTTCCGAGCTCGAGGATGACCAGTGCAAACGCTCTTGGCAAACGAAGTTGGGAATGCTGCCATAAGTAGCTTTGATCTCGCGAGACCACGAGAGGTAGCGGCGGAGCTGGGAGGGATATCGTTTGAATGCCGAGAGGTCGTTTGCTCCTGTAGAAGAAATGAAAAGCTTAATGAGAGTTCCTTGTGCTCCTTGACATCTCACTCTTATGGAAGAGGAGTCTGAGAAACGTACTGACTATCTCCTGCAATTCTTCCCAGCTGTGTGGGATAAACTCCTCGTCGGTCTGCGTAAGTGTTGCGCGGTCAACGTCGGTTAGGTTGAAGGGGACGGTGTCTCCGTCGACGACTGTATCATTGTGCTCCACTGTTGTCGACATGTCTTGAATTGTTCACGGCGCCCAGAGAAGATGGAAGCCTGCTCGAGTTGTTGCTCCAGTCACCGTTCCACACAAAGCAGTAAGATCGGAACGTGCTAGCAGCCTGACCCAGTCCGCTGCAGGCTGCTGGTCCAAGGTCGGGTACCATCATTGGTCCGCATGCCTCATGCCTAATGGAGGTCTAGTGATGCATTCGGATGCAGCATACAACTATCCCGTAACCTTCGCTCTATCTCGTAATGTTGGTGGGTGTATCGCAAGGCGGCACAGTGACTCTCCACCAGGTCGCATGGCGCACCCCGTCAAAGCGTACATTCATTCTCACGTCACTGGGTCAGAGCGGCCAAGATGACGCTGAAGGTCGCAGACTGAGCAGATCAGACCTCGAGCTGCTGCTTGGGGTCCAGCCAGGGCGGATGAGATGGAGGGGTCCAAGAGATTTCGTCCCCAGCGAAGCGGCAAGCAGCGACACCACTGGTCTTAGCTTCGTAAGGGTTTGGTAAGGTATTTCCCCCTTTGACAGGTTAAGGTACCAACAGTTCTAGAGAAACTTACAGTACCGTGCCTACTGTAAGGTACCGTATCCATCCAGGGAAGCTAAGCACACTTGGTATGGTCAGGCTCACGTGGAGCAAGAAGCGAAGAGCCGCAGGTATGGCGGGCCGTTTCCGTTCCGGCAACGGTGCAACGGTCGCCTTCTAGCTTGCACTCCCGCACCGCCTTATCCTTGTCTCACGTTCACCGTCATCTGAACGTGTCAGCATAGCAAGGTCATCTGTGGTACTCGATATAGCAGAAGCACTTTGAGGAAGGTACTCCATCAGGCCATCTGCCTCATCAGGTGCCTGGTGCACCGCAAAGTATAAGACAAGCCAAACGACAGCATGAAACCCTGAATCCGCAAACTGTGTTCACTTCCCGAAAAGCCCTAACTATGGCAGCGAGAAATGCCGAGTCACATGGGCCTCTGTTCCTTCGAGACGATTCTCGTTTCATGTCAACAGAGGCTGGCGGCCCGGAGACGGTCACGGATCTTGACGCAAGAGATGCTGATGAGCAGGAGAGTCTTTTAGACCTTCCAGCCGAGCTGCAAGACTACAAGAGTAATGCCATCCTGCTCGCCCAAGGCCACAAAGCTGCCATGCAAAGAAGTTTCTCGCCCTTCGCGGCCCTAGGGCTTGGCTTCAGGTACGTCAATCCTGTTTCCAAAGAATCAGTCCGAAGAGAAGAAGTGTCTGCTAATCGATGGCACTGATAGCATCACAAACTCATGGGTCGGCTATCTCAGTTGCTTTGGCCAAAATCTCGCCTATGCCGGCCCCAACAGCGTCATCTTTGGACTACTGGTCGCCGCTGTTATCCAGTGGTCCATCAGCCTGGGTCTCTCTGAGATTGCCTCCTGCTTTCCTTCCTCGGGTGTGAGTGGGAATAACTGCTGTCACAAATGGCATATGCTGAGTCTACTGAGCAGGGACAATATCATTTCGTCTTCATTCTGGCTCCGAAAAGAAGCAAGAAATTCGCGGCCTTTGTTGTTGGCTGGATGAACATTTTGGGTTGGTCAGTAGCTCTCAGCTCAGCGGTAGCCGTCGTTGTAGCTTCCATCACCGGTTTGATAGCCTTTTGGGACGAGACCTTCCAGGTCACTCAATGGGGATCATACATGATTTACCTGGCTGTTGCGGTTCTTAGCGGCGAGTCTCTCAGTACATGTCCGTTCAAACAGACTACTAACACTCAATACAGTGTCCCCACTGTTCCTCGGTCCTCGCCTGATCCCTCAGATATTGCAGGCTAGCCTCGCATTTTCCGTCACAGGTCTTATCATTATATTGTGTCTGATCTTGGCTTTGAGGAAGCAGTCTCAGCCACTATCATTCCTTCTGATCACTGATGGCACAAGTGGATGGGGTGTAGGGACAGCTTGGATGTTGGGACTTGGAAACTCGATGTAAGCATGGATTATTAGCCCAGCTGATGATACCTTGCCCTCCGGCTCTTAGCTGATGGAGTCAAAAGGTATGCTTTCAGCAGCACAGACGCTGTGATTCATATCGCAGAGGAGATGAGCCATCCGGAACGCAGATTACCACAGGTGGTGTGCGTAGTCCTTGATAAACCCTTACCTTGTGACGAGGTACAGCTAATAAGCCACAGCAATCTCACCATGACCATTGGGTTCATGACAGCGTTTCCACTATTGCTTGTGATGATGCTTTCGATGGCTGATATCAATGCTGTCCTGCAATCACCACTACCTTATGCCGAAGTGTTTCGCCAGATCACGGACAGCAAGGCAGTGACGACAATGATGATGTGCTGGGTTACTGTCGTCTTGTTCTGTCAGTCCAGGTTGAAGCTCCATGATTACTGTTCAGATCAAAAGCTAATGGCATCGCAGCATGCTTGGTTGGTCAATGGGTGACGTGCGGACGTCTGGCTTGGGCTTTTGCCAGAGATGTAGGGCTCCTCCTTCGTGGGCTGCTACTAGTCACAGCTGACAATACTCCAGCGCGGACTTCCATATTCAAGTTTCTTCTCGCATATCAGTGAGCGCTACGGGTTCCCGGTCCGAACCACAATCCTTGCGTTAGGTTTTTGTTCAGTGTACGGACTTCTTTACATCGTTAGCACCACTGCTTTCAATTCGATCATCACATCTGCTGTTTTATTTTCCGTAAGTCGAGCCCAAAGATTTATCTTTCCCACGCGAGAACATCCTGACTCGTTTGGGACTCAGAATATCACATACGCCATCCCTCAAGGCCTTATTGCCGCGCGCGGCCGCAAAAAGATCCTACCTGAGCATCCCTTCGATCTAGGCCGTCTGGGCTACGTTTGCAACTTTCTGGCTCCTATTTTCGTGACCATCATTGGTGTTTTGATCTGCTTCCCGCCGGAGCTACCGGTTACACGGCAGAATGCTAATTACACTCCTGTCGTTCTTGTCGGCTTCGTCTTAGCAATTCTGGGGTGTTGGTTCACAACTGGCAAGAAGTTCGAGGGACCCAAAATCGACTGGGAAGTCTTGAAGAATGTCAAAATCACTTGAGCATGTTTCCATGTACGTTCAGTACTCGTAAAGGTAATAGATAACACTGATGGCCACCTCGCAGCGTGGTGCCTTAAGAACAACAAAGCGTAGAAAGGGCTGAGCCGAAACAAGGGAAGCATTGGTATTTCCCGAATTTAGCCCGGGGTCATCCATGCAACATGCAGCATGCAGCATGCACATGGCAAGGTATGAGGACACACGGTACCTTGCCTTACCTTACGAAGAGGTATCTTTAGATTACAAAACATACAAGCTCCCTGCCCATCGCACAGTTCACACCCGCTCGCACTCTGAAGTTTCAACATCATTCCACAACCTAACAGTCCCAACTCAATCGTCGAAGCGTCTCAGGTCTCATTTCTGGAGTCTGGCAACTCCGAAGCACAGTCACTACAATGACTCTCCCAGAGTCTATGGTCATGAAATCCGCTGGTGGAGATATTCATGTTCCCAGTGTTGGATTTGGGACATATGCCTCTGGCGACAATCGCTGGTGTTACGATGCTACCCTCCACGCCCTCAAAGCTGGATATCGACATCTTGACTGCGCATGGCACTATGGCGTACTTCGTGACCGCATACTCTCAACTGTGCACGAATTGTGTAGGCTGACTAGGACACAGGTGGATGAGCAGGTCGGTGCAGCTATCCGCGACTCGGGCATTCCGCGCAGCGAGCTCTTCATCACTTCCAAGTTCTGGCCCCAGTTCGGAGCTCCTGAGAATGTCGAGAAATGCCTCCAACTCTGCCTACAAAACATGGGCATCGACTACATTGACCTATTCCTGGCCCATTGGCCCGTTGTTCTTCAAGCCAGGGACAATATCTCCACCGCGAAAGCGTTTCCTGGTGCTACGAATGACGAGAAAGCAATCGCTACAACTGCCGAGGGGAAGCCGATCGTGGACTGGCAGCATACGTGCGAATCTATGGCTTCTGCGAATGGCCACAAAGGGGGATTCAGGGCAACATGGGAAGCGATGCAAAGACTAGCTGGGACTGGGAAGGTGCGCGCTGTTGGGGTATCAAACTTTAATATCACACAACTGCAAGAGGTACTCTCTGTTGGTGGTACCGTTCCACTGTCCTGCAATCAAGTCGAAGCCCATCCTTGGTTTCCCAACACGGAGCTACTTGATTTCATGCAGGATCAAGGCATCCTGAGGACCGTATATTGTCCCTTTGCTGGTCAAAAAAAAAGCGGGGAGTCTCTCGTCGAGGACCCGATTGTGGTGGGTTTGGCGGAGAAGAACCAGATGGGAGTCGGGCAGCTGCTGCAAAGTTGGGCGGTGCAGAGAGGTACTATTCCTCTTGGGAAGAGCCAAAGCGCAGGTAGGTGATCCACGATTTATCCGCTCCGAACCGTGAGTTCACACATGCTTGACAGCACGCATTGAAGCCAACCTGAAGGTTCGAAGGCTTCCACAAGAGGATATTGATGCATTGAATAGCATGGGTCGAGGAAGCCAGGGCCGCACTGTTGATATGGGCCCAAATTGGGGCGTCAGTTTCTATTGACTGTATCAGGATAGATATAGCGGTCAGTGTAATTGGTAGTACAATTGTGGTCAAGAGGACGTCCCTCTTCAACTCTGATCAAGGTCCCCGCGCTCAACCGTATGGTCCCCCGAGATCACAAGACCTAAGTGGCACGCTTACTTCTCAGCGAGCTTCGCGATTATACCCTTCCTGACATTGGAGCAAAAACTTTGACCGGATTTCGGGATTAGATCAGCCAGGCATCGGCATTGCAGCACCTCTCCAAGTTCCCAAGGCATGTCGATGCAACGTACTTCAGCACGAGGCCACATTTACCGAGGATTACTATATGCTAAGGAGATCCGGAAGGAAACGACTGGAGTGGAACACCTCGACCCTTGCTACACTTGCTCTATAATCTTGCTTCATTGTTGATCGAGGTCGAATATGTGGCCGTCCGCACACCCTTACAGTGATCAACACACCCTCAGAAAGAATCCTAGCGACGCAAATATTTGTCATGAGTCTCATGACGTGGCAACATGTTGTGCTCTACACCTTTCTTCTCTCCCCGCAGCCTAAGCTTGCCATTCGGAGGTCGTTGTCCGGGGCTAGTCCATCCCAATACCGAAGAGACTCAGTCACAGGACCCGACGGGCGAATCAAACATGAGTACCGAGCTTAGCCTACATCCACATCATCCAGTCTAGCTCCTCCGATCATGCCTCGCCTTGCAACACATGAGATGAAGAAAGAGGCTCGACGTCAGCCGGCTTGTCCCACGTTGTCCTCGCTTTGACCCCAGCGTTGTTGTTCACAGGGTCACGGGCATGGCACCCGGGAAAAGAGGTGTGAGAATGAAACATCATACCTACACGCACTTTGCTGGCTCCCATTTTCCCAACTCAAGTCTCCATACTTCCATTCTCCTACACACTGACGGACGCAAGTCACACTCGTTGATTGACATCCCGGTGACCCACGAGTAGTTCTCAACATCAGCATGACTGTCTTCTGGGACTCTGAGCAACACCCCGTCTGGCTGGAGTTCAGGTCCTCGAAGTGGCTTATTGGGTTCACTGCTTTTGTTGCCGCGTTCACTGTAAGCATCATCAACATGGCCAAACGTTGTGATAGTGAGGCTGAACTCGGGTAAATAGGATGGCTTCCTCTATTCTACGGTAGGCGTTTGCGGCACGGAAGCTCATATAGACTAGCTGATTCCTTCAGGTTGTGCCTGTCCTACCGTTCTCGCTGGTAGACAGATCTGGAGTATCTGAAGAACATGGTCAGCTTTCGAAAACAAGGTCATGTCGTAGATGATCACCCCGTTGATAATATACAGTTCAATTTTGGTGCTCCGTACTCTTGATGACCTTTGGCATAACCATGACACTCGGGGCTCGTGAGCTTGTTCGTGATCATGTAAAGTGAACGTCCGCTGACTAGTGGCAGCCATTGCTGGGTGGGTGGCCGATCGAAGCTCCTCCCGCCAGGGACCTCTTCTCATAGGCCTTGCCTTGGCCTTCTCTGCCACAATGGTGTTCTGTTTCGGCCGTGCCCCATGGGTGCTGGTGGTTGCGCGAGTGTTCCAAGGGTTCTCAGCCAGTATCATCTATACGGCAGGCCTGGCGCTTATTGCAGATACTGTTCCCGCTGATGAAGTGGGCTCTTGGTAAGACAACATCCATTGCCGATCAAGTTCCGGTGCTGATGATATCAAAGGATGGGCTTTGTGCTCAGCGGCATGAATCTGGGTGCTCTTATTGCGCCCTTCCTAGCCGGCGCGATCTACGATAGGGCTGGCTACTACGCCGTGTTCATTGTTTGCTTAGGCGTCGTTGCATTTGACTTTGTCCTACGGGTAATAATGATAGAAAAAGGGAAAGCGGAAAAGTGGCTCGGAAAACAAGGGATGGACAATGGAGACTGGATCACAGAGGGAAACTGGGAAGAGACACGGGCTCTGCTACCGGAAGGTGCGAGCTCGAACTCCAGTAGCGTTTCAGTGACCTCGGAAAGAACACGGCAAGATCAGACGACGCCCGAGACAGAAGAGAGCTCCCTGCTTTTCCAACGTCCAGCTAAAGTAACTCAATCCTGGTTCGCTAGAACCTTCCCAGCCATGACTATCCTGTTGTCATCTCCCCGCATATTAGCCGCAGTGTATGGCTGCTTCACTCATACGCTGCTCATCTCGTCGTTCGACGCGGTCCTTGCATTGTTCGTCAAGCGAACATTCTCATGGACATCAACCGGTGCTGGTTTGATATTCCTCGCTATAACTATACCATCGACGCTTGGCACCATCATCGGGGCGCTCTCGGATCGTTATGGTCCCAGGGTCGTGTCACTCTTCGGATTCGGGTTGACAGTCCCGGCCTTGGCTTTGATGGGCGTCGTCACAGATAATAGCGTAAGCCACCAAGCCGCTCTCATCATCCTACTCGTCGCCATCGGTAGGTACCCCTTTTGCCCCCTAGGACCAAACCAGAAGACCCTCCACATAACCGCTGATGCAACCCCTAGGAATCGGACTTAACTTCATCCTAGCCCCTCTAGCCGCAGATATGTTCGACGAAGTCGAATCACTTGCCCTGCAGCACCCGGATAAGTTCGGTAAGAAGGGAGCTTACGCGCAGGCGTACTCGCTCTTCGATGCAGCCCTGGGGCTAGCCACGGTTGTGGGGCCAGGCTGGTCGGGGCTGTTTTTCGAGAAGACGAATTGGCAAATCACGGCGGCGACGTTGGCGGTTATCTGTGCCATGGGTGGCGTGCCTGTATTCTGTTATACCGGGCGGGGCGTCAAAAGAGATGGGAAGGCAAGCAACAAGGCGTCCGCAATCGAAGCGTAGAGACTGTGGTAAGCTGGCGTGCTTGTGTAGGGTCGTAGGCGTGATCGAAGCAGAGAGCCCAGAAGATGTTTGTTTCTCTCAGGTAGGGTGACAGGTGCATGGAAAAGGGAAAAAGGGGGATTTATTGTAACGAATGTCATACATTTCATGCTTTACTCGTACTTGTTAGGTATTCAATCATGATCAACACTGTAGCAAATCCCCGACCAGAGCATACATATGTGGAACGACCACACCATGATGAAGGTATACCCAATTAGGCGACATCAGGGCAGCTTTATCTAGCTGCATGAAGTGGCTTTCTGTGAAAATCAAGCGCAGCCACTGTAGATTCTCCGCATGAGCGAGGGAATCCATCTTTCCGTTTAGCCAGCCACTTCGTCTCCACCACATTCTATTTAAGCCACCTTGTTCGCTACATCATGACTTACCACATTGTGTTGCAGTACATGAAAATTATGCTCGCGCGGTCCAGCGCAATCGGGAAATGTCGTTGCTTTTCTTATTGACAATAATCTGAGATTCGTTATTGACAGTAATTTAAAGTTCCTCCTCTTCACCATCACAGCGTTACACATGTATTTGCAGCAATGACGAGCTTACAGCCACGTCCACCATACAGCCAGGAAGAATTGAGGAGATTGTACCCAGCAGGCTTGCAGCTACAGCTTGTCCAGATCGTAGGTAGATGATCATAGATTTTTACCTTCTTACAACGGGAATGTCGTCGAATGACTGCTCATTGCTACAGACTTCACAATGACTGACTTAGTATAGTTTTTCAGGCACGGTTAGAGCCCCAATCTTGCGACCGGGATAGGATGGAAGATAAATTCATGAATTGCAGGTGAAAGGACGCCTGAAGAAGCCAGGTTTCAGAATGTGAGTAGAAACATGACGAGAAAATTGTACTGTGCTGATCAAACATTTAGACTGGTTTACCAGCACGTATGTGGTCCCTCAAAAAAGCCCTAGTAATTTTGTACATGGTACTGATCGAGCCTAGTCTGGCCTTATTGCACTTCTGCAAGACAATTGACCAGTGTTGTCTTATCCAAGGATACTCCTTCCAGCTGGTCTAGGTTCGAATGGCAGCGGCGCCTGGAGACACTCGAGAACACGAATGGGTCACATCCCTCTCACAAGGCATCTGATTCAATATGGTAGAGTCTGAACAGCCAACTGTCCTTTTGGTTAGACTATTGATTGTTTCCAGTGATATGGCCGAACTCACGGATAAGGGGCGCTCAACGACGCTAAACCTTGGACGCCGTTTGCGCCATCTATACGTACATCAACTGGGCTTCCTACCCGAAACAATTGATAGTTCAAACACCGTATATCTGCGATCTTCGCCCTTCCCACGAGCACTAGCCTCGCTGCAGCAGGCTTTTACGGGGCTCTCTCCCGTCGACAAAAGAGACAGGAGCTTCTCCAAACCTACCATTATCACACGAAGACTAGTCGATGAAACCCTGATGCCGAACGAGGATTATTGCCCAAGATTCATTCAACTGAGCAAAGCCTTCTCTCGACGAACTGCAGAAAGATGTGAGTAATTCATTTCGAAGAAAAGTAAAGTCCACTGTAAACGAATGATCCACCTAGGGAATCATTCCAGCGAGATGGATTATCTGAACACGCTGATTCAGAAATGGATGCCGGGACAACAACGTGTAGCCGTTGATTCGAAGCCGAAACTGCATGGCATATTCGACACAATCAACTCCACCCTCGCAGCCGGAGGTCCGGAAACGCGTCTGCCTCCGGAGTTTTACGATAAGAAAGCGCGTGAGATAATTGATCGGATAGTTGTGGAGGAAGAGTATAGTGGTTACAAAGAGAGTACAGAATATCGAAGCGTTGGCATAGGAGCCCTTCTATCAGAAGTTGTGCAACGTATGGTTCGCAATGGTCAGAGCCGCGACACCGGTGCCTTTTCCGGTGAAAATGGGCGTCTCAGAGACCTGGAAGATGAAGAAAGCGGTCTGAAGTTCGCACTATTCAGTGGCCATGATTCCACATTAGCTGCCATTCTAGCATCTCTGGGCGCGATGAATGGCGAGAACGGTGGATGGCCATCGTATGCCTCCTCTTTGGCGGTAGAACTCTTTCGAGATCGCAGAGCCACCTCCGACGGAAAACCACCGCAGTCTGATACGGCTGGAATGCTCACTCAATTGCCAAAGGAAGGGCAAGGTATTTCCACCACGTATTTGAGTAACGGTGGCAGACATCTAAGCCTTTCTAACCAACCCCCAGGCCACCTCGACGATACTGCTGGCCTGTACGTGCGTATCCGCTACAATGACCGACCAATGATGATCCCCGGCTGCCGAGCTCCAGGACGTCATCTGGACGGAGAACCACACTTCTGCACACTTGTAAGAACGCAAGCTAATTATGTCTTAAAACATCCATCTCCCGCAAACTGATATCGGCATAGAAAGCATTCAAAGAGATTGTAGACAAGTTCACCCCTGCAGATTGGAAACAAGCGTGTTTGTCAAACCTCGACAAACCTGCTTTCCCTTCCGAGAACGAACCGGCCGATTGCGAGTGAATGGTGAGTTTGGAGGACCAACATAGCATGGTTGTTAGAGAACGCTACGGTTTGAAAAGGTGTGTATGAAAATCTACTATTCACCAAGAATAAGAGGGCTGAGAAATGAAGGTTCTATCCAGTTGAATCAGTTGCGAGGACAGTGCCGTTGACTCCAACTAATCATTTCAGTGACTGCCAGTTCTCTGTCTATAGTCAACATTATATAAGTGATATCGACAGCTCCGAGAGTTTAATTGGTTGATATAGAAAGCAACCAAATGTCAGAAGTCAGAAGAAGCTGGCTGGGGTCCTCATAAATGATACCCCTGCTTTCTAACATTGACACCCCCACCTCCCCTATAGGGCCCTCGGTGGAAGACCTAACTAGATCCTTGACTAAAGATTAAATCGATAAAGCATACGCTGCAGCACTCACCACACTCAGCCTTGAAGCTGCACTTTGCAGGAAACTTTGCCATAACAGAGCACTAAGGCTGCCTGTATAAAGAGTTAGGCTTAAAGTGGAGGGCAGCGAGCGGTCAGGTGGTTGACATTAGATATGTGTATGTATAGGGTGTCAAGGTAACAGTTGGTTGTGTCATTTCATAAAGACCCATTTCTCAATTATCTCCTTGGCGCTTTTCAGTCGTGCTACCATCACCTACCCAGTCCCTGAACTCGTGTAGTCCGTCTTCGTCCGATCTTTGACAAGAGAGCGACAGTTGCTACGGAGTGACCGGGTCATTTCCCGGGATATTCGACTGAGCAGTAGCCTGCTTAGCCCTCTTCCGTCGCTGTTTCCGGCTTAAGACTTTCCCAGCGCCAGTCTTATCCGAGACCGAGTCGCCAACATCGCTTGAGATGGACGTTGCAGAAGGGACCTTCGGTGGTGGGTCGGGAGTTGAAGGATGCCGAAAATTAGAGGTCTTCCGATGCTGATTCTGGAACAATTTGTAGTGCTCGTAACGTCTGCGACAGCGCTCTGTCTTCGACTGGCGTGATATATTGGTGCCCTTGCGCACGTGAGTGAGAGGGCTGTGCAGCCGGTGAATGTCGCCGGTAAAGCTCGAACGCTGGATTAGGTGGAGGTGCCTTCCTTGCAGGTGATGCTTTTACTGGGCCTGTGGCCCCAGGTCGCTCTGCACTGTCCCAGTTCTTGTAAGTAAGTGTGGAGACTTGGGCATCACGCTGAGCCTGTTCCGCAATCTCACTTTGCCTTGACACGTCTTTGGCTAAGATTGGTAGCAGATCCTTGGGGACTGGTGTATTGAGTCTGAACTCCTTCGAGAAACTTTTGATATCCTTCAATCTTAACTCCTTTTGCTGCTTGTTATCCAGCTGCCTCTTAACTTTCCGTCTTTCTACCTCTTTCGCGGCAAACTCCCTGAAACTAGCCAGACCGGCAGCTTCTGTAGTTGCTCTAGCTCCGGAAGGGTCCAGGGATGTGTTCCTAGCCTCTGCGCCTTTGGCTCCTGCAGCTGTTGGTTCCTGAGGCTTTAGCTTAGCGTCGACATCTTCTTTAACTGTTACTTCAGCCCACGTCATCGCATGAGGAGCTTTGACCTGCAGGGATCTTTTATCCTCCTCCCGCCCCGGTTCGAAAACGCGGAGAGGTACTTGAGAAGTAACCTGCACGCTTGCCGGCGTTGGTTCGGGATTGCGCACATCTTCGGGAATGAGGGTTGTTTCTGTAAAGATTGTAAGCTTCAACGAATTGAGCCACTCTGCAAGACAGTTTGAAGCCAAACCATTTGTATCAGGGCTCGAGTCGTTTTTAAAAGGGTCTTCCACGGATTTCAACCTTTGAAAGGGCTGTTGATCATCGACCAGTGTTTTGGCATTGTCAAAGCTCAGCGGCGGGGTCTCTTTTGGTTCATCACGGCTCTCATGGTTAGGTTGCCTTGCTGTTTGGGTACTTTCATCCTCGGACGTGGACGTATCGGCCGAAGATGCTAGCCACGGATGCTGAATTGCCTGCTCTGCCGTGAGACGCTTTGATGGCATGGTGGCCATTATACTTCTAACGAAGTCGATCGTCTCTGCGCTGGCTACTCTAGAAGAGAGTTTATCATTTGGAAATGGCGCCCTCCCATGACAGTATTTCAGAAGACCTTTCCCATTCGGAAAAGGCGTGGTTCGAGTAAGCAGCCAATGCGTGACACATCCTAAAGACCACATATCAATAGCGCTTGTATAATCTTGGCTAGTCTCTTCGTCTTCGTCTAGTAGATTCAGAATCTCCGGTGCTACATAGTCACCGACCATTCTCGTCTGTAGTCTGGTCATGTCTTCACGCACGCGCTTCGAGATGCCAAAATCCCCAATCTTGATCCACCATCTCGGAGACTTGGATACGACAAATATGTTCTACGAGTTCGTCAGTATCAATACCGTGATTGTAAATCCATAAACACGAATGAAGCCTACGGTTGGTTTCAGGTGTGTGAAGCCTTTACTGTGCATCGTCTTCAAGCCTTCCGCGAGTTGAAATGTGACAAGGCTAGCTTCATCCTCGGGTAGAGGACCAGAAACGCATCGTTGCAAATCGCCGAGCTTCAGATACTCCATTGCCAGAAAGACGCGAGCGTCAGTCTCAAACCAGCCCTCAAATTTGATGAAGGTGGAGGCATCCTAGACCGTTCAATTAGCCCACTCGGTGAATGACAAAGTGCAGTCCTCATACTCTTGAGAAATAGGCTATAGTAAGAAGCTCTCGGCTAATGTCAATCCGGTTCGACTGCTGGTCGCGTTTCCGAATTTCCTTGACCGCACGAAGCTCGCCGTCCTGGTCCTTTTCCAGCCAAACAACCCCAAAGCCTCCCTCTCCAAGTTCGCGAACTCGTCTCCATTGCTTTACTTCCTTGATAGGCTTTCTTCGTTTGCGCGCTGGGTCAGGAACAGCTCGAGTGTGCTCAATACACTCATCAAGAAAACGAGTCTCGAGCTTGAAGAATTCTATCAAGTCTGAGCTGGATTCCATTGAAGCCACCAATCATCATGAAATTAAAGACCGTCCTATGAGGGTCTTGGAGTTTACCTATTCAATGGCTTGGAGAACGCTGTAGGAAGATATTGATCCAGGAGAATGGCAGTCACCGAGGTTAGCCGCCTGAATGAGGTACCAAGCTCAACTTGGTTAGGCGCTCAGCCCCGGTCATGCTGCGCCCGCGTGTTGCTGCGCCCGCGTGTAGCTGCGGCCTTGGCAAGCCTTGGCAGTGCGGGGCTTGAACAGGACCCATCGGTAACCCTGCCTGGGCTGTACAGCTTAGATCAAGCCTCGCCTTAACACCCATATAAGACCCTTCGCCATGCTTCTCATCGTATTAAGTCATGTCTTCTAGCTAGAGTCATTCTGCAAATCTAGGACTGCACGGTCTGGAACATAAGCCGGAGAAAGCGAGCTGAGCTAGCATTGACATGGACGTGGCATCTTTTAGTTTCGCTGTGTTTCAAACGATCGACTTATGCCTCAAGTTGCACTCATGATCCCTCTTAATATGGAAATTCTAACCAATACTGCAGATACGGCAACCTTCTTGTAGCGAAATACAAGACCTACACTCAGGCAGACATACGAATTGCAGAGCTGATTCTTCGTATCGAAGGCGTGTGGGTAAAGACAGAGCACCAAATCGAAATTCTGCGCAGAATTTGGAATACCCTGGAAGGTCGCTTGCAAAACTATCAGAGCCAAGTTCTTCAACATTTGCAGATCAAACTCCAGACAGCCACGATCGAGATTGACGGGGTAATGGGGGTTAAGCGAGAAGATGACGAATTTCTATCAATCAATCTTGGTGGGAAGAAAGGCCCGTTGAAGAAATGGAAGATCCTGGCCGTCGAGGAATGCCTAGGCAAGGCCGTTGCTGAGCTCGAGAATTGGCGAAAGCGATTCGACCCATCATGGTTGTTGATTGCCCGTATCGCAAACGGAGACATTGATCGCCAGTTGACCGCTGATTCGAAGAGACCGTCGAATGGGGTATCTCTGCTCAAGTCGATCAGGGACGCGCTTAGGGAAGATGCAAACCCTAAAGAATCCGGACCGTCCATATTTCTTGAGGATACGGTCCGGAAGCTGGACCGTGTTCTCATCCCGCACTGTTCTGCTCTCCTATCTTTCAATCGAGACGAGGGTACTACTACCATAATCGACACGACTACTTATCCACCTCGAAGTGACATGACTATAGCAACGATCCATGTCCGCAATGTCGCACGGATTCTTTCAAAATCCGATCCTTGGACATTCGGTCTTCTGGCATGCCGTGGCGCATACAAGTTACTGGACTCGTCCGAACAGATATATCAATTCGAGCTTGTATTTGACGTCCCAAGCGGTCTCCAGAGCCCTGCAAGCCTTCGATCTCGTTTGCTCACCGAGCCGAAGATATCTCTCGACAACCAATTCCACCTGGCAAAGTCGTTGGCAAGGTCCGTCATGTTCGTGCATACTTCTGGATTTGTTCACAAGAACATTTGGCCGGAAACAGTAATCATTTTTGAAAAGCAGGGCAGCAAGCTCGGATTTCCGTTCCTTGTCGGCTTCGAACGGTTTCGGCCTGCTGCTGCCGGCAGTAAACTGCTAGGTGATGCAGATTGGGCGCGTAATTTGTATCGACACCCAAAACGCCAGGGCATATTACTGGAAGATCTTTATATCATGCAGCATGACATATACAGCCTTGGAGTCTGTCTACTTGAGATAGGTATCTGGACCTCATTTATCGTTCCCGGTAAAGAGGGCGACGTGGCAACTCCTAGCGCTTTACTGCACATTAGCCAAGAGCTCTCTAAAACGAGAGATAAGGTCGAGGCTGCTTTTGACGTCAAACGACAGTTGGTGGACTTGGCCAAAGAACAGCTACCAAGTCAGATGGGACATAACTATACACATATTGTGATATCTTGTTTAACATGCTTGGACCCGGGAGAATCCAATGTATTTGGAAAGGAACGCGATCTTCAAGACGAGGATGGTATTATTGTGGGAGTGCATTACATTGAAAAGGTACGTATGACATTCCTGACTGCGACGTGACAAAAGACTGACAAACGGAGGTTCTGCTACGATTGGAAGCTATTTCGATCTGAGCATCAGCGCCGGTCAGGTGGCCTTGATTTTAAGGCTGAAGTGCGTTAGGTGGGGAGTGGGGGACATGATATATAAGGCTTGTGCATGACTCGGGAACTCTTACAAGCTATAAACTACCTTGTTCTTTGACACGCACTGCGCTAGGCCTGTCGGAAAAGAAACTCCTTGAGCTCCGGGGACGTTAAAGTAAGGTTGAGGAGCGAGGTCTTGGCATGGTAGCAATGTTATCCGTTCACTATATGACCGTGTCAACTTAGAGTTATACGTAAACATAGACAGTTTGAGAACATCCCGAAACAAAACGATACACCCGTAAGTGGAAAATGGGATTCAGAGTTCATTGCTCCCTCATTACCTATCTTACCCACTCCCTCACTTGTAACGCCCAGGCTTGGCGAACGTAAGACAGTGCGGCTGAGAACAAATGACTCATACCCACAAACCACCGAGTATAATACACCCCACTCAAGCCCCTTCCATCTCAAAGACCGCCCCAATTCTCCATTCTAAACAGTAAGAAAAAGCAACTAAAACCAGATAAATCCAGATAAATCCAAACTCTATCAACGCCCCCACCCTCTACCACCTCCAACCATGGACCTAACCACCACCCCCCACCTCCAAACCTACCTAACCACCCACTCCATCCCCACCTCCACCCTAACCCCCCTAACCGGCGGCACCGCAAACTTCGTCTGGCGCCTGCACCCCCCCGCCGGCCCCAGCACGATAATAAAGCACGCAGGCCCCTACATCGCATCCTCCCGCACGCGCAGCATCCCCTTCCCCGTCTCACGCATGGATTTCGAAGCCTCCGCTCTGCAAACGCTAGCCCCGGAACTCCCCCCGGACAATCTGGTGCGCACGCCGGAAGTCTACAAATACGACTCGGAGAACCACGTCTTGCTGCTCGAAGACGGCGGGGCGCGGACGCTGAAAGCCGCGTATGGGGAGGCGGGGCTAGATGTGCGGGCGTATGGCGCGGGGTTGGGGCGGTGGCTGGCGGTGTTGCATGGGGCTACCACCCACGCAGATATCGGGGACAACCAGACCGCGAAAACGGTGTACCGGTTCGCGTATGCGGGACTAGCGGGCGCCGCGGCGGAGTACGGGATCGACGCCGCGCTGGGCGAGCGGGTGGACAGCGAGTTCGGAAGTCTGCTGCAGACGGACGACGAGTGTGTATGCCACGGGGATTTCTGGCCGGGAAACGTGCTGGTGAGTGAGACAGGAGAAAGATTGATGGTTGTGGATTGGGAGATGGTGAGGCGGGGGTGTGGGGGGACGGATGTGGGACAGTTTGCGGCGGAGGCGTGGCTGCTGGATCGGTTTCGGGGGGGGAGGGGACTGTTGGGGGCGTTTCTGGGTGGGTATAGGGAGGTGGCGGGACAGGCGAGTCGGGTGTTTGCGAAGAGGGTGGCGGTGCATTTTGGGACGCATTTGGCGTTTTGGCCGACGAGAGTGGAGTGGGGGTCGAGGGAGGAGACGAAGGAATGTGTGGTGTTGGGTCAGGAGGTTATGAAGCGGGCGGTGGACGAGGATTGGGAATGGCTTGAGGAGAGTGTGCTAAAGGACTTATTTTGACGAGACGGTGGATCTTGTGGCAAGGCCTTTTGGGCAGATTAACCAGACGGCTCTATGCGAGAAGAAAATGCCATAAAACTATAGCCAAGGAGAAAGAACAACCTTGTGAGGAGGCCAAGTCTTCGATAATACTGTCTTAAAAACCTTGTGTCTCTTGCGGGGGAAGCGCCTTTGACCTCGAAGACCAACCTTCCTCCACGTCGAGCTCCTCCCTTAAGATACGTATCTGCCGCTTGATCGTGCGCCATAGTATCAAATCGTCGAGATCATCATCGCCGCCGCCGAAAATACAGTCCTCCGGTTCGGGCAGTGATATCAATTCGTCAAGACCACCATGGCCACCACCGTGAATGTTTCCATTTAGTTTGGAGTCCTTCCGATCGACTACGATAATTAGCAGAGCCGAAACAAATGCTTCTTTCATGTAGGCAAAGCTGAAGCCGTCCGTTATACCCGCAATGGCGTTAGAAAGCCGTTCGGGGAATTCAACCTTCGGATTTGAGTGGAGCTTTTGCCTAGATTGATAGTATACATAAGCCTCTCCACGTAGTGGTGGATACAAGCACAGGTACACAAGGCCTACCTCCAGTACTCGCAGTATTGGATCCGCTCAGCCATCACCGGAAGTGGAAAGTAATACTTGCGGTCGAAGCGACTTGGACGCTTCGCTAGGCCTGGGTCAAGTTTCGCCACTGGAGGAAGCCCATGTAGACGTTAGATGGCTGATACCTTAATGTAATCAGATGATGACGGTCATGACATACGGTAGTTAGTACTCCCAATCATCAGAATTCCGTCGTTGCTCTCCAATCCATCCACTTCGTTCAAGAAGTAGCTGCGGAAGTAAGGGATGACAAGCGTATCTAGGTCCTCAAACACCAGCAGACATGGTGCTGTTGCTCTAGCTTTTGTAAAAATTGCCGAGATTGACCAGAGTTGAGGAATGGATTTGACATAGAGTGTAGGGACTGGGTTGGACCGTCCATAGAGGGACTTCATAAGAGCTTTCAGGGAGATTGTCTTTCCATTACCGGGTGGTCCTGGTCACAGTCAACGACAAAGGTCTCTGGTTCGCAGTATTTCTTCTTCAGGGGACTGGGACTAACCGTGGAAGATGATACCCCTCTAAGCACAGCAATGGCAATAGTTAGTAATCGGATCGGTTCAACAATAATTGTGTAAGTTGATGCATACCTTCCAGGGAATACCGAATTCCTTATATATATCCCTTCCATCGAAGAAACCCTCGACATCTTGAATCACTTCATGTTTCATCTCCTCGTCCAGTATGATATCCCTCCAATCTGCCTTTTGCACGCTATTCCAAAGGTTTTTATCCTTCCGCCAGTAGCCGTCAAAAACAAGGATCTCGTCGTGCAGTTGCAGTCTCCATTCCGCAGCAGCAACGATAAGTAGGTCTGTAGCAGCACCCTTTGACCGCACTGTTTCATCCCCTTCCGGTTTCTGGAGGACATAGCTCTTGGAAGATTTGATCCGCCCGTCACTGGTCTCGTCCCCTTCCACAAAGTAAAGTATGAAATCATGGTTGCGCCAGCGGTAGAGAAATTTCGCGAACTTAATTTCATCGCTGAGGAACCCATGACCACCTTCCAACCGGTTCGGAGGCCCGTCATAACGCCGTAAGGTCAGAGAGCCGGTGTCACTACGATCCTGTTCAGCTTTCGCATGCCCAGCTGCTGCAAATGCCAGGAGGTCACAATTGTAGTATGAGGCGATCGTCAGAATCATATCAGGGTGTTCTGCTCGGATAGAAGCGGCGAGAGTAGCATCTGTATCGACACGGTGGGCATTGGAGTGGCGCTCATAGTCGGTGTATACTTGATCCACCGTCTCTGGGTTTGACACGAAAGTAAACTGCTCCACATCGCCTGGGCTTGAAGTTCCCTGTGGTCTCCGCTGGACCATTGGCATCATCTTGCTCCTAAACGTGTAACAGTTGTAGGAAATAGACAGACACGCCAGCAGAGCTCAGGTGCAGGTATGAGGCCAAGGAACAAAGAAGGAATACAGCGCAGGGCGATGTGCAGCAGGAGGCTCGACGCCGTGTCGCCCGTAAGTTATCGCATTGTGTTTCAATGGCTGCCTGCATTCTGCTGCGCCCCAACCCCATACAAGGATAACGCGAACAGTCTAACACACCCGCCGCATAGCTCCGTGTCGCTCAGTCAGCGTTCATCTTCTAAGAGACAGGCGCTTTGGGCTCGCCTGACTTCCGCTGGTGTACTTGACACTCTCATCGCTCTCACTTCGTATTCAGAGTACCGACATGTGGGTCATGCCGATCTCTCCGCTATAATTTCATGGGGCTGGCTGCATGATGCAAGATGAACTACGGCTAGCCCTCGGCCAACAAATTCATGATCCCTTCTACCAGTGCTGGCGCCTCCAAGACTGTTCCTCCTGCCTTCACTCTCACCACCCTTGCAGCTGGTGTCCTACGGTAAGCCAACCCTTCCCTCCAGTGTCACAGTATCCCCACTACGCTATAATCCGAATCACCAGCTCACGGCGCCTAGTCTTCAACCTGCGTTCCCAATGCCCACCCCTTCCTTCCGATCCTCGCTCCGATTCGATCTCCGGTTATCTGCCCGCACTGGAGTGAGCGGTGGGATTTGAGAGCGAAGGGACTTGGGTGCCACGTCAGCACCATCACATTTTTGACATGTATCATCTCGGTCGTGTCTACGGTCTTGTTGCTGGGGCTTGGGTGGGTGACTGTGAAGCTTGGGAAACTGTGTTGGGGCCGATGGAAGCGGAGGGGGAGAGGCTGGTGGAGGGTCTGGGAGCGGGAGAAGTGGAGCTGGTTCGGGGAGTGGAAGCTCATGCCAAGGAAGAGAAGCAATGTATGCAGGAATGGAAACGAGAGGGCAGGACAAGAGGCGGATGAGCGCAACGGATTACTGGGCGATTGAACAACAATGGGAAATGCTATCGAACCATGCGGTGCAGTGGGTGAGATGCACAGTTCTTACTACACGAGGATCGATACGACTCGAGAAGGTGGATGTCTCTGTCGGTCATTAGTCAGCGTACGACAGGCACATGCTGGTAAGGGCCCCGGGGTCAGGTTCATCATCGGAGCCATGGCGGACAGCAGAGCGAGCCCATAATGGGCCATGATACTCGTCCCGCCGTCAAGTAACCTGGGAGGCATTGCGCTCCTAGCATGAAGACGCCGAAACAGTCCGAGCAAGTCGCCGGCGAAAAGCGATCGAACAGGAAGAAGGGTTTCAGAGTAAAACCGTTGCGTATCCTATATACATGGCGTCCATCATCCGACCATTCTCACCTACTTCCCTGCCACAACTTTGCTGAGCTTGTACTCCACGACTACTGGCTTGTCCTTCTCGACAACGAAGTGCCCCGCGCCGACAAACATACTGGTCTCAAGTTCCTTGAATTTCTCGTCTCCGGTCTCGAAGTGCATTTCGATGACTGTTGCAGAGAAAGGAGTCAGCGGTCAAAACTCCTAATCCCCACAAAGCGATACGTTCGATTGAACTCACAAGAATTTCCAAAAGGCGTGGTCTTTGCGTCAGGACTGCCTCCAAGGACTGCGCCAAGCTCGGGCGTCATGTCAATGACACCGGTGTAGTTCAGATAGATCATTGACCCGCTCTTATCCCTGATGGACTCAGCATAAGGTCTGGTGTTGGCATAGCTCTGGAACGAGAGCTCACTTGATCACTCCATGGGCGTTTAAGCGCATGTGCTTTCCGCTAGGGTCATTGTGGATGTAGTCGGCGCCGGTCCCAACGAATTCAGCGTCAATGGCGGGGGAGAAGCCTGATTCACTCTTGACGGTACCGCCGGTCATTGGCTACACGGCAGGTCAGATGGCTCAGCATATTGAATGGCTCCGAAGGGAGGTAGTAGGGGGTGTGAGCGTACCACGACGGCGAGAGGAGTGCCTCTGGATACAGATCCTAACCAAGTCAGATCACCAATCGACCGCAGACGAGAACGGCCGACAGACCTACGCCCATTGGCGCGTCAATGATGACCTGGCTCAGCATTAGCCCATGGGAGTGTTAGAAAGGCCGCTGTTCATACCTGCACCGTCATGGCCGGCTGAAGGGAGGGAAAGTCCGACATGATGGGAACGGGGTCTTCAGTTGGAAGAGTGGTGCTCGAGCTATACAGGACTGTGTAGATAGTGATTGCGATGACTATATACCAGGTTGCAGGCTCCTCGCACTTTTGCAAGTCCTAGACCTATCTTATAGCTGGCACAGAGGCATTCGGATTTAAGGCCTCCCGGCCAAGCTACCCCTCCACTCCAGTACCCCGCTCCACTCCGCGCTCCACATTCTGAGAATCTTTAGCGATACCCCGCTGTGTGATCTTATGGCCTTACAAGCTCCTTGTTACTTGGGGCTGTGAGACCTGCCGCATACATTCACACCCAAGGAATCTGGCCAGTTGCCGAGCGGGCAGGGTATCGGCTTCGGTTCGACGCTACGAAAGCGGACAAGCACCTCAGCCGCCCATGTTCCACTGGGGTGCTCGGGGCGGTGCTGTCGATATCTTCGGCGCCAAGGAGTCTTCCGCTTGTCCTCTTCTTCCGTCAGGTCTTAGAGAGCTGGACTGCCATCCTCCGTCTTTTCTCGTGTTTTGCTTTCCTCTATAATAATAGAACATGTCTTTTCCGTTGTTACTTCATCCACAATCACTGGAATAAGACAGCACAAACCCATGGCTTCCTCAGCAACAAACCCAATAAAACAAGGGCGGGAACATGTCCTCTCTGGTGACCACTCGGTGTATGATTTCTTGAGGGGGAATGGCGGGTTCGTGAGGCTGACGTTTGATATTCTTGGTGGCGAGAATCAGGTGGGGTCGGGCAGATTCGTTGAGGTTGGGGTGGGTGGGAGTGATGGTAATAGTGTGGATATAGCTGGTTTTCTGGGTGCGAGTTACAGGAGGGTATCTTTCATGGGTAGCTCGCGCATGTCTCTGTGGTAGAGCAAGTCTCAGTCGCTGATTGGCTGAGGGAGATGTGGAGGAACGTACGGGGACCTGAAACCCGCTCGTCGACAAATTGGGGCTGACGATTGCGGCCCGTTATGCAAAGGAATTCGAAACATATCAGCCTCCACGACCTCTTCACCACCGGGGCGAAGAAACACTTCGCGTATCTTCTCTCTAGATAGTGGAGACAATAAATCCACCTGTCAGTGTTTACCTTTTGGCCTTTGGATTACGTGCCTAAACGTCGCTGTTCCTGGTCGTTACTCGCAATGTCGCGTTGCCATTATCCTGCATAAAGGTACCGAGTTTCAGGCAGTGCTGGGCCATACGGCGATGTTCGCTCAGCAATGACTGCCTTAGGCTGCTGGCAAGGCAGCTTCTTACAATCTTGCTTCCCGATTTCCTCTTCTCTTGCTTATCACCGCAGTGACTAGGATGCTGGCAGAGTAACAACACACCTGCCCACCCAGTGCAGCTTTCAAAGACTTATTCGTTCTAACTGTGCAGTCCTCGAACCTTGTCCTAGACTCACATTGTTTGGGCGTTGACACTATGTCTGGTAAAAGTCCCTCGTTATGTTTCTACGATTGTTCCTACGACGGCCTTGACAACGCAACATTGTATCCTTACTCCGATATCTCTGGTATTGGTGTAAGTCTTGACCTCCTTTTCTCAACTTCTCGCTACTCTCGAAAATAGAACAGGAGACTGTGGGCTTTATGGCCACCGCATACATTATGCTGATGATTCTCATGGTCTTTTATCTTATTGGGTTTGAGCCAGCTACTGCTGGTAAAGCGAATCCAATCGATCTTGGATTTCTAACCGCGTTTCGGAGGGTGCTCAAGAAGATTTATCGAGAGTTGTTCAGCAAGAAGTGGGTCACGCCTGACAGAACGCGGTTTCAAGAGTGGCAGAATGCCCTGAACCAAGTTCGTTACATAAAGACCCATAATTCTATCCCCAGGTACGATAACGCTAACCGTGTCAACTAGTGCGTACTCACTCTAAGTGATCTGCAGATTCTCACTGGTATCGGCATCCTCGTCAATGGGTATACTTAGCTACAGTGCGTTATCTCGATGTAGCACTGGCAGATTATCGTGTACCTTGCATGGTTCTCATCGCTAACTCACCTAACCACTTTGACGTTCCTGCGCCACTACCTGCAAGAGCGACCGGCAATACGAACCTGGAGGCTTCTTGCTATGTCGTTGATGCTGGTTTTGCTTTTATTAGCTCTACTGCCTACAGGAAAAATTAGCTGGGTGTTTTATTGTGATGAAGATCCTGGCGCTTATGCTGTATGTTTCTTCAAATCTCTGGCGTTCCCTAAAGAAGAAGGTCCCTGGTCCTCTCTGTCGGGACCAGACTCGGGTGCCCCCATGGTCATGTCTATTACGACCTTAAGCGTCAGCTACATCACGAGGGTCGTGAAAATGCATGACACAACTTCTCAATGGGTGATCAGGCGCACCAGGATATTCTTCGGTACTCACTATAAATCATTGTTGAAGTTCCTGCGTAACAGGGCACATTGCAGCACGGAGAAGTGGAATCGGAGCGAAATGAGCTCGCTGAAAGTTGGATTATACTGGATTGAGTCTTCGATCTTGACGCTTGGGTATCAGTTAGCGCTCGCGGTATTTCTTACAATACGTGTTGTGTTGGATCTCTGCGACTCTATGCTTTGGGAGGTAAGCGAACGTGAAGACCTCCCACTAGTGTCACAGCTCAAACGAGTGCTTCACAGATATTGTGGCTCATTTTCGGTATCTCCTGGGGATCAGTCCATTTGTTAGAGTCCAGGGCAGGGATCGAAGCGGCCGACAACAATTGGACCTTTGCTCAAATCCTGCCAGTTCTCTTGCTGTCATCGCCTTTGATCAGTATATGGGAACTTGTCTACGGTGTGTAAAGATTTTACACACATTGTTAGAAGAGATACTAATACTTTTGTGGCTCTGCTAGAAACCTAGTACAGGAAAAAGGAAAAACAAATAGACCAGCCTAACGTTCCCGACAATGACGGAAATGAAGTCAATCCCGATGTCGCAGATGACGACTAGGATCGCAATTATTACCTAAGCCACCCGTAGTTTGATAATCTTATTCAGCTCATAACAGTTCTGACTATAGAAAGCGTTATCTAGATATTATTCACGACTCGAATAAAGGTCTACACTTTTAACTTTTGTCTCAAACCTCTCCTCTGGTTGCTATACCTGGTACCCTCCTCTCTTGTCTTCTTCACATTACTCTTTTCTTCTTTACAAGACCAGTTATTCAGAATGACTGTAAAGGCCAGCCGTGCATTGCGTTTCAGTGTTTTTGCTCCACTTCTTACCTTTTTAACATGCGAGCTTTTTTTCCCTCTTGATGACTTTATCCGAATTTTTTACTTTGATTCGCCAGCCATTCACGCCTCGTATTCTCTTCCAGTGTACCTCTTTGGTCTTTACATACCGTGTTATCTATTTCGGGCTCAAATTGCTTCCCTGTTTGTTAACGTCAGGCGTTTTGTCCATTATCTGCATCAATAGGCATTCTAAGATAGTTTGCAGTGACTCTTCTATCTACTATCGTCTACACATGTTTTTTTGTTTGGCTGTGGAACAATCTTAGATTGGTATGCTTTCCCTTTTTGATGTCACTGACACTTTTCAATTGCACCTGCCAAGGCTTTTTTGACTGTCTTATCCTCCGTTCGGATGGATTGTGTGATGAGAAATGGGAAAGTGATCCAAGCTGGAAATGATCAGACACTGTCGTGATGAATCACATCATCTCTAAAGTTTGAATTCACTAGGCCTACGCTGTCCTGCAACTAATCATCCATGAGCCGGCGCGCAAAATATCAAGAACAGATCTTACAGTCTCCAGAAAGATATACTCGCCGCCACAATCCCTGGAAGGTCAGCGTCTTAGACAAGACAGGACATTACTAATGATATGGAGCCTTGAAACACCCTAAAACCTGTGCCGCCAGCAATATCTACCAAGCCTCTTTTTAAGAGCATTGCGGTCCATCTACTTAACAATGGCGGCGACAGTCCACGTTCAACTATCTTTCTATCATATGCCATACATAAAAGGCTAGAACAGCGGTGTTTCATTTGATCCTTTCCAGCGTGATCTCAGAGCTCTCAAATGGTTCAAACCTTCCGGAAACACTAAGGTACAACGAAGTGTGGTGTACGGATGACAACATTATGACCTCCTGCTGAGACCAGATTGCAAATGACGGTATGTAAAGCCAATGTTGCAAAAACGGAGAATCCAACCCAATTTCGCCATTAAGTTTCGCACCGAGTCATTTTTATCTTCTCAAGGAACCCCAATCAGCCAGCGCCATTTGCTCCGCAGAGACTAAAGGGCCCTCCCTAAAGCAGACTCCGCTGTGAGGAACAAAATCTTGGCCGCTGGGTTAAGCACGAAGACTGTATCTCTTCCACGCAATCCACGATCACCAACAGGAGAAAGGGGTATCCAGAAGTGACAGCGGGAACATCACCCTCCCGATGCACTCGAGCCATCTCCTTTTTCCAATCAAACCCTCAGAAGTTTGTAACACCCGGCGAGACCTGCTCCAGCCTCTCAAACAACTCATTAGTCCACTTCCCCTGCATCTCCCTCCCCATCACACTATCGACATTTTCCCCATTCCTACTCCCCATTCGTCAGCACGTTCCCACTAAAACCAGTAAAGTCGCTATCAACTTACGGCGCAACCTTACAATCCATCAAAAACGCACCATGCGTCTCCTCACCCACATCTGGGGCCGCGGCATGCAAAATAGTGCGACTTCCGACCTCAGTTGTTCGAGCAATCATAGCAACTGCAGCCCCCATAACAGCCCTCTGGATCAAGCCGGCATCATCGCGGAAGATTTCGCTCTTACAGGCGCCAGGGGTGACGTAGTTGACGACGACGTTGGAGGTAGGAGAAATAGGGCTTTGGGCGGCGATGCTGCGGACGGCATAGAGGAGTAGGAGCTTGGAGACCTTGTATCTGGACAGAGGCGGTTCAACAGTCAGCATACCAACGACTCCAGAACGCATCCCTCAGCATCCCTTTCCTCGCCCACTCGCCCCAAGCTCTCAAAAGGCCAACTAACCGATCATCCATATCAGCCCCCTCCCTCCTCCCTAACGCCTCCCATAACCTCCCTCCCGAATCCTTCTCCCGAAACTTCGCAATATACATCAAATCGGACCCCACAAAAACCAATCTCCCCCTCCCCCCCCACCTCTCCGCACTCCTCCTCAACACCGGCAACACCAACAACCCAAGCAACACAGCCCCGACCACATTAACCGCCACACTACTCTCCATCCCCTCCACAACCTCCCACCTACTCGTCAGAATCCCCGCATTCTGCACAAAACAATCCAATCTGTCCAACCCGCTCACCCTCGCCGCGAACGCCTTGATAGAGTCATGGCTAGCCAGATCCAACGCCCAGACCTCGATGCGGGAGGTCGGGGTATCGGTAGACGCAGAGAGAGCAGCAGCGGCAGCAGCGCCTTTGGAGAGGTTGCGCACGGCCAGAACGACTTTTGCGGCATTGAGGCGGAGGAAATGGCGGGCGGCTTCGAGACCGAGACCGGTGTTTGAGCCGGTGACGATGATGGTTTGGCCGGTGAAATCGGCGGTGGGGTGGGGGAGGGAGACGAGGAGTTGGGAGTAGAGGAAGGTGGTTAGGTAGCCCATTGTGGTTTTTGCTGCAGGGTTGGGGGTGGAGTTGTGGGATGGGAGGACTGGGGGGGGAAGATTGGAGATGTAGAGGTTGTAGTAGAAGCGGGGGGTTATAGAAGAGCGTGCGGAATGAGTGGCTTGTTTATATAGAAAGCAAGAGATAAGTCACTCTCTCGTCGTGACTTGGCCACGGAAGCGCAAGCCCCCGAGCTCGAACTCCAATCCCTCCTCTCCAATTTCGTCTCCAATCTTCGTATCCAAGCCTCTTGACCTCAATCTCTTATCCCCCCATCCCCCATCCACCAGTCCATCAAGCCTCCAAACCGCCAATCCGCCAATCCACGATATCACAAGGACCCTTCCCAATTAGTCACCTCAAGCCACGCTGACAAACACCCCCGATCATTAGAAATCCAAATCCCAAATCCAAAAAGCACGCCTCGCGTCTCGAGTAGGTAGAATCGCAGTCGCAGCGCAGCCCGTCGAACCGGAACGTCGCACACCCGGAACGCTACCGCTGCAGGTCGCACCAACTAAGGTAACGCAGGGGCAAGCCCAGCTTCTGACAAAGCAAACCTTTTCCCAACAGCCCATGCCCTGCAATACCACCAAGGGAGAGTCCCGCTATCTGCGTGTTCTAGAGTGTTCCCAACTCCCCAGTCTGCAGCGCGTGGGTACGGCTTGTGTTATTTTTAGAAGGGTGTGGGATGTAAGCAAATGCCCGACACAATGGCTGAAATGGATGGAAGAGATGAAAAGGAACATATCGAACGGAGATTTTCAATCCGTCTTGACATTTCGATTCCAGGGATGGTCGGGTCAAATGCCGACAAGACGATCTCATCCTATCCTCGACTTCACGGACAAGTATCTACGAACCATTGCGGTCACCAGCATCCAGCAATTCAAAGGACGCTCCGAGGACGATTCCAATTCCGACTTCTCCATTGCAGAAACTATCAACAAGAAGGGTATCTCTGTCCATCTCTCCCTCTCTGTATCTCACCCAACCCCACTCCCCTCCCCTCGTGGTATCTCCAATCCAACCCACAGATATATTTTCGACGATCCCACTACTCCCCGCCCTATCATACACAACAGCCCCCACCTCCACCAAAAAATCTTTCCTTTCCGATCCACTCAAATCACATTGCCCATCCCCGTCCCCATCCCCGTCCCCGGGACCGGCACCGTCCCTTCAACAGTAACATTCCCCGCCCTCGGCGTACTCTCCCTCGTCCCCTGACTCGCCCCAGGCGTAGTCCCTCGACTCCCCTCCCCTCCCCCGACTCCACTCCCAGCCCCTACCCCTCTCCCCACCCGTCCCCCCTCCCCGACACCTCCCCCCGCACCCCTCCTCACCACCCTCCCCAAAACGCCCACCAACTCCGCCGCATCCTCAAACGCCTCATCGCTCATCTCCTCCCTCGCCCCATAGACATCTCGAATGGCCCTCTGCGCCAGCCGTCTGGCCCCCTCCCCATCGTGCAGGCAGTCGTACAGAAAAGCCGCGTATTCAAGTTTGACGCTCAGACGAATGGGGTGCGAGCCCGCGAGGAGGAAATCGGCGAGCGAGGCCGCTTCGGTGAAGCTAGACGTGGCGAGCGGGATGTAGTCGAGGGCGGGGAGGAGGAAACTGGCGCTGGGTTTGGGGACGGAGACGGGGGCGAGACCCGGGGGCAGGGTGGTAGCGGGGTCGGGGTCGGGGTCGATAGAGAGAGCGGGGGAGGCGCGGAGGGCGCGGTCGGTGGTTTTGGGTCTGTGGGTGTGGTGGCGGAAGCTGGGGATGGAGGTGTGGTTGATGCTGGGTTGGTTGTGGAAGAGGACGTAGATGTGGTAGAAGCTCGCGCGGAGTTTGAAGGCGAGGACTTTGAGTTCGACGTAGGCTTGGACCATGGGGAGGATGTGCTGCTCGACGATGACGAGGCCCTCGCGCGAGAGCCAGATGATGTGGTGGTAGAGCTGGAGGGACTTGGTGTCGCGCGTGGTGTCCAGCTTCCGTAACTTCCGGGCGCGGACGAGTTTCTTGGAGAGGAGGACGGACAGGCCGAGGATCTTGTATAGCATGGCGGAGAGGTAGGGATTGTCATTGCCGGTGTTCTTGGCGAATTGGCCGAGGAACTTTTGGTCGACCTCCGAAGAGGCCATCAACAGCGCAAAGTCCGACGAACTTTCGAAGCTCTGGATGGGCGCCATGCTTGTTAGCTCACTGCGCTTTTGCTCAATTTCGCGAATCTGTCCATCGGGTTGTGGCAGAGGCAGAGGTCGGGAACGGAGCCTCTATCAAGCGCTTGTATGCCCGGCCAGCTGGGGCCTTGCACGAGCAGGGTCAAAATGCACGTGTGGTCAATATACAAGTCAAGAACGCGATGTACACAAGGCAAACATTTTTCTGAAACACGATGGGTACCTGCAGATGGGGAGATGAGGCTTACCTCTAGCCACACTCGCTACCGCAAAACCGCACCAAGTCCTCCCGAGGTGTGACGGATTGGCTTTCGTTGTGTTACAAGTTCGTATGTTATTGAGCTGGACACTGTTCTGCTCAATAGGTTTGCTGTATAGCCGCAGCGGGCAATTTGCATCCTTATGTTGTGCGATGGAGACCCTTGTATCTCACGCCTCTGTAGTTCCAAGCTCCTCCTTTGCCGAGCCTTCTATACCACAGTGTATGACTCCAATCGCGTGATTCCCTTGGTCTGTGTGACCGCTGCCGCGAGGCAGGCAAGATTTCTAGTGTCGTAACGAGGATTATATACAGGTTCAAGGAGGTGGTATCGTACAGTCGACTGACGGGCCTGGAAATTGGTAATGAGGTACACACAACGAACAGCTACACTTGACAATGTCAGTGATGGTCCACTTGAGTTGTGAGGTGGCAACATATAGCAATGGGTCTGAGGAGTCTCGGGCAGGCAAAGGTCTACCTACAGAGAATCATACAAGTCGTTATCCACGGGCCGCAACGGAAATGCCGGAAAGCAAGCTCTATCAATGCTGAAGGATATAACGTGTGCCAAAGCCGTGCAAAGCTCAGAGATCGTCTTGACGAATACGAAGCGGTGGGTAACAGGGATCAATTGGAGATTGTGTGGTGTGAGTGGCCCAATTGATGCCTGAACCTGGCATTTGCTTTTCGAGGCTCGATGAAATCTTCAACCGGAAAGTGCAAAGAAGACCCGGCAAAGTATCATGTACTCTGTCCCTGCGTAACGGACTCTCCGCAGCACAAAGACCGCCCGCGCCGCAAGAGCTGCAAGTCTCGGAATGCGTGGACGGGTATCGCGCTGCAGGCGTAAAGGGAGTTCCAAAATATCAAACGGGCGGGCAGATAAAGAAGCGAGTCCCCATCCTCGTATACCTATACCGATACCGATACCAATGCCTATACCGATAGCTATGTCTCGACCTGCAGTTTGGTCAGAAAGGCCGACGGCAGCAGTTGGCTGTTGAGCTGGTCCTGCAGGAAGCTTGCATACGTGTCAGAGCAAAATGGTCCATCTGTTTTTTTTTTTTCTCTGGCGCATCCCTGCACGCGAAGGCAGTCCGGCGTGGACCAAGGACCAAGATAGTAACGATGGGTACCGCAAGCATCATAGTGCCGTTCTTAGGTCGTTCCATGGATAGTCATTTGCCAGCTGTTCCTGGCTCGCCATGTGGCTTGCGATTTGCGAGGCGCCTGTTGCGAGTTGCGAATTTGCGACCTGGAGACTGGAGTCTTCATGGGCCATGGGCCGTGGGCAATAGGCATTGCGAATCGATTGATGAGGGTAGATGTACGACGTAGAGTATGTCTTCTAGCAGCGGCGGAGTTGCCGTCGCTCCACTTCGGGGCCGATTGACTTTCTTAGCATTACTGTTGTTGCCCAAGCGTGCCGTGCCTCTGCTGCTGAAAAAGAGGTCAAACAGGGCAAGAATGGACTTGTATAGGCTTACATTGTAAACGGCTGGCCTGCTCCTGCTGCAGCATTCAGGTGTGCCGGGGTGGGCCAGTCGATCGGAGCAGTCCCACCCCGTTGCAGCCTTCTCGAATGGGCATGATAGGCTGTCAGGCTTCGTCGGGAGAGTCCAGCGATGCAGCCTTATAATCTACCCCGCGACAACGTCCTTTCTTCGTCCAGCCGCGCTGATATCTGCCGCTGAGGGTCCTCTCACTCTGTTTCGCTCAGCGCTGCATCGGGCATTATTTTGTGGCTGATCATAACAACACATCCTATGTCCGAGCAAAAGCAGGTTAGGACGACACCGGTTGATCAGGCTTGCAAGTCATGCTTGGAGGCCCGTCCGCACCAAATTATAGAGCGGTGAACATGCACTAAGAACGACTCCTTTCTGAAATCTCATGACTGTGGACTACTAAGGAAGAAGCAGCCGATACCCTGCCGTGGCGGCCCCCAGCGCTCGATGCACTAAAGCCGCTATCAGCATTTGCTTCATACCATTTGACACTGTACGCTTACCGAGGCGCCCCTAGTCGTCCAGGACAACCACGACCCCATGCTCCCCAACCTCGTCACGCCAGCCAGTCCTCGCACCCTGAGGTCCTCCAGTCCGTGCCTCCCCTCCATTCCCGGTTTCCCCCTCCGCCGCCCTCCTCACACGCGGCGGCAGCCCAAGCTCCATCCACTCCTGATCGCTCATTCCATCCTGAAACTCCTTCAGCTCCCTCTCCTCTCTTCTCTTCAACGCCTCGAATCTGCTTTTGTACGGTTCCACCGGCCCAGTGACAAATTTCATCCGCCAGCGCGTTCCTTCGGCAGTGCGGTCGTCTGCAAAGACCAACGGGTCGATCCACTGGCTTCCGTTGATGACAAAGAGCATCAACTCTTCTTCCTCTTCGTCAGTCCACGGGGTCTCGATTTGTCCGCTCCGTCGAAGCTCATTGAGCACGGTGAAGTAAGGACGCATCCAGTGTTCCGGCAGTTTGGAGTCGATGAACGTTGCGTTGCTGTGAGCGGCAATGCGATATCTTGTCTCTGCGTATCCGCGTCCTAAGGCTTCGGCCATTTGGGGTATGTTCTCACCCTTTAGTGATGCGTCGAAGAGGTACTGGTCGTCCCGCTCGGTCCACGGTCTCGTTGCCGGCACCATAGCGAGTTTCTTAAGCGGTCCATCTCGGTTATCGAGTAGAGAGGGGTGCCATCCGATGGGCCGTTTCATGGCCGGGAATGGGTCCCACTTCCTCAAGGTTCTACCTTCGAGGATGTAGATAGGAGCGCCATTCGCCACCATGAGGTTGGCCGGTCTATGCAGTTGCTGGGTGGCTTCCATCTTGCGTATATTGCTCTAATCTACATTAGCTGGTTACGTTTAGGAGGAGATCCCATATCCGTTTAGTCAACGGTGCAAAAGAAGGACATCTTTCAGTAGGTATGGCTCTAATCGTCTCTGACAAGACCTTTGCAGCCAACTTCAACTCACTTGATGACTAGATTGGGCCGAGATCTCCCTGCTTCTCTAATGATTAACTCGTCTCCGGCGCAGGAGAATCCCAAGGATAAGTCACTCCTCTCGTGGATCCTCGACGATGAGTATTGTGGCGCTGTCAGTATCTTTCGTCGTGGCGAGAAGCTCTATGCCTGAGGTTAGCGGATAGAGCCCACGACCTTGTCTCAATTGCACTGCAGGTCCTACTTCTTCAATGCAGAGTGTGGACCTCCCAAGTCAAGATCTTCCTTTGAGTCTGCTATCGTCCATGGTCGTGGTGTTGAGCTGCAGAAGCGTCTTGACGACCAGGTCAACAGAGAGATTGCCAAGACTTCGAGGGCAGCATCGCGCACAGACCTCGTCAAGTGAGAGATGAACGATCAATCTGCACTGGGAAATTGCCCGATCATTGCATAAGCTATCATAAGCATCCTATCATACAGCTCCCTTGCAAAATGCCGTGTCAGACGTCCTGAGTTTCCTAGGACCCCCCGCCAAATCTCTCGGCAATCCACTGAGGATCAACACGTTTTCCAGTCCTGTCGAAGAATCTCGAAGCAACCTTGATCCACTTCTCTTCTTCATAACGCTCCGCGAGACTGAACATGTAGACCAGCTACGCCAGAGTAGATTAGCCTTCTGTATGCCCGCACCTCGCGAGAGCGCCGTGGCTTTCCTACCTCTCTGACCGTGAGATCATCGCCTTCATCGACATATACGATATGATCTTTGGTCTCTTCCTCTTTCTCATCCTGCTTCTCTTTGCCTTTTCCCTTTCCATTCTTCTCTTTCTTACCATCCCCTACTTTCTTAGTGTCGTCTGCTTTCCCTTCTTTCTTGGCTTCACCTACTTTCCCTTCGCCACTCCCTTCGCCTTTGCCATCTTGCTCCTTTTGGCCTTTGTTTTTCTTGTCTGTTCCTCCACCAGTCTCTCCGCCCTTGCCCTGGTCGTTCTTGTCCTTGTTAAGCTCTTTGAAACGCTCTTTCAATTCCTGTACCCCTCCTTTGCCCTGGATGATCTCATTGATAGCTTTCCACGACGTGTTCTTAGCTTTCAACTCCAACAACTGTGCATCCTGTTCGGCAGTCCAGCCAGATGCAGTCTTGGTATCTGAAGCTTGGGCAGCAGCTGAAGGTGCAGCAGGGGACTGTGGTGAAGGACCGGGGAGAGCACCAGGAAGGGGATCTGGAAGAGCACTAGGAACGGGACCAGGAGGGGGACCAAGAGGGGGGCCTGGAGGACGTCCTTGGGGAGGTCCTGAAGGACGACCTGAAGAACGAACTGGAGCACGAGCCGGAGGTGGGCCTGGAGGAGCTGCAGCTGGTGCAGGTGGTGGTGCTGTGGCCGGTG
Organism: Umbilicaria muhlenbergii; assembly: GCA_000611775.1. NCBI lineage: Eukaryota > Fungi > Ascomycota > Lecanoromycetes > Umbilicariales > Umbilicariaceae > Umbilicaria > Umbilicaria muhlenbergii. Next base: position 90,019 of record KK106984.1, read on the forward strand.
TTGAAGTCGCTGCCGCGTTGGTAGGCTTCTTACCATAGGTCAGCACCAACAGTAAGCGGACTAGTTGTGTTTTCTCTTCAAACATGAGATACGTTCACTACACAGGACTCGCTCACCTTAGGCTTCGAGCGACGGATGGGGCGTCCAGGCCCAAAGATGTCGAACAGACTTACGTCCACACGGCGACGACTTTGATTAGCGGGAATGGTAACCATCTTGCTTTGCTGAGTGTCAATTCACAAGTTCAAAGAGGTAATTTTGTCGTGGAATGTGGGAAAAGGGCAATTTGAGAGGGGTTGTCGATGGAAGGAAGCGTGAATGAGGTGATGATGAATCTGACGTGGCGGTTGAGCTTCAGTGCTCGGACCATTGTCGAAGCGAGGCCGAGTCAACAGCTCACGTGCGAGCGAATTGCCCTACCTCGTCGGAGAGGAGTGTCTACACTCCCCATTGCTCGAGTATGCTTGATTATGTCGATTTCGCTTGTCAATATTGCAGGAAGCAGAAGATGCGTTGGAGATCGTGACTACAACCTTGACTGCACCTGAGTTATATAGTCTTGTAGTGCGTACACTATGGACCGCGAGCCCGACCGTTTCTCGGGCTGTCTGTGACTGCGAGTCGATCGCCTGCACTTAACCCTTTGAAGCCTGAGACTTGGTCCGTGCGGCTGCCAGACTGAGGAGACTTGCTCGTCATGGCAGCCGTAGACTTCTGGTCACCGTAGCGAATCTGCGCACGAGCTGCACCACCCATCCATACGCGATCCTCTCCTTTCTCGATGACAGAGTAGCTCCACGTCTCTTGCTGGCCTCTTTCAACTCATCCGTACCCACACACACCTCGCAACGAGCCTGCCATCTCTTCTACTTCTATCCTTCCAAGATTGCCACCGGAGAACCGTCTTCGTCACGATGCGCTTCTCTGTCCCCAGCACCTGCGCCGCTCTGGCCAGCTTGCTAGCGGTCGCCCTCTCCCACAACATCCAGATGGGCGCGCACTCGAGAGAATGCTTCCATGAGAACCTACACAAGGATGATAAAATGACCGTCACATTTCAAGTGGGCGATCGGGAGTTTGGAGGCAGCGGCAACTTGGAGATTGATTTCTGGGTATGCACAAAGCTCCTCCGTACACGCAGCGTCGGGGGATGATCATTTTAGACCGCGGAGCTTCACCGCATTATACGCGACAAATCGTGTCAGAAATGCTGACCGAGAGTACCGGCGACAGGTGCAAGATCCCTCTGGTAATAACCAGGTGCACGAGCGCGCCGTCTCGTCGGGCGACCACTCGTTCGAAGCTCGGATGGATGGGAGATACATGTACTGCTTTAGCAACGAGCACTGGTCGGCGACGAGCAAGGAAGTCTCCTTCAACGTCCATGGCATCGTATACGTACCCGAGTCCGAAGCACCGTCGGATCCGTTAGAGGCAGAGAGTACGTTCTGGCCCGCAGACAAGGGTCGCCGATTGGCTAACGGGTGGCATTCAGTACGTCAATTGTCGGATCTTCTATCGCAGGTCAAGGACGAGCAGTCATACATTGTCATTAGGGAACGGACGCATCGGAATACAGCTGAAAGCACTAATGGAAGGGTCAAGTGGTGGAGTATATTCCAGCTAGGGGTTTTGATTGGCGAAGGCATCTTCCAGGTGTGGTGGCTTAAGAGATTCTTCGAGGTAAGTGTGCAGAGTGATCGGGCATGCGTCCATGTACATGAAGAATACGAGATTGATGCTGACGTCTTGCAGGTCAAGCGGGTCGTTTAGTTGTATCGAATAAGAACCATGTAGCAGAGCACAGCCGAAAGCCACAATTGATGTTCCGGGCAGGTAATTCAATTCCGGGTTCCGACCCATGACTGCCAAAACGAGGCGACGAAATGATGTGCTGTGAATGGCCACGCGTGATGTCTGCCCGGGAGCGACAACAGGGTCCACGATAGGATTCTCGGACACATGGACGAGGTACCTCGGAACCGTTGCTGCCTTACCCCGCCGTCCTTGGACCTCGATCTCGAGGATGGCACGGCCTCACCGCAACGACTCCTCATCACATGTCTTTGATTATGCAAACGGCCGGCGGTAAGATAGATACACGAAGACAAATCCCACCGACACGCCTTTCGCCGCGATTGGAGCACGTCGAAGGATGGGCCTCAGATGCAACAAAGTATCTGACCTCACTAACACGAAGTTGCCTCGTTCTATCACTCACTTGCAGTCTGTGCGAAAGGAGTTTCGTGATCGGCCCGTCCCAAACTCCGGCCAAGATGCAACACCAGTCACACAAGGAAATTACAGCCTGAATGGTATCAGTGGCTTTCAGGGTCTCGGCTTTCAGGGTCTCGACGTCCAGGGTCTCGACGTTCAGGGTCTCGACCCTCGATTGATCAGCAACGCCACGCCCAGGCCCCCCCTCTCCTCATCTTGCCGTGAATCAGCCTCCCCATGGCCCGATTGGGATCGAGGCGGACATGGTGAATGATGCATTTGGAAGCATTGCCGGAGTAGTGGGTGCGCTACCCCGCCATTCACGTCTTGGCTCCGGGGCTATGGGTTAAGCTCCTTTGATGCGTTGCCGTACTCGGACTTGTACCACTATAAACAACGTCGTGTCCGCCAATCGACTGCACTTCCACCTTTTCACTCCCGTTGTTCAACCACTACTGCCCAGGTCCTAGTCTTTGCCTTCGACGACCATTATTGTCTCCCCTCCAGCAACCACCCGCCAGACCAACCCTCACAACACTGACCATGCCTGAAGGAGGGTGCTTCTGCGGCAAGGTCCGAGTCAGCTACACCGGCGAGCCTCAGCTGAAAGTGCGCACTCACCTCTCTCTTGCCTCAACCACCCTTTCCCGCCTCTCACTTCTCCCGTCCCATCTCTCCCCTTTCTCACCTTCCTCCATGCCCTCCATCCGCCATCATTCCTTCCTTTCCCCTTCCTTCCCCTAATTAACGCCCCCGACAGGCACTCTGCCACTGTCTCGACTGCCGCAAAATCTCCGGCTCAACCTACAGCACCAACATCGCCGTAAAAGAAGACGGCTTCAAACTCCTCTCCGGCACTCCGAAATCCATCTCCAAAACCCCCGACTCCGGCAACACTATCACGTCGCACTTCTGCCCGGACTGCGGCACCACGTTGTGGCGAGACGGGAAGAGCTTCGAGGGGCTGAAGATCATCAAGGTGGGTTTTTCTCTTTCACCGTCGTGTCGGGCCGGGTTGCGAGTCTCGGCGGGTTGTTTCTTCCGTCGTCAGTAGTGGGACGGGGTGAAGCGTAGAGAAGAACAATCCGGAAAGACGGAATCGGAATCGACGTCAAGAACCCCCCGCTAACGAACCCACTCCATCTGATATGCAGGTCGGAGTCATGGACGACATCTCAGCCCTCGCAGCCGCGAAACCAGGAGTGGAACTGTACGCCGGCACGCGCGTATCCTGGGTGCCAGAAATCCCCGGGGCGAAGCAAGCGCAGGGAATGTCGTAGCAGGCGCCGAAGCATGCCGCAAGCACGATCGGGTCGGAGGCGTTTGGCCGAAGTAGATCAGACGCGTTAGGCCCAAATAATACTCGTGCAATGTAGATAGATAAGCTCTCCCAAAACCCGGGGCTGGCAAGATGGATCGATCGAAAATCATGTGGCTGAGCACCTCCACGAGCGTGCACGCGCAGTTCAAGTACCAAAAACCACCAAGTGCATAAGCGTTCGCTGTGCCCGTGCGAGCGTTTTCCTGCCAGCCCGGTACATGCGTCCTTGCACAGAAAGCAAGAACGATGTGGGTAGCCCAGTGCCCCCTGGTTGGTTGGCCCGCTGCGAAGTACTTGAACAATACAAGTATTGATGCCGTGGAGACCAAGTAACGCACCTCGACACACATGCGCCGTTGGAGCGGTCCGAGAGCGGAGAAAGCCCAGAGCCCAGAGAGCCCAGGGGAGGGGTCCGGCCGCCCGCACCCACCAATAACGGGGATCGGCGCGTCCCTGCAAACGACACAAAACGGCCTGCCTGCCTTGATAACGCTGTACCACCACACCAACACCACCCTCCACAGGGTACCTAACGACTACTACCGCGCAACCTGACTGGTACGAGTACTGCGAGCGCTGCCTACCCTACGACCTGGCTGCACCACCACACTCCACCACACCAAGCGACACACAAGGTACGAGTGGCACAACGACCGCACCCACCCCCCAGCTGCTGCAACCTGCAACCTGCACAACCACAATACAATATTGCCTAAACTCCATTCCGGCTAAAAAAAGGATTCCCGGGGAGGGGGGGAAGGGGGGGGGCTCGTATTAATTACTTAAACACACATTAAATCGGAAGCAACCACCGTCCGCACGCACGCACGCACGCACGCTCGCTCGACTTCCCATAAAAGAATTTGGAAAAAAAAAAAAAAAAAACGGGAAACCCAATCACCACCCCGCGCATACGCCGGAATTCCCAGTTTCCCACAAATTCCCGCACCGCCATTTCGTTAGATTTCGTCATGGGCTTCGTTAATTACCTCCACCACATCGGCACACGCGCGCCCCCCCCCCCCCTTCCCCCTGGGGCCACTACCCCCCCACCAGCCCCCCCCGGGGCTCCCACTCGGACCCAAATAAAACACTAAACATTAGTAATAAGTAGCATAAGCAGAATTCCCATTCAGCACGCCCACAAACTCCTTGGCGACCAGCCGCTCGAGCTGTTCGCTGGGATGCAGCTCGTCGTACCAGAGGAACGAATCGGGCGAGTCGGCTTCGAACAGGGTGCACGAGCTGTCGTCGACGGCGCAGTGGCGCTCGTATCCCGTCACGTTGGCCGGGGCGGAGCCGTTCAGGTACGAGTTCGGGTTGTTGTAGATGTCGAGGAACTATTGACGAGAGGTTAGCCGAGTAGGGGGGAACGAAAAAGCCCGGGGGCCCCCGGAAGGGGGCGGGGGGTTGGGGAAGGGAGAGGGGGGACGGACCAATTGGAAGACATTAAGCAGGGCGAAATTCGCTTCGGGGTAGCGGTTGGCCACCGTGCTGGGCAGTTGGTTCCAGTAGTCGTTGTTGACGGTCGAGACGAGGCCGTACATTTTGTTGGAGATGTCGTCGAGGTCGGACGGCTTGTCGGGCCAATAGTGGCTGGCGGTGACGCCGTCGTTGGCGACGCTGGCGTACTGCGGGGCGAGGTGCAGGGGCGCAATGTTCAAGAGGACGAGGTAGCGGGCCCCGTTGGCGTACAGCGAGTCGAAGGCGCTGAAGACGCAGTTGACAAAGTCTTGGAGCGTGACGCCCGAGTTCTGTTGGTCGGTGAGGAACTCGCCGTTGCCGAGGTCGTTGGTGCCGATCCAGATGGCGTAGACGGCGTTGTCGGCCGTCAGTGGGGGGTTGAAGAATTCCCCGCCGGTCCCGTAGGTGTTGATCTGGGAATCGGATATGAAGGTTGGGATTCCATATTCCGTGACGGAGGGGAAGAGGAGGCCGTTCGGACCGGCGTAGTGAGGGGTCAAATTATTAGAGCAGACGCCGCCGGCGACGGCGTAGTCGTAGAGGGTCAGCTGGGTTTCGTTGTAGTCGCTGGTGTCGACGTACTGGACGACATAGCGGGCCCAGATTCGACCACCGTCGAAGCAGTCGGTGTTCTGCATCACAAGTCAGCGACGTCCGCCAGAACATTGTCGAGTGGAAGAGCGTGCCTCGGGCAGCATTGTCCCCGACGGCGGGGGGTTTCCATTATGGGCATAGAAGTAGTTGAGACGATTCTCGTCGGTGTAGCTGTCGCCAAAGGTAATTAAGCTGTTGAATTGCTGGAGGGACCAGGTATTAGTGGTAGTGGCATTGCTTGTATTCGTTACGGGCAAGGCGCAGACAAGAGTAGCAAAGCAGAACGCGACGACGAGAAAGCAACGCATTTTGGCCGTAACGTGCGGGAACTATTATGGGCTCGGTGGTGGCAACAAGACAACAATATCAACAGCATCAACGGGGAGGATTATATTATAGAAGGAAAACGAGTGTCATCCCCATCTTGACCGCTTCCGTCATGCTCACGTTCCTCGGATGTGCATTGCGCAGTGAGCAGGAATCTTTCACTTCCCGCCTCCTGCAGTAATATAAAGGATCCGCCTCTTTTGGATGATGTGATATCACCATGCCTGATGAAGAAGGTAAACGAGGGCAAGGATTCCCCACTATGTCGCTCTGACGTGGATTGCATGTAGATTGATGTCGCGACATGGTCGTCCAATTGGCAGGGCTGTAGAGCAAGCCTTTGACGAAGGTTTGCTCGGATGGCATCCCTGGCGCACATTGGATTATTGACGGTGCCGTGGTTGCGAAGGAGGTGCTTCCGCTCGCCTGGTTGGTCGGGTCGTGGGGGGTGCATGGGGGGGGCATGGGTGGGTCAGATGAGCGCGAGGACTCCATCTGGTGATATCCTTTGGTCCTGCCGGGGGGGGGTGTCTCTGAAAGCTGAGGGTGCCCGTTCCAGTGCTCTGCCACGTTGGAGGCATCGGTCTTTCGACCTGGACCTGCATCCCGCAATCGCTATCGCAGTCGCCGTGACTATCTTGAGCATATGGGGCATAATGGGCTGATGATTTTCGGCACCGAGGCACACGCTTCCGTACGTTTGCCCTGATATGCCATCATACGCAAAGAGATGCCCTGATCTTGCGCGAGGCTGGACGCTGGACAGCAGAAACCGGCAGCCGGTCGAACTCGAACAGTAGTTCAGCGGGAGGAGTTGCGCGAAGGTTCGCTCGCTTCCGCAAGTGCCCGTGACAGCCACAGGCCCACAAGCCCACACGCCCACACGCCCCCAGAGGCCTCAATGGCGCTCAGTGGACCGCCAAAGCCCGCCTGTAACTTAGGTACAGTAAGGTCAGCCTAAGGAGCGACCGAGGACCCGAGGAGCCTAAGGGCACGCCGAGCGAGGCTAAACCCCCGCGAGCGTGCCAGAACCGCGTTAGCGAGCGTCGGAGGACGGGAGCCTATCGCGGGGCTCCATCAGCGCGCTCGCTAGGGTGACATACTACGGTGATTGCTACGGTGATTACCCACATTAGCTGCCCCAGGAGCCGCGGTAGCCCCCAAGTACACCGGCCGCGTTGGGTAACCGGCAGCTGCCTTTATCCGCTGCCAACTTCTGCCACAACGCGGGTCGCACCAGTAGGCAGCGCAACCAACTCCGGAGTACACCCACCGTCGCCATGTACCGGCAGGATACGAGCAGCTGTCAAAGTCAAAGCCCTTCGGTCATCGCACCCAGCCGTGGCTGATAAGCCTCTTCAACCCACCCCGTCGACTCGCCAGCAACGCCACAGCAGTCCCACTCTGAAAATCCGGTCTACAAGGGGTCCGGAAGCAAAGCCTTCGAAATGGGAAAACTTCCAGGCAATAAAGCCATAGCCATGCTCGACGCCGCCGCAAAAGGCAAATACGGCATCCCGGCAATCGTCGTGGTAAGCACCCTACCCCCCCCCCCTCCAGGTCACATCATCTATTCACCGCCTTGGATTTTCCCTGCTTACCGGCACACTCCAATCCCCTTCTTGGCCATGATGCTCCACCTCTAGCTACCACGTCCACATGTCACCAGACTCCCACGTGCTCCGGCCCTTTCCCCCATTTTGCCCCCCACCATGCCTCTCCCAATCTGCTCCCACATGCCCATTCCCAATCCGATTCCCACATGCCCATCCTGTCGACTCCCACATGCCAGCCTGTGCCCCACAGCTGCGTGCGCCTGACCTCCGCCCGACACTAATGCCCGGCCCAGTACAACCTCGAAGCGACCATCGCCACCGTGCGCGCCGCCGAGCACAAGCGCTCGCCCGCCATGCTGCTGCTCTTCCCCTGGGCGCTCAGCTACGCCTCGACGACGCTGCTGGCGGCGTGTGCCCACGCCGCGCGCACCGCATCGGTGCCCATCACGGTGCACCTGGACCACGCGCAGGACGCGGCCTTGATCCGGCGCGCGGCCGACACGGGCCTGTTCGACAGCATCATGGTGGACATGAGCCACCGGCCCAAAGAGGCGAACCTGCAGGCGACGCGGGAACTGGCGGCCTACTGCCACGGCCGGGGTGTGGCGGTCGAGGCTGAACCCGGCAGGATCGAAGGCGGGGAAGACGGGATCAGCGACACGGCAGATCTCGAGGGCCTGCTCACGACGTCAGGCGCGGCGGGCGAGTTCGCCGCGACGGGCATCGATTGGCTGGCCCCCGCATTCGGTAACGTGCACGGAAGCTACGGTCCGCGGGGCATCCTGCTCGACTACGATCGCCTCGATGCGATCGACAAGGCTGTAGGGCCCGACGTGCGCTTGGTAATGCATGGCACGGACGGATGGACGGAGCAGATCTTCCAGCGCTGCATCGCCCACGGCGCGACCAAGGTCAACATCAACAAGGCGGTGAACGCGCTGTATCGGGAAGTGCTGCAGCAGGAGGGGCAGCAGGAGGGGCAGCGGGGCATTACCGGGTTGATGGAGAAGGGCACGCAGGTGATGCAGGAGGCGGTGGAGGAGCTGATGGATTGGCTGGGCAGCAGCGGGAAGGCGTGCTGACAAGGCGTTCGCGGCTGATCCCACCTCCCACCCACCGACGTGTTCTGCTGCTGACCACATCACAAAGGAGCGTGTGATCCTCCTTTCTTTCGTCATACATGTCGTCTTTGCATATCCAGACGGCCGCGCTATTATTGTCAATGTCATATCTCGTATAAGCCCCGTGGACGCAGCTCAATGTCTTGTGAAACCCTCCGGACGCAGATAAAACCATACAACCCCCGCAATCAATGATCGTCTTTGCATATCCTCGCTGCATCTCCTCTTTGCATATCCCAAAAAAAACGCCGCGCTCATGTCATGTCTCGTGAAGGCCTCTGACCCAGCTGACATGTCGTGAAGCCTTCTGACCCAACTCGCATGTCGTGAAAGCCCTCGGACACCCAGCTCACATTCTGCGAAGCCATCGGACCCAGCTAAAACCATACAATCCCCGCAATCAACCAGACCGTCAACCCGAAGAGACTGCCCGCGTCCTTCCTCGTGCCCGTGCCCTGCATGCCCAACGGAGCACCCTCTGTCTTCACCGCCGAATCCGACCCCGCACTGTTGCTGTGGGAGGTAGCGTGACTACTCGAGGCTGTTGCGGTGCTACTCCCAGCAGCATCCGTTGGCCCGGTCTGACTCACTTGAGTTGCTGGAGTAGAGGTCGGTGCGGCAGCGCTCGTAGACGTCGAAGCCCCTTCCCCCGCCAGCAACGACGACGACGACGACGACGACGACGACGACGATGAAGACGACAACGATGGCGTAGCAGTAATACTGGACCAAGTCTGCGCCGCTGACTGTTCCCCCGACGCACTCGCGCTCGAACCGCCTACCGTCACCGTCGTCGCGGTAGCGGCATCGTCTGTCAAGATCACGGAAGTAGCGGCGACGACGCCTCCTGCATCACTAGCCGTCGTGTACAAATAATCCGACACCACCGCCGCCGAACTCGCCGCGCTCTCGGCCGCTGCGAATACGGAAGCGGGGATGGGTTTGCCGACACCGCTGCAGACCCCTCGAAGAATGTCGAGGGGGAGAGAGGAGGTAAGGAAAGAAGGACACGTGTCTTGAACGCAGATGATGGCAGTAGTGATGAAGGACTTGGACGTGGATGTGAGATCGCAGATACCTGGAGAGAGACGAGTGAGTCAACATCCCAGGAACGGCGACGAGAGGAGATGGAAAGGGAAGAGAGACGAGGGCTTACATGAAGTGTAGGCGTCGACAGAATGGTCGGATTCGAGCGAAGAGCGATCGCAACTGGAGCCGCTGCTGGTGTCGAGGCAATTTCGCCAGCAGGGCGAGAGGCCAGAGAAGGCGTCGTTCTGGGAATCAGCGAAGGCGGTGGAGGTGAAGAGCGCGCAGGCCAGTACGGTGTGGACAAAGGCCGAAAGCGAGTGCATTCTGACTGGGATATTTTCTCGACCGGGCAAAGGGCTGGTAAGTGAGTGTCGGCCGGCTATGGTCGCAGAAGCTGCCCGCTCGGCATCTGACAACGGGTATGGCCAGGGGTGTATATACAAAAGCGAACGACCGCGCACAGCAAGCCTTCATACAAACCCACGGATTCAAGATCCACGAAGACGAAACCGAGGAAGAGGCACGAAGGGGAAAAGCACCGCCTGTGCCATAGTTTGGATGGATTGCGCACAAGGCAGGCTGTCGTGACCTCACGGCGTCCAACCGGGGCCCGCGGGCGGAGAGATGTGCTAGCGGGCAGGGAACTGGTGTGTTGGTGTTTGGATAGAGCAGCGCACGGTGATACGTGTCCTGCATGATTCCAAGTTTCGCATTGCCGCTTTGTGCCAAGTGCCTGTTTCAAAGCCTGTTTGCCCGACGCCGCCTAGCGTGTTTGGGGCAGGTCGAGCCGGCTGAGCTTGTTCGGGGAGGCTTATCGGTCTCGGCTGGCATGCGGGGAAGTGGTGTGACATCATTGAGGATTGGTTGAGTACCTTAAGGTAAGGTACAGAAACCGTACATCTGCACTGGCTTTTGTTTGTTTACTGTAGACTGTAGCATACTTGTGTTATGGCTTCTTGACTGAAGCTCTATGCGCCTTGGACGCCTCGGCAAATGTTTTGCCTTGCTTGATATCCCGCGCTATTCGCTCATCAGCCTTTACTTGCGAAGTCATCAAGCCGACCGCTTTCTCCGCCAAGCCTTTTGGTAGGCAAACAACGCCATTAAGGTCTCCAATTAAATAATCCCCAGGATGGATGATAACTTCCTGCTCGTCGCTGTTCAACCGAACGGGTACATTGATCTGTAGAAAGCATTAATCGGAATATCTCCAAGGGGGTCGCAATGCTCGAAGGGTAGGCCTAGACACACCTCGCTGACTCGGAGAATCTCCGAGGGCGATGTCGTCCCTATGTCTCTGGCGAACACAGGGTAGCCTAGATCACGGTGCTCTTGAAGATCTCGGATCCGCCCATCCACGATGGTGCCCACGGCCCCGGAATATTGGGCGCGAGTACTCATAAGACCACCGTAGAGGGCGTTGACAATCCTAGGAGGGGCTGATATGAAGACCACAGCGCCGGCCGGCACTGAATCGATCTATGAAAGCATTAGCCGTTATACTCATTCTTATACGGAGATCAAATTGAACTGAATTTGAGTTACACTGTGGTGCTGCAGCCTTTGCGTGCTTTGGGATTATAACAAATACCATGTTCACTCACATAATGGCCCTGGGGCTCTGGATCTGTGCCGTGATTCTTCCGTACGTACTTGACTGTATATGCAGGCCCAATAATCTTTGTAGTTCCCTCTTGACGTGCCGGAGACCAGAGGGTTAGGTTGCTAAGAAACCCTCCATACGGATGGTTCAATTTGAGTAAGGCATCAGAGACATCACAGCTATGAGCAGATAAGTGTTATGCCAACTGGTTAGGCGGCGGTAAGCATTTAACAAGTACCTGCTGAATTCTTGTAATGCCTGGATAATGGGATTGGAAGACATATTCGCGTGATTGGATGACTGGGCTAAGAAGAGCCGGGCCTACACTAGTCGTGAGTGGTAAGGAGATAGGATCTTGAATTCGTAGGTACCTCGTTGCTTCATATGGAATATACAGGGAAGCCTTGGTACAGTATGCTAATTAAAGTTGTCAACCTTAATGCCCTAGGTCAGCCAACAAGCGCGATCTTGGCAAAACCTTAAAGCTCTGGATCCAGAGCTTCCATTGTTTACGGAACGGCAAGCTCGGAGCCAATAGGGGCATCGACCCCTTTCTTTCTACCACTAACACATCTTAAGAGTGCAGTCACAATTGTTCCATTCACGTTACTACCCTCTCCATCCATGTTTTTCTTGCAAGTCAAATTTTCCAGGTTTAGATATCTCCGCTATACATTGCGAGCATCCTCCACCGTCACTTCTAACTCGTTAAAGCCTTAAACTCTCATGTTTGTACAGCCATGGCGGATCGCATCCTTAGCGAGCACTTTTCAGGCTCACCGGAAATGTAGTTGTGAAATGTGTGCTAAGAGCATGCCATGCGCATTGTAACTCGAGGTCTTCTAACTCAGAACGGCTAGAGGGCGGGGTTAGGGGCGGGTGGGGCCAGGGCAGGGGAAGGGGGGTTTTTTGGTACGAGGGACGTAGAGCACAAGTTATGGCTCTCCCATACGCTCGGGGAGAGCCACAGCGCCCATATAGCTGCTGAATAGTCACGAGTTGATTGGGATTGAAGATTGGGCTCTAGAGTTGGGGTTCGACATATACCCAGAGATTGCCCCGAAGCTGCAAAAGCGGGGGCTTACCGAGGTATTTATAGGAGAGAGGGGATTGGGGGATTGACAGCGGACACCACTGAAGAGCATCTCAGGGCAGATCGTGGAGGCTCGCTGGTGTTGGCTGTTGCACCCGATGTGGACCGTCATGTACCTCGCATATCTATCTAATCTATAGCGCGGAATAGTAACTAGGATACCACGACTCCATCCGATCCTCCGGACTCTCAATATACGTGGATCGACTCCAATCCTCGAGATTGGAGAAGTAATGGGCGGAAGCCTCATCCACACGCACACAGCCTTCGTCTACGGCTTCGAAGAATCTGCCACAATCGCAGAATGGTTTCATCATCTTTTCCTCTACCAGCCCAATCCGTATCTCTCTTCCAGCATCCAGACTTGCCAGCAGGTCGTACATGTTGAAATTAGATGAGACCCACGAATCCCCTATCTCCAGACGTCTGTATGTCAATAACTCTGTCTGCACGGCAGCCCAAAGAGTCGCGAGGACTGTACTCTTCCCGAAGAAGTTCTTATGGTAATCGGCTTTGGTACAGTCAGTGGGGAGATGCTCGTCGGCGGGCAGATCCTCATCGATGCTCATTTCATCGTCATCATATGCGATGAACTCACCGAATTCTGCGTTGTGCTCGTCTTCTCCTGGGCTGGACTGTCGATGAGAGTGTTTGGGATTCCATTCTGCTTGTGATTGTCGGAGGACGTGACAAAGAGTGTTCCAGCCTACTACGACCTCAGCAGACCAAGTTGACCGGAAGCCAGCTGGAACTCTATTTGTCAATTCAAGCGGGTCTAGCTCCTCGTGATCACACTCATCGGCTTGCTCAACTGTGAGGAGAGCCCGCCCCGAGACGTGGGCTTTCAGCAAAGGATTTGCTCCACGGCCAAGGAGACAGAGCAAACAAGCTAGGATGCCAAACAGAGTCTCGCCCTTGCAGCCATGTTGAGCAAGATGAAACGCCGTCACAACCAGAGTATGCAGCGGTAAGAGTTGCAGCTTGAGCCCACACTGTGAGCAACGTGTCACGAACAGCCCGCTTGGTGTGTTGATGTCTGGAGCCGACTCAGGCCCAAATATAGTCTCAATGCAATGGCATATCGTCTGGACCGATGTATGGCAAAACATGTGTTTCCATTCGAACGGTATGGCTGGGTTTCCATTCGCCAAGAGAGCGCGGACGCAGTTCGAGTCTGCGTCCCATCGTCCGCAGATATCCACCTCTTCTCCGGCAAAGCGTTTTTCCTTTTGGAAAATAGGATCGACCATGGATGGAACGCAAGATGTGTGGGCCTTTAAGATAGAGATCATTAGATTGTCGAGAATGGTGTGGCCGAGGTCGTTGAAGTAAAGCTTGCGGACGGGGAGGCTCCCAACCATAAGGCCGAGAACATTGCAGCAAGTCTTTGAGCCGCCTAAATAGCTGGTGGCGAGGTGGAAAGGAAAAAGCCCGCTAACATCAATATTTGCCTCGAAGATTTTATCAAGTAACTCGCAGACGAGGTCAGAATTGCCGGCCATGATGCTGAAGCCGAATGCTTCTTTGAGAAGCTCGTTCGGTGAGTGTCGTGCAGCTCTAACTACCTGGCTTACAGCTATTGGTAAGTCTTCAACTTTGACCCTACTGAAATCATTATTCTCGAGGCCATCTTGAAGTTTCTCCAAGAATAGTTGAGGGGCTGAAAAGGTAGGCCACTCTGTCCAGCTTTCCTCATTCTCAGGATCGAGATTAGCCGGTGGAATGGGCGGTGGCGATTGAATTTCCTCATAATCCACATAACTTATGTGAGTGCTCCATCGACAGAGGTCTGATGGTTTTGGTAAGATCCTCTGGGGACTTCCGTTGTCCGTTGCGTCGTCTCTCAGATTTGACCGCTGCCTTGGGCTATTCATCATCATACCCGGTGTACTAGGGGCGGAGAGCGTAAACCGTTCTTGATAATCGTCGAATCTAAGAAGGTCCGCGGTCCAGTCTCGCGGTCCACGGCCCCAGTGTTTAGCGGTTTTGAAGGAAAATACCCAGAATTGGTACAACCAGCTTGATAGGGTCCTATGCAAGCTATCACTAAGAGTAATCAACGTAGGGATGTACTTGGTTACTCACACTCTCTCTTGCTTTTCCATCGACCTAAGCAGATCATCATGCCTTCCCTCGACGAAGAGATGAGCCCTATCATTTGCGGCCTTTGTGATAAGGGCCACGGACATGGGAGACGGTGCGTTCGTCGGAGAAGGCCCGCCGCGCATGGACGATGGAGTAGCCACCATGATGTCGCTCGGCGTCGACGCTGCTACTCTAAACGGAGAGAGATGATCTACTGCTTTGGCTCCTGATGATCTCAGAGCTCCGTACGGCATGTTCCAATTCATGAATCTGAGCATTCAGTTACCACCTTTGTAGTTAACACTCAGTGCGGGTCCACTTACACCCTGTTGCCGAACTGTGGGACAGGCACAGAGAGCGGCCCCGTATCTCTGACCGCGCCACCTACTGTCGATCGCAAGGTAATGTCTCGTCTTGCCTCCGTTTTGAGATGCCTCCTTAACTTCTTCGTGTCGACGTCCTGTCCCTTGTACTTGGCAACTGTAGACTTTCCAGACTGTGCTCTTGATTGAATGGTTTTGCACAATGCTGCCTTCTTCGGAGTTGAGATGTTCTTCTTCAACTTCCATTTCTTGATGATCTGGTGCTTATACTGATGCTCACTGGTCAGAGAAGGTATGTATTAGCGTCCAGTCCCTCTCAGCCGCGTAGGAAGTGATCAACTGGCTGGTGCACAGGGTAAAGACTTACGCAGCATCAAATCCATACTGAGCCTTTACAGCATTAATGACATCGGGTAGCTTCTGGTTTTTACCAATGTACAGGTGTTCGATGATAGGTTTCAAGAGCTCCCATTTCTCGTTGAACGGGACATTGGGAAGGCGATTGGGAGGGCCCTGATGCACCCACTGATTCATGGTGGAATCCAGGTCAAGACGCTGGAGGTAACACAATCAGCTTGATGAGGTATTCGTAGAATCCTTCGTAGAGTGCTTAAGAATTTACGTAGTACACCAAGCGCAGGCTTAACAGTAAGTAGAAGGACGGATGGATCCACTTAAGAGCTATGAAGTGGGCATTGTTTGAAGACGAGGCTGCCCAGGGCAGTGATCAGGTAAGGTAACTAGGCAAATTCGATGCAGGCGCAAGATCTGCCTATCGCGGGCGGGATGCCAAGGTAAGCAAAAGGAGACTGTCCAGTCCCAGCGAACCGTTTACCCGACGTGCAGAGAGAAGAACGAGGCAACGGCTCCTGTAAGGCAGCCTGCATATCAGTGCCTGCATGATGAGCTTAGCCGTATTAGCCTTGCTATATGCCAAGGCCAACAAAAGAACACCGGCCAATGATTGCGTACCTGGAGCACCTTCAGCCGGAAGTATCCTGAGAGATGTTACGCTCGAAGTGTTGTTTCATCTGGTGTCATCCGCCCATCGCATGTCACTACACCACGGTGGCGCCATCTAGCCCCAAAATCCTGGATGCTAATGCAAACAAAAGTAGACTGACCAATGGTCTGGGAGTCGAAATGGTTCCGGGGATGGATGGTGTGTGAAACGGCAGCATGTGCATGGCAAAACGACACCGTAAGCTCTGACTACCAAGATGAACAAAAGCATACCGCCCAATCGCAAAGCCCGCCAGGCAAGTCGAACACGCAATCTGTCCATGGCCGGCTGCAGATACGTGGAATCGAGGAAGATCACGAAGAATCTCCCTCCTAATCCCGCCTTTAGACCGTCCTAAAGGTCCGCACTCTCGTCGAACCATCATCAATTTGTGCCCACAATGGCCCTACTTGGCTCAATACATGAGGCTAGCAGAGCCTATGAGAAAGATCCCTTCATACAGTCGCAGCGGCCTTGGTTGCCTTTCGTGCCTAGTACACTTTGTCCTTCCTGCTCTGTCTAATGTGAAAGACTACATAAGGTCAGTCAGATTTCGGTGAGGGCGTTCAATTACATACCTCAGCCGTTCCCTGAGCAGTAGCCAGTTCAAACTCCTCTTCGATTCCTACGTTGTACTTTCTCGTCGCAACTCCAAGTCAATGTCTTCTAAGAGAAGCGGTCCGAAGCTCAACAGGTCGGTCATTCCCACTCCTTCCAATAGTCCCCGCTTTTATGCGAGAGCTTTGCTTGCGGAGAGGACTAACAAGTTCTTCCAGGGACCCGTCCGTTCAGGGCCAGAGAAGTATTGCTGCAGAGACTCCGCCGTCCCACACCAGCGTCTCCACCTCTGGCGTTTCTAAAGAGACTCAGCACCAGAGGCTGAGAGGTCAGGCAGCCCCCGGGTCCTCCACCAGCATCTCTAGGTACAGCCAATCAGCAGCCATGCGGGACGGAGCTCCGGGACCGCCGCGGTCTTCGACGAACACTTTTACCACGCATAGGTCCAACAGACAAGAGTATGACCTTCTCGGCTTGACCTCGCCAACGTCGAACACAAGCCAAGGGCAGTACCGGCCAGTCTTGTATCCAGCAGGGCACATGCAGCAGGCGTATGTCTGTCCGTATCATGGCCCGATTCTTCAAGGACGTCCGGCAGATCCTCGCTTGGGACCAGGACCGGGTCCGATTGATCGATACCTTGCTGAAGGTCCCTCGGAACAGCATGCTATGTTTTATCGAGCAGATACGGAAGGGTTGTCGACCAACAGGGGTTGTCGGTGCTATGAATTGATGCAGAGCAATATACCGGACCCCAGAATGACACACAAGTGAGGATTGCAGCTGGTCGCAGCTTGTTGGTAGTTGACTCGGATGCTTACTGGCGCGAGCGGCTGTTTTCTTGTGGACCAAGGGAGAAGAACGCTAGCAAGCCATAGCCATAGCCTAGATGAGTCGCATGTTCTGCTTTTGCAATTGAATTCAACGGCGTATGACAGCTCCAGTATGGCCCGTCAAGGCATTAAAGTTGAATAACGTCGTGATCTCTCTTCGAATCATCAAACAGGCATAATGGTTGCAGTGCCAGTTGAAGGCAGAACTACCCATGCCTAGCTGAGGCTGGCCCTTCGAGACCACTTCCCTGATGTAACTTCATGCCAATTTCAAGCGACTTCATCCATTGAAGACATCATCTAGCTCTTCCGCACGAGCCTTCACTTTCCTTACCACCAACTTACACCTTGACAAAAGATCAGTTAACCATTGACCTTGATGCTCTGATTCTCGTGCTTTATCGCAGTCTCTTATCCATTGACAAACATCGCTCATTCAACATCGCTTTGTACTCGCAGATGTCGCTGTGAAGTAGTTCCATTGCTTTCAACTAGCGCGCTTGTTAAAGCGAGGGGAATAATTGACAGATAGCAATCTGGAAAGCAAGTTCCAAAGCTGTGAACTCTCGTTGTGATCCTCAGAATCACTTTAAATTCATCAACTTTCTTATACACGCGCAATGGCAAGATACTCCACGGCATCCCAGTTGTTAGTTATCCATCTTAAGCATCAATAGAGCGTCAAGTGATGATATAAGAACCACAATTTCAAAACACTTTGAGATCATTTACTGCCACGCCGTCTTGTTCTCTTGCACCCATGCATCGAACGTTTGCGGAGGCCGTCCGGTCACTTTCTCCACGGCATCATTCATCCTGTCTTCCATTCCATTAGCACTTGCGACTTCAATGTGGGCAAGCAACTTTGCGTAGTGTTCCGGCAGGCCCGAGTCCAAGAACCGTTGAGCGCTTTGTTCCTCGGAGAGTTTGACGTGCACGACCTCGCGTCCCAGGCCGCTGCTGAACTTTGCCGCAATCTGCACGGAATGTCAGCGCCTATATTCACGTGAGGTTTCGAGGCAAAAAGGTGGCATACCTCATCGTAGGTCAACAGTTCAGGCCCCAGGACCCTATACTCGGTGTTGTGTAGCTTCGTACCAGTGAGCGCGTGAAATGCGACGGCTGCAATATCGGTAGCGCTAACGAACGGGATTTTGCCGTCCCGGCAGGCGGTGTAGATCTTGCCCTCGTTCTTGATTGTGACAAGATGCTGCCGCTCTGAGAAGTTTTCTACTCCCTATTCATCAGCCGGAAGACTTTTGTTGCAATTCTGGAGCATTGGCAAAGGCGCACCCATGAACCAAGTAGCACGGAGCACACAATATTCGACACCAATATCAACCAAGTGCTGCCACAACCCTCCGACATAAGGTCCTCCTTTCTCCGCTGAGCTACCGGTCATGAGTACAAATCGCTTGAGACCATGCTTTTGGACTGCAAGGTCGACGAAGGCCGTCATCGATGGTACTGGATCCTGCACTTCGGGCGCAATGAGGTAGACTGCGGAGATGTTCTCTCCGCCAGGGAACTTATGTTGAAAGGGATTCTCGAAGGTCGAGGAGTCAAGCCAGTCGAACTTTACCGCCTGCATCCCGGGAGGGGCTCCAGCCTCACCCTTGCGCGAGGCCAAGAGAAAAGGGATCTTTGCATCTTGTAAGAAGCGCGCAATGCGTACGGAGGTCTTACCAGTGCCGCCTGTTAGAAGAATTGCCATGAGAACTGACTAAAAAATGGATCTCCCAATTCTGAATTATTGAGGCTAGCTGTTGGGTAGAATGTTATATCTACAGCTGTTATTATAAGAAAGATAGGTAAGGAAGAGATCGCAGCTAATCAGGGCCAATTTATGCTTAACCATACAAACGCCAACACCCTACTACGTAAATCCGAATGCCCTCGCGTTTCCCATTCGCAGTGTCGGTTTTAGCAGCCACACTGATGCTAATCTCCGTTAGAAAGATAACTGAGAGATCGCAGCTTGGCGGAACCAAAGAGATGATGGAGTCTGCGAGAAAGGACTTCTACTATGGCGCGCAGGATGGCGATAATAGGGCATAGAAGATGTTCATCATAACTGCTAAGATGTGTGGTCTTATTGTGGAGGAAGCCATGCGAAAGGAGGCTGGTAAAGGGCTCTGTTTAGATTCTCTACCTTGTTAATTGGCAGAGAAAACTACTCAGCCTTGGGTTTAGTGAAGGATTTCTGACTGTGTAACCATGTCCTACACCAAACAAACATAACGTGCTTATAAGATCTTACAGTACAACGTTATAAGAACAGGTTCCATGCTGTGTAGAAATCAACCCTCCTGTCTGAGGATTGGTGATCCATGACGGACGTGGCTCTTTCTTAAATTTTTGCGACTCTTAGTTACGGAATTACTACCATGCTTGAACCAATAATTGTGACGACAAATACTCCATGAGAGACCATAGCTTTTTCAGTACCTTAGGCTAACAAAATCATCCTTAAGCGTTCTTGATCCGTTGCATGATCTGTGAAGCTAAGTATAACCGGTCCAGGATGGCAAAAATGTTCCTCGGCATGTGCAGTGAACATTTCTGGCAAGCCGTCTGGTAGGTGTGAGGACCAAAGAATTGACTGTCTTCCTTGGGAGTCCTCTCAACTACTTAACCACGAAGACCTATTACGAGGAATGTTCAATTGGAGAGATAGTAGAAGCCATAGATTTTTACGATATGCATTCTAAGGATGTACTCATGTCATTCTCGTTATTGTGTAATAAAGAGGGTCCAAGAAATTGGATAACGATACACGAACTAATCCAGGCGAAAGGCTATCGCGGCCAGTGCGAGGGTTACACCTAAGACACTATAGAACAGTCCCCAGCTGGAGACTGCACCTACTATGTGCACACTGCTGGTTACATCCTCCTCAGCTTTGCGAAGTCGGAAAACACGCCTGTCGAACAGCACTGACAGCCCGATATAGGAGCAGTGTCAAGGGCGGAGATTATTCCGCCTCGTCCACCTAAAAATTGGGCCCAGGGTCCAGATCCCAGCCACCAGCACCTTGGCTTCATAGCATTCCAACAGCCAATCGATCGATCATGTCTCCACAATACGGTTCCAGTCTGTTCCTCGAGAACTAAAAGCCTGCAAAAAACGACGTTGAGAGGATTCGAACCTCTGCTCCCGAAGGAATATGATTTCTAGTCATACGCAATAACCACCTGATCGGTTAATTAGTTGATGTTCAAGTGATTACTCTGAAAGAATAACTCACTCTGCCACAACGTCCAATATCACCAGCTCCGCCTGTTGCTGAAAGAAACGTTCTTATAACAAAATATAGCGTAAGAATGTCAAGGAAAGCTCAAAGCCTAACACTTCCTAGTAGGTGAATAACCACAACACTCATAGCAAAACATAGCAGCCTCTCCACAAAACTTGAAACATGTATCAGAGCACAGGAGTTTGCTTGCTTCCGCAACTTGCTGCTGGCTTGAGATTCTGGAATCGCCTTGGGTTCGGCCGCCATAAAAGAAGTTGATATAGTACCACTTAGAGCCCTTAGTAGATTGATAAAGGGATACTATTTGGATTATTCGACCACATGTTGTAAAGCTCAATGCCTTTTGGCATTACCTCCGTATAAATTAGACGCTTCATGCAAATCACTCTCGGTTTTTTGGTGGTAAAAAGCCCCTAGGTTGAGGACTGCTACTTTGTATCCTTGCTCCTGATCATCGGCGCTTGTCTCCAAGAGTTGAGACGACGGTCTACATATCGAGTAGTATGTATAATGTATACCACGGGAGCCATGAAGGTTGGAATATAATAGCCGCTACTACTTTAGAAGCCCTGAGCGCTAAACTTGAGCTGGTCGTTATTACCTTACCATATAGCTAGTGTCATGATGGATGGGCACACATGACTTGGATTTAATCTGGAGTGTGACAGCTGCGTACGCTGGCTGATGCCTATTATGATGATAACCAACGATAATCTAATTTCTATACGGAACAAAAGAAGTTGCGTTTTCATCCACACGTGGCCCTAGATACGGGCTGCGATTGGTTAGGGCGACTCTACGATGGAGTGGTGTGCAACCTGTGGGTGTCGCAAGACCTGATCGCGTGTCCCCAAGCTACCCGTAGATGTACAACAGTACAGGATAATTATCACTATATTTACAATCGCCAGTTCCCCCGGAAATCCTCCGAATGTCGAGCTTCAGCTGGCATCCCATGCCTGTTCAAATCTCGGGCTAAATTGCCAAAACGGGTAGGGCTGAGCTCTTTTGGCAAGGCTGAAGTCAGGTTGATCACGCAGTTTGTCCGCCCCAGATACTACCCTCTGCGCCTTTTCTGGCTGGCAGATGTGGGGTCGGTATCGAGGACAGATTGTGTGCGCTTATCTACCTTGTTTTCCTCTGTACAGCTACTGAAGCAGTCTCCCAGGCATCAGAGAAGATGCATAAGCCAGCACTTGCTCTGCTCTTGCTTGCTCTGGGCTCTGCCCACGCCGTCCCAGCTGTTCAGCAGCCTCTGATACCTACAGACGGCGGGAAAATAGGTCTGGGTGGTTGGCCAAGCGATACCGCAAGTCGGAAGCTGCAGGGAAAGTTCCTGCACATTACAGGTATACCATGATCAGGGTTCTTTTCCCGCAGTTGTGCTGAAACGACATTAGACCTCCACCCCGATCCATTCTACAAATACCACTCATCCACCGAGGAAGAGACCGCATGTCATCGAGGAGAAGGATCAGCCGGCATTCTTGGTGCTGAAACTACCGATTGCGATTCACCGATATCCCTCATCAACGCAACATTCAAATGGATCGACGAAAACCTCAAGCACGACATAGATTTCGTAATATGGACGGGAGACTCAGCACGACATGACAATGACGAGGAGATACCCCGGTCAGAGGAACAAGTCGTCCAACTCAATGAGCTACTTGTGAACAAATTTGTGGAGGTCTTCGGAAAACAGGACAACATCAATGATACGGACCCAACCAATGACTTCACAATACCTATAATACCTACTTTCGGAAACAACGACATCCTACCGCATAACATCCTAACGAGCGGGCCGAACAGATGGACGAAAAAGTACAGCAGCATCTGGCGGAAGTTCATCCCCGAAGAGCAACGCCATGGCTTTGAAAGAGGGGGTGGTTTCTTCGTCGAAGTCATTCCCAACAAACTGGCCGTCTTCAGCCTAAATACTCTCTACTTCTTCGATTCGAATACTGCGGTGGATGGCTGCGCTGCCGAGTCTGAACCAGGCTACGAACATATGGAATGGCTGAGGATACAGTTGGAATTCCTCAGACAAAGGGGAATGAAGGCTATAATGACAGGACACGTGCCACCAGCGAGAACGGAAAGTAAAAGAAGCTGGGATGAGACATGCTGGCAGAAGTATACGCTATGGATGAGGCAGTACCGAGACGTGGTGGTTGGGTCGGTGTATGGACATATGAACATCGATCACTTCTTGCTGCAGGACATCAAGGAGGTTAATACAGACGCCCTCAACGGCGATTTCGACGAGTATGCTGTGTTCCGTGAGGCTTTCGATGATGAGCTGACCACCCAATCATCGGCCGAATATCTATCCGAGCTGCGCATTGAGTGGTCGCATCTGCCAGATCCTGATAAGATCAAGCATCTTCTGACAGTTGGACTTGACAACGAAAACCAGTACAGAGGCCTTGCTACCAGCAAACGGAAAGGCAAGAGCAAGAAGCATGAGGAGTTCTTCCGGGAGGTCGGAGGAAGATGGGGCGAGCGGTATAGCTCCGCCCTCGTCAGTCCCAGCATCGTCCCAAACTACTTCCCGACTATACGAGTGATTGAATATAACATCACGGGGCTTGACGTCTTGAATGCGGTGACTGCCACCTCCAATATCATGATAGATACTGAAAGATCCACCGTGCCATACGAGACGTTTGATACCTACGATGATGAGCAAGCGGGGAATCAACTGGATCCTCAAGAGACCGATCTGAAGAGATCAGCCAAGGGAAAGAAAAAGGCGAGCAAGAACAAGCACAAGAAACCAAAGAGGCCCAACTTCACTGTACCCCACCCACCTTCTAAATCCGCGCCTCCCGGTCCAGCATATTCTCCTCAGACCTTGTCATGGTTGGGCTACTCACAATACTTCGCAAACTTAACCAAGATCAACAACGACTTTGTGTCCGAACACGGCGACGACATCGACGATGCGGGTTGGCGGAAAGGAAAACACCATGGCAAACACCCCAAAGAGAAAGGATCGAAGCCCCATACGAAACCATTCGTGTTTGAAGTCGAATACGACACGCGAAACGACAGCATCTACAAGATGAAAGACCTAACCGTGATGAGCTACATCGATCTAGCGGCACGAATAGGGCATTACAGACCCGACAAGGAGGATCGAATCCAAGATGGCGTTCTCGACGGTCTTCACGAACCTAATCACGGCGACGACATGGACGGCGAAGCTACGGGGGACTTGAAAACGTTGAAAAAGGGCGGTAAGAAGGGCAAGAAACATCGAAAGCACAAGAATCGAAAAGCTATCAACAAAGTTTGGTTCGCGTTCGTCAAGCGAGCTTTCGTCGGTAGTCGAGACGACTCCGAGCTGCACGAAGAATTCGGCCAGCCGGTGCAAGGGTGTGGGGTCGATTGAATCCGCTCGCTTGCTGAAGAGGGTGAGGAGTAGATGTTGACTGGATTCTCCATCACGGCGTTTGGGGGGCGGCAGTATGGTTAGCATTCTACACGGCGTATGAGCATGGCGGATTTTGTGTTTTTTGCATGCAATTGTACGGACACCTGGGTTATGGGCGGTTGTAGCGCGCAGTGGGGGAGTTAGTCCTCCGTGGAGCGATGCTTGTGGTTGGGAAGGATCTCGAGAAGGCTAGGCAGTGTGTCTCCCTTGAGACATTCATGCTCGTATATACCTCGCATGTGATGTACTGTATTTGCTCAGTACCATCTTCCCATAAATCACTTAGCTGCAAACCTGCCTATCCCTTTCCCCCAAGCACATAATACACTCCCCCGTCTATCCATTCCAACACTAACTATAAACTCGCGCCCAACTTAACTTGGTGGACACAACACGGTTCCTTCAAGCCCCCAACAGAGATTATACCGGATCTCGGGATGACATTAAATAGGACCCTGGCGGCTATAGTTGTGCTCACTTCCTCGACGCTATAAGATCTCAAACCTCACCCAAAACCAGTCATGCCAGCCGAGTTTTCAGTAACCTTCACCCTCGCAGCATGCTCTATCTATCCACAACCCCCACTCCCCCTCTCTACTTCCCCTCTCTCAATACAATTGAACAAACCACCCCCAACAACCCCACCCCTCAGCAGTACCCCATCCCTCCTATACACACTCGGCCTATCCTCCGCCCGATCCCCACTGTGGCAGTAACAGCTTCACTGCTCTAGCGCTACCTAGCTATTTCTCGTAGAAAATAGTGATGCTAGTGTCTTCCAGACGCCAGTCGAGGACTCGAGGTTGAAGACGCACCATTGAAAGTCGCAGGGCGTCATCAAGCTCACGTGACTACCACATCTCGACACTTACAACCACCGACTTTCTCATCAACGACTCGATGCGAAATGGCAATCAAGAAGCTTTTAATTTTCTTGACCACTCAGTCCGCCTACATGCATCGCTCGTTGCCTTGGCAGTTCTGCTGGCCAAACGCCCGTGAGTAGTTATGCTGGGGGAAGTGGGCGGTTGCCCAAAGGAGGCCGCCGTAAATGTTTTCATATATAGGGTATGCCTCACTAATGCCCATGACAGACACCGCCGATCTTCCTCGTGCGGTACTCCGATGAGGCGGGACTTTGAGCATG
This sequence comes from Umbilicaria muhlenbergii, assembly GCA_000611775.1. Lineage (NCBI taxonomy): Eukaryota > Fungi > Ascomycota > Lecanoromycetes > Umbilicariales > Umbilicariaceae > Umbilicaria > Umbilicaria muhlenbergii. Next base: position 114,991 of record KK106984.1, read on the forward strand.
AGCCAGCCTTCAGCAGAGCTTCCCGCCAGCCTGCAGCAGAAAATCGTCAGGCCACCCCCCCCATGACAGGCTACGGGTGGGTAAGAGGTTCTTATTCGGCCGTGGAGGCAGTGTAAGACACAAGGTACCGTGCGCGGATCTGACATGCAGCGAAGCTGCAGCTTATATCTCCCCGTCTGGAAGCACTCCGGTGTGGTAAGCAGTGACGCATCGAAGCATGGAAGGCTGTGCCACAGGGGGCTATGCGGGCATTTGTCTGACAACCACAGCGGGTTTTTTTCAACGGTGGTGACAAAACCCCCACGACCCCTTACTACGCCGCTGGATTTATCAATAGATTCCGGGACTTTGTGCCACCCATTCGAGATCACGGACCAATCATTCTTCTAGGAGGTACCCGGATGGCTGCCTTCTTTTCTATTAGCAGCGTTACATACATTGCTGTTGCCGCACATCGGCAGTCGGACATGTGTTGCGTTGTCCGTCCGTTACCTTTATTTCATCACGTAGCACCAACTCTGCCTGAAGTCAATGGAATAAAGGCAGCTCTAACAACCCAGTCAAGCGGGTGGGGTGTGAGTTTATTTTCATGTCTGCACGCTGTCCAGAAGTGCAGGCTTCTTCCATTCATCCTTTCTAGTCAGTTCGAGTCTATGTTTATTGTTGGCTATCTCCAACATGTCGGTTCCTGCCGTAACCTCTGTTGTTCCTTTGAACGCCTCCATGGCGAATACCACACTCAGCCACGGCTGGGTCGGGCAAAGCAACCAACGCGGCACCCTCGACATCATCTGGTCCTGCTACTCCACCCTCTTCATCTCCCTCTGGGTAATGCTGCACCTGAACGTCCCCGCCCCCTCCGACGGCTTCTGGACCTTATTCTGCCGCCGCATCCGCTGGCTCCTCCTCGGTGCCCTCGCTCCGGAAACTCTCCTCCTCAGCTCCGGCGGCCAGTGGGCGTCCGCCAAGCGCTCCCGCAGAGACATGACCGCCCTAGGCCACACGCATTGGACCATGACCCACGGCTTCTACGCCGACAGCGGGGGCTTCGTCCTGCACAGTCCGGATTGCCACCCCTTCCCCGTGTCGGCGCGCCAAGTCTACTACCTGGTCAGGGAACACTACATCGCGGTCCCCAACGTGACGGAGAAGGAGCTCTTCGACAAGAGCAAGGCGGACATGTTCGCCAAAACGATCGCCTGCCTGCAAGCCGGCTGGTTCGTCACCCAATGCGTCGCGCGCGCCATCCAGCGCCTTTCCATCTCCCCGCTGGAACTCGCCACGGGCGCCATCCTGCTGTGCACGAGCACGACGTATTTCTTCTGGCTGCGCAAACCGCTGAATGTGCTGACGCCCAATGTGTTGACGACCGAGTCCCCCGTCAGCCAGATCCTCCTGCGCGCGGGGAAGGTGGCCGAGAAACCGTACTGGAACACGCCGCTCGACTTTGCGGAGCCAAAAGTCTACACGCTCGATCAGTGGCCGGGGTTTTCGTTGCGGGTGGGGCCGCATAAGAAGCCTTTGGTGCGCGTGCCGAATGATCGGAACCCGGAATTGTATAACTTCTGGCAGCGGGCGTGGTATGGGTTTGTGGTTATCTGTTTCTCTACTAGCAGTTTCTTGGCCTGGCATTTCCAGTTCCCGACGGAGCAGGAGCGGGTTATTTGGCGGGCGTGTTGTGTTGTGGCCGAGGCGTCGCTGTTTGTGCATGCGGTGTCGGAGGCGATTGGGCATCATAACCGACGGAAGAGTTATTTGTATGTGGAGGGGTATAAGGTGCGGTGGCCGTCGAGTATGCTGTTTTTTGTTCCGGCTACTTTGTATTTCTTGGCGAGGTTGCTTTTGGTGGCCGTGGCGCTTTCGAGTTTGAGGTCGTTGCCGTTGGATTCTTATTTGATGGTTCAGTGGACTTCGTTCATACCGCATATCTAACATAGAAGGAAGTCAATTTTCCAAGTCTGATACAGGATATTTGCGATGCATGTTGTAGGAGGAATACGTGGGTGGTGTAAATGTATCGTATTGGTAGGTGTAGGTTGCTAAGTTTGACTACGAAGCAGAAGTTGCTAATATGGTAGTCTTGCTGACTAAGCCCAACAACGTGACTAAGGGAGATCTGCTCCGGCGGATCTGTTCTTTGAGCTGGATATGTCCCTGAATATCAAATGGTGGTACACAGGGTTGTCCTGAAGACCTGAATCGGGCTTTGCCCACAGAGTTATCAGAGCAAGGCAAAAGGACATCCTCCGCGGTCTGACTTCATTAACCGAGCCTGATCCTCGTCCATTTCCTCAACCCCCTTGTTCCGCAACGGACTGGGGCCAACCTCTGCAAAGAGAAACCCGCCTGGAATATATTTGTCCCCTTCGTCGCCAGGCAATGCACCGCCTCTGTACCAGGTCATCCAAGCCGACACACTCCATCGGTTCTTCAACGTAGGTTTCACGTACCAGGGATGCACGCGATACTTGAGCATGTTGAGCCGTCCAGAAGGGGTGGGAGCGGCCAGGTGACGCGTCTGGCGTCTCCGGGGAAGGCTAAGATGACGGAGAATTAGCTTCCGGATTGTTATGGCGGCGTTGAATATGCGAGGGTAGATTGGAGGCGGGTCATCGATCCTGAAGCAGGTTGTTAGCGCCACAGCAGGGAAATGTTTATGGTCTTACATCATTGCTGCACGGAGCCTGTCATCCAGAATTGTAGCTGCGACGTTTTTGCCCATGCCGTGGAGACCTTTTGGTACTTTCCACAAGAGAAGATCTAAAGTGGAGTCTGCGAGTCGCTTGTTGCTCATAGCAGGTACCATGTATTTTTCTTCATAAGCACTGCCCCATTCTTTCAACTCTTGCAGCCAATGCAAGCCATCTGTCCAGCCAGACCTGTATGATGGAAGCTCATTGTAGGGGATTTCGAAAGCATCGCCCATGCTTTTCCAGAATGTGCCGATTGCGCAGAGTTCCATTTCGGTCAGTGCTCGCCACTCGAATCTCTCCACCCATTTGGACGGCTCCAAGGCAAAGAGAGTCAGCGTGTATAGGAGATCGGGGTCGGTGATTGTTCCGCGTTTACGGTGGCGGTTGTGCAAATAGTTGATCCGAGCTATGGCGCGGATGGAGCGGTCTGATGTCGGTAGGTTGAGTACGGCTTCAAGCAGGAGTGCTCCTGTGTCGGCGTACCGCTTCGATGATGTGCCGGCGTTTGTGAACTGCCCGGTGGCTACTAGGAGGCTCGATATAGACGGTATACCATAGGCCTGTATAAGGGCGCCCGGCGCATCACGTCAGCTTGAATGGGCCCCATCTGTAAAGCAGTGTATGGGGGTGTTAGAGAATGGCGTACCTTGAAGAGCGCGAACATCGTAGCGGTCGAGAAGACTTTGGGGAACTCAAGCTGGACAAGGTAGGTGTGAATGGCATGGGCGTCGTCCACGGTCATTGAGGAGAAGGATTCTCGAGTAGGATAGTGGAACTTCTGATGCATGGATTTGACACGCCGGTATCGAAATATCGACACGAGGTAGACGTATCCTAGCACAGTTGGGAGAAGGAGAAGAGGCCATGATTGAAGTATAGTGGGATGCCGAAGAACAGATTCGAATTCAACATGCGAGGTCATGGTCACGACTGACGCAAGCACAGCTCAGCAGTTTCGTAGTGCCCGCCAAGTTTTTGAAGATGCTTGGGATACTAGCGGAGCGAGGTGTGAATGGAAGAGATAGAAGAGAGAGGGACAAAGGGAGATTGCGAGGCCCTGGAGGCTCCCAGCACAACCACAGCCTCGCCAAGCACTTGGTGGCGTCGAGGGTGCGAGGGTGCTGAGCGTCTCGGAGCGCACTGCATTAGTTGTGATAGCGTAGGACAAGACATGCTACCGCTGTTGGTGGAGTGTCATGAGCTATCTCGATCATGCAGCTTACCACACCTGGCGTGCCCTAGACTTGCATCGGAGCGTAAGGTATTTATATCGTCCCATGTGCCCTTGCATTTTTAGTCTCTTGGTTTTCTCGGGCAGCGGCGTTTCAGCTTGGCAGGCGCGGCAGGCTAGCGCTCAGGCGCACCGTCAGGCAGTCCATAAGGTACACCGTGAGGACCCCCGCCATCTTGACGTCGCAGCAAGTTTCGAGCTGCGCAGATCCTATATTAGAAAAGAAGCCACTGGGCTTTCTATCAACACTCTTGCTTTACCTAATAAGCAAGTGCCTTTCTGTGATCGAATTGCTGCTGAGTATCCTCCAGATTTCTCAGTTCGAGACTACCACTTATCTTGCTGGTATACCTAAACCACGCTAAGGGTTGCTTCGGGAGCATGTCGCTACTTCCCCTCTTCGGTCGCTTTTCTCTGCGTCGCTCGTGCGCTGTTTTCCGGCTTTGCGGGGGAGTTCCCTCGGCTTCGTGTAAGATCATTAATGTCTTGTCTCGCTTGAGCTCTGATTGCCCTCCCGTTCACGTCTATTATCTCAATCGCGCCGTGTTGCTCTCCTTTTGGTCGCTGCTGGCCTTTCCTGCTTTACTTCAGGAAGGATAAAACAACTTGCGCCGCTCTTTTATTTGCGAGTATCTGTCCCGCCGACTAGTCGGAAGATATCACACCGTTCCCAGACTCGCCACCTTCAAAAGCTGCTTTCAAGCTTCTGTGGGCTCAGGACTATCACAGATTAAGAGCTTCCGTGTATAGAGATCCAGAGTGCCGACATAAGGAAGGTACGTTTTACTCTTTCCTTACAGCCGGATGGCTGTAAAGGACCTCTAATCAAAGTTGTTTAGTTGCCCTCTCCTTAAACCAAACGCTCTGAGACTGTTTCAAGGCTTTTTTTCACTTTTAGCAGCCATTAAAGGAAATCCTCCCTGTCCGAAGTAACTTCAGAGCCTTATCTTCTCCGATGGCTACTCCACCGGACGACGGTTTTGAAGGGGTAAAAGATTGGTTACTAGGATTTGTGGAGTCTAACCCACAAATTCGAGCGGCCCAGAACTCAGACGGTGTATCTCGATCCGGAGTGCAAACTTTCTAGGTCGCAGGAGAATCAGCTTTCCAGCCTGCGAGAGCCAAATCCAATAACAAGATCAACTTCTAATCCCGATCCGAACCTGAAGTGGGAAGTCAAAACAAGCATCAACTCTGTGACAGTCATAAAACTATAGATTAATTGCATCTCCTTTCATCTGTCCGATGGCCCAAAGGGATGACGGATTTGGGTCATTTAAGTCAGATTCTCGCGAATAACGCTTGTCCCTTATGCCGCCTTGTTAAGCATACTCTCGAGATGATGGCCCGACCTCTGCTACAACATAGAAAAACTTTCACTGGCTGTCGCCTTCTACCTTTGCGCGACAACTATAGCTTGACCATGGCTATAGTTCGCGATCCGACTCCGAAGAACGTCCTGACAAGTACTATCTCCAGCTGATGCTAGACCGCCCCAGGAAGGTTGGTTATTCTCCGAAAATTGATAACAATTTGCGCGGGGGCTTACAAATTGTTGCGAGCGATACACATTCCAATGGGTTCTCCTTTCAAATTCGACCGGTCAAGGACAGTATAGATATCAAACTCATATTGAATTGGTTGACAATGTGCGAAAATCTTCATGGTCACCTTTGCAACAAAAGAGACGTTGCTCTAAAGCTCGAAACACAGAACAGTAGTCTCAGAGTCATTGATGTTGCACGTCGGACGGTCGTGAACGCCCCCTTCGCTTACCGTTATCTGGCTCTGAGTTACGTCTGGGACCTCCTGGATTTCAAGCATTCAAATCTATGAGAAGAAATTCGATGGATTCCTCTGGTCAGCTGAAAGATCTTGAGCTACCACATGTGTTACCTGCCACCATTGAGGATGCTATGCACTTGACTCTGGGACTACAGACTCACTATCTCTGGGTTGATGTTCTTTGCATTGTCCAGGATGATCATGATCATAAGAAGACTCAGATCTCTCAAATGGGTAATATTTATGCTTCTGCTGACCTGACCATTGTTGCAGCAGGCGGCGAAAATTTACAGGCGAGGTTACCAAGTTTGCAAGCAGGATCGAGGACTTCGCTGCAAAGAATTGAAGAAATCGACAACATGAGCTTCGCCAATATCCTCCCCAGAAGCAAGGATGCTATCGAATTATCGACATGGAACTCTAGGGCGTGGACATTTCAAGAAAGGCTTCTTTCCAGGAAATGCCTAATCTTCACATAGTTCCAAGTATACTTTACTTTCATGGTCTCCAAGAAGCATGGTGTAAAGACACTTTTGCAGAGAATATCTGCGTTAAGCCACTTGATCACATCAGGAACATTTGGCGATTTACAGCTTTTTGACCTCTATTCGTCGATTATGAACTCTTACACGGCGGGGCAGCTATCTATGCCAGCAGATATACTAAAAGCTTTTCATGCAACTTCAATGATCATGGAGAAGTCTCATAATCTTAAATTTATCTACGGCCTGCTGTATCTCAGGCTCGATTTGGCTCTTCTATGGCAACCCGCCGAGCCACTGTTTGTACGAGCCTTTTCCGGTCCAACAGAAAGATTACATCGCGGACAGAATGACGCAATGCATCCCAGTTGGTCATGGGCAGCTTGGTGTGGCCAAGTCGAGTATGAGTCTAGTGGTTCGAACATATCTGAGATGCAGCAAAAGTTCACCTGGTTTAAGCGCGACGATAAGACCACGTTCAGAGCTCTGGGCACAACACCAAGTTCACCTGGTTTAAGCGTGACGATAAGACCACGTTCAGAGCTCTGGGCACAACACCAAGTTCAGATTATTACACTGTTTCCAAAGACTTGGTTGAGACAAGAATGGAACCGACGTTGAAGAAAGCAGTGCTCAAGTTCTGGACTACAGCAGCCAAGTTCAAGACCAGGTTTGGGGACGAAGTCTCACCTGAAGATGTTATGGGGTCAAAAGTATCATCGGATCCGCGAAACCTCGTCCGTAATGCCTTGCTTGTTGACACGCAAAACAAACCTGCGGGGGAAATCAGGCTTGACTCATCTCTGAAAGGTCATTAGGAAAGTGGTCTTCATGATTTCATAGTCATATCTCCGGCCAAGAAGATCAAACCACGATCTGGAGAGTTGGCTGGGGATGCGAAAGCGCGGACTCTTTGGAGATATCCGGTATTCCAGGGACTCCTAGTTGGACCGTGCGAGAAGTGGGCCCGCAGACGAAGCCATGGTCCTATTTCAAGGTGATGCTGATCATCCAGAACGACCGGATTTCATACGGAGCTGAATTGGGACAATCAGCGTAAACGCTTGGCATTCCGCAAGTCCAGTGTGGCAGCTTACTGAGCTGGCTTAGATGGTGTATTCCATTTAGTTGTGGTTCTGTTTAACGGACTTGAAGAGTACGGGAGCCTGGGGATATAATAGAATGATGGCGCAGCCGAAGGGACGACAAGAGGAGTACTGAGGATCACAGAGGGTGACAAAAAGATCTGCTTGAATGAAAGAGCTCTATTTCAACAGGCGCTAGGTCGGAAGCTGCAGTTCTTCTCTCTGCATAATCATCTTGTTTTTCTCGGATCCCATCTCGAAAAACATCAGCAGTGCCCACTTCACGAGTCAAAGTTGGCCACACAGGCCATTCAAGGGGTGCGCGGTCAAACCGCCTTACCGGGAGTGTTACCTTCGTCCAGCAAGTGGCAGTTACTGTTGTGACGACCGATGTCGCTCCAGCGGGGGTGCGAGGCTGCACGCGAGGTGCACTCGGAGCAAGTGCAGCCGATGGCTGGCTTAGCGTGCTTGGCAAAATGTCAGGCCACTTCTTTCGGCTTCGTCGTCTTCCGGACGGCTGAAGCTGGGTCAGACCAGTTCATTCTGTACAAAGAAGAGGCCGAGCACGTCCAAACCACAACCCAGAAAGCAACGTGCCAGCAAGGCTATCGTATTCATATGGCAGCAACGTCCAGATTGACTATCTGCCCCTTGTCTCTTGGCCTTTGGCTACCCCGCCGCCGTTAGATCCACCTGCCGACCCGCCCTGATGGGTCTCCTGCAGCGTGTCAAGGGACTTGCCGCGGCAGGTTCCGTACCTAGCACTGATCAACAGGCCGGGACCATGACGCCGTCCATCTCATCACCAACCACTACCCCCGAGCCTGTGCGGGTGGAAATCGCACCGCTGACAGGGGAAGACAAGGTCATTGGACCTAATGCCTCAGTCCCGGACCTTGTGGCGAGCCAGCCTCCCGCGCCGTCAGAGAAGAACGTGCCCGCAGAGATCAGCGCACATGGGAACAGGGACAAGGAGCTACAAATTGCGCCGAACGATGGTAATCCTGGAGAAAAGCAGGTAGCAGGAGCATCGAATGAGGAGACGAAAGATGAGGAGGAGGAGAAGGAGGATGAGACTGTCTATCCAGGAGGAGCGGCTCTGGCGATCCTGACTTTTGGCTTATGCATGGCCACCTTCGTCGTTGCTTTGGACAACACAATCATTGGTATTCGAACCCTGACGGAAGCGCGATCAAACAAAATTATACCATACTGACCAAACCCCCAGCAACCGCCATCCCTCGAATCACCACCGTCTTCGACTCCCTCAACGACGTAGGCTGGTACGGCTCCAGCTACCTCCTCACAACATGCTCGCTTCAACCGTCCTTCGGCAAAATCTACACCTATTTCGACGTGAAATGGACCTACATCGTCGCTCTCCTCATCTTCGAGCTCGGCTCCATCATCTGCGCCGCAGCAAAGAATTCCGTCATGCTGATCGTTGGCCGAGCTGTCGCAGGCGCGGGTGCAGCAGCGCTTTTCTCGGGAGGTATGACGATCGTGGGCTTTTCGGTACCGCTCAGGAAACGAGCAATCTATATCGCAGCGCTGTCGAGTATGTTCGGCATCTCTTCGGTCATCGGGCCCATTCTTGGGGGCGTGCTGACGGATCGCGCGAGTTGGAGATGGTGTTTTTGGATGTGCGTATTCTTGCCAAAGCAGCGACCGAGATTCGAAATTCTGATAATATTGGGGGGATAGTAACCTGCCGTTCGGAGGCATCGCCATGCTGACCGTCTTCCTCTTCTTTAAGAACCCCGAGCGCAAGCACGGGAATATGACGTTTAGGGAGAAGATCCAGCAGGTCGATCTCCTGGGCGCTTTCTTCCTCATCTGCGCTATTGTCTGCTTGTTGCTGGCGCTACAATGGGGCGGCTCGCTTTACCCCTGGCACGACTCGCGCGTCTGGGGCTGTCTCCTCGGGTTTGGCCTGCTCATCTCCATCTTCATCGCCCTGCAATTCCGACTCGGCGACCGGTACGTACTATACACATCATTCTTCCCCGAGCCTGTCGATTTCGTGTCTGATATAGGAACTTCAGAGCCACCATACCGCCTCGCATCCTCAGCCAACGCACCGTCGGCGCCAGCTCCGCCTTCTCCTGCCTCCTGGCCATGGGTCTCTACACCCACATCTTCTACCTGCCCTTCTACTTCCAAGCCGTCAAGGGCACCACGGCCGAAGGGTCCGGCATCCGCTCTATCCCCTACCTCGTCAGCATCACCATCGCGTCCATCGTTATCGGCGGCAGCATCACGGCGTTTGGTTGGTATACGCCCTTCATGTGGTTCGGCACCACCGTCTTTACCGTTGGCTGCGGCATGCTGTATACATTGCGCGTGGACAGTGGGGCCGGCAGATGGATCGGGTATCAGATCTTGACGGGAGTGGGGGCGGGGGCCGGGGTCCAGATCCCGTTTATTGCGGTGCAGGTCGTGCTCAGCGCGAAGGATATGCCGACGGGGAGTGAGTCTTTCCCTGATTTCTTCTCTCTACCACACCATGAACGGATACAAGCCCACCCCCCCCCCAACCCCCAGGGGCCTTTCGTCTGAAGCGGAGACGGCGACTGACGGACATTCACAGATGCCGTCGCCATCTTCTTCAATTCCCTCGGCGGCGCCTTTTCCATCTCCATCGCCCAGAACATCTTCTCGAACACGCTCATCCGCGAGATCCCACGCCACACCACCGGGGTCAGTCCGGCGGCCATCATCAAGGCCGGGGCGACGCATGTGAGGGATGTGACGCCGCCCGGTCAGTTGGCCGGGGTGCTGCAGGCGTACGAGTTGGCCATCAACCGGGCGTTTCTGTTGCCCATTGCGGTAGGGGCGGTGGCGTTTGGGTGCTCGCTTTTTGTAGGTTTTCGGCCTCTCCGTTCTCTGCTTTTCGGATGACGGAGCTGACGCGGATTTTTTCGGTAGATGGAGTGGAAGAGTGTCAAGGGGAAGAAGTTGGCGGTGGGCGGGGCGGCTTGATTGGATTTGGGTAGCTACATTCGCACGTTTTTTTTTTTCGCGCCCTTGGTGCGCTTGCATCGACTTGGAGATGTGTGTGGGGGGGGTGATGTTCTTCTTTTGTGCATACTTTGGGGAGCTGGGTGGCTGTGTACATTTTGATAGGATAGTTGTGGTCGAATGGTATTGATTGAACATCGCATACGTGTGTAGTCTTGATCCCTTACTACGTACGCGGTTTGGAGGGGAAGTGTAGAGTAAAGGCATGGTACATGGACGAAGGGGTCTTTGGGACCGTCGTGTTGCGACTAAACACTATTCGTCCAGCGGCACAGGCATATTCCAGCGTTACACGAAGTACACGAACACTATATATCTTGTACCCAAGTCAATTGATCCAAGTCTAGTGCCGCATGTCAGATGAAGCGCTGAAGACTCTCCTTCCATGACTTTACACTCGTTCGACATTGTCGTCTTGAGCTTGCACCAGTGGGGCAGATTTCGAGGCCTCTTCGCGCGCTCATCCGGAACGCAACCCAGGCCCGGCGTCCAGTCTTGAGCGACCATAGGATTCAACAACCACTGTGCTGATCATGTCGACGAAGAGTGCCGCGGGGATTTATGATGAGACAAAAAGGCAGCCATGGAGCTATCGGCTTAGGCCGAAAAGCTTGACAGAGAGGCTCGCGTATGTGCGGATCTTAAAGAGGCCCTTTCGAAAGGTATCCTATCTGGCTGCGTACCTTGGGAGTGTTTCGTGCACTCCCGCAAACCCATGGCCCTAGGATCCAGACTTCAGAGTCTCGAAGATCCTTTCGGCCTTTCCAGCTGCTTCGTCTTGTTCTGGTAGTTCTTGACCAGCTGCCGTATAGCCAGATCCAACAGGACGTCTTCTGATCCGCCAGGAATCCTGGCACCTGGCACTTCTCGATATATCCCTGCGGAGGGTCAGAACTAGGTTCGCATTCACGAGGCAACCCAGAATCGAAGACCTACGTTCGGCAATCTCTCCCTGCCCCGTTCTCGTAAATCCGTTGCCTCCAAAGAGCAATACGGCACACCTAGCACATTCGTCCAACACAATGCCCGCCTGAGCTTTACAGAGGCCAGTCAATCCACCCAATTCCACGTCAGCCTCCTCCTTTTTGAGCTTTGTCATCTGATAAACAAATTGCTCCACCCAAGCCCACTGTGTTTCCAACAACGCCCCCGCCTTCGCGAGCCGATGCCTTACGACTGGCTGCTCTATCAACGCCTTGCCGAACGCCTCCCTTTTCATCACATACTCAAAGGCCGCCGCCAGCGCCGCCCTCGCCTGTCTCGTAACTCCAATACTAATGTATAATCTCTCGTGATTGAAGTTCGTCATCACGTATTTCATGCCCATGCCTTCGGTACCGATAAGGTTGTCGACGGGAACTTTGACGTCATCGAGCTCGATGAACGTTGTACCGCCGGAGATCTGACCGGCGACTTTCAGCCGCCGCATTGACACGCCGGGGTAGTTTTTGAGCGGAACTATCAGGAGAGATAGACCGGAAGGGCCGGGGCCGGAGGTGCGGACGGCCATGGTGGTGCAGTCGGACCAGACACCGTTTGTAATCCTAGGGACGAGAGTTAGATCTCAAGGAGAGTAGGAGAGAGAAAAGAGTACCATTTCTTGGTGCCATTGACGATGTAGTATTTGCCATCATCCGATTTGGTAGCGGTCGTTTGTATATTGGCGACGTCGGATCCGGCTTCCGGCTCCGTGATAGCGATACAAGATCTCTTCTTGCCAAGTAATAGGTCTGGCAACCACCGTTCCTGCAGTCTCTTACTGCCAAACTTGATAATAGGGGGGATGCCAAAAGCCAGTCCAGCGGTGAGAGAGCTTGGGGGACCGGCCAAGCCAAGTCGGTTCATCTGCTAGCGTTTAGTCAAAGCTGCCACAGTTGCCAATGAGATGAATCACCTCGTCTTGATAGATGAGCGTGTGAAAGTAATCGAACTCCTCCACCTTCACTACCCCCAGTATGTCGTGCACGCCCAACTTCTTCAACCATTCGACCGGTAAAGGGGAAGGCAGATTCGGTATCAGCATGTTGGCTTTGGCGAATATTCCGAAGACGTGTTCGGGGACCAGCTCTTCGCGCTCCCAGTCCATGGCGTACTGGAGGAGATGCTCTTGGATGAAGGCGCGGCATGCTTTCTGCCATCTGTGGTGATTTTCGGTCTGGAAGATGTTAGTATTTCAGATACGAACACGCTAAGACGTGGGATCTCTGACATAGTAAGGGGATGGTAGCCCGGCGAGGTAGGGTGGCTCAGAGAACGGGATTGGAGTCATGATGGTGTGGGTTGGGGTGGTAGTGGAGCAAGTATGCAATATAGCTGGTTGGGGAGCGCTAAATGGGCCCTCGTAACCGCTGTGGTCAAGGTACGAAGTATGAGAAATACTCGGAGAGCAAGCAGGATATCATCATGGCATCAAAGGACGCGTGGGAAGTAATCGGTCCTCGGGGTGGAACATTATGCGGGGAGAGCTTGGCGTAAGTCCGGAGGTCTCCAAGACCGAGGCCCGGCAGGGCTCCAGTCATGCAAAAATGATCCACCGTGAGGGGACCTCTCGCTTGAGGCATGTGTTGGGCGCCCAGTTGGGTTTGACTCGAGTTGAATGTTGTGTGTTGCACTAAGAAGCTTCCTCGCACTGGCCGCGATTGCCTTTTGCCTGGGTAGCTCAGTTGTGCAAGGTCACGTTCAACTGGCCGTGTGTGGTCCCATCAGCTCCTCCTTTGTTTTCTGCATGAGCTTGCATGACTAAGCAAATAAGCGGACGGGACGACGAGTTTTAATCACGTGCAGGCCATAGCCCTACCGGCTTTAATGTTATTCCCGCTAAACGTCATTATATACCAACCTCGGGGGCTGATTTTCATTTATTTTATATGTTTCAGGTTTACCCAATAGAGATTTTAGATAGATATGTAGATTGTAGCCTCATGGCATTTGAATTCAATTTTTGATGAAATTTTTCCAAGTGGCGCTAACCCTAAAGCGGCTAGCTCCCCGAACAGAGTGTTCGATGTTTGTTCGAAAATACGCGTTTTTAAACCACCAAACATCATACATCATGACGTCTTTTACAGTAAGTTATAACCCCATTCTGCTGCCTGCCTCCGCCGCTGCCGCCTCCGCCCCTGCTGCCGCTACCCCTGCTGCCTCCGCCGCTGCCGCCTCCGCCCCTGCTGCCGCTGCCCCTGCTGCCGCTGCCGCTGCTGCCTCCACCGCTGCTGTCTCTGCTGTTGCTGCCTTTGCTGTTGCTGCCTTTGCTGTTGCTGCCTTTGCTGTTGCTGCTTTTTTTGCTCACTGTTCTGCTTGTTTTGCTCACTGTCCTGCTTGTGAGCATAAGCTAACAGGATGTAGCTCATCAACATCTCAGTGACACTTCACTCAGTGATGACATCTGATGATGCTCCTCCTCCTCCTCCTCCTCACAACAACAAGGGCAATCTGCCCGCTGACAAGGTCATGCTGCCTGATGCAGATGATGAGGAGGAGGAGGAGAGTGACATCATTGTGATGACAAAGAAAGCTCCTGAGCCTCTCATATCTCAGGCTTTCAAGAGAAAAGGCAAGTGAAAGTGAGCCTCTACTGTGATGATCTCAGGTGTGATGCTTGACTGAGCAAGTTGAGTTGTACCTTGATGAAGCTACCTATTTACTCAAGGTACGCACTTATGTACTATGATTCATGATAGGCCCTAGCGTAGTTATAGTCAGATCATAGTGAACACTCATTCATTGCGTGGAAGCATCAACCACTGCTTCAATCACATCAGATGAGTGAGTATCATGCTTCTGATGATAGTCAAATGGGACTTTCTCTACAGAGCTTTTTGACAAGGGACTGTTGTAGAACGGTTCTTTTACAAAGCATGATGTATGTTGCTCAATCCTCTGGGTAACAAAGCACACTCATGTATGGCTGTCAGAGGCACCTTTGAGGAAGTCACAGAGGTGCTCATCACCATTGAACTGGCTTCCAGCTTTGAGGATTTTCAGCCCCTGATTTTCCGCAATGATACCTGCGTCTTCGTCTCCCAGCGAGGTGAAACGACTGATCTCCTTATCGCGCTGCGCTATTGCCCAGAGCGAGGTGCCCCCTCTGTCAGCATTATCAACGTGCTTAGGTCCTTGATCTTGACCCTTACGCATTGCGGTGTCCACATCAATCCTGATCTTGAGATTGGAGTTGCTTCTACGAAAGTGTACGTGTCTCAGTTCGCAACGTTGGTCATGTTTCGCACTCTGCCTGAGTGAAGACCGCCCCTGCAAGCAGAAGCGCAAAAACGAAATCATCAAAGGATTTGCGAATCCTCCCGACCGGTCTAAACAGGTCTTGTGACTGCACAAAACGATTCGTGTGCTGTGCGCCAAGTCATTGCGGAATTAAAAGTGGCTTCTCTTGTTGTTAAGCCAGTTCCCACTGCGCTCAAGGGTACGTCTGCCCTAACCGCCATATGCTTTTGAACACCGCCAACCCCTCCCGCAGGCACGCTCTCAATCAGAGAATTATCCTACCTGCACCGCGAAGCCATCCGTTCCGACGAGCTCAAACACGGCGTCGTCGCCCTTGTCAACGAAGAAATGCCCATCTTCATGATCCCAACCCAAGGGCCAAGACGACGATTCCGTCAAATTGATGAACGCTTAGAACAAGTCATTGCTCGCGGTGGCCGTCCGATCATTCCATGCAACCGAGGCGCTTTTGAACCGTCGGGAAGGTGCGAGGATGTGGAGATCCTGAGGACTGTTGATGGTTCGCAGGACCTGCTGAATGTTACTCCCCTCAGCTTATGGCGTATTGTCTCGCGGTCGCAGAGGGCCTGGATGTGGTATGGCCAAGAATTTTGGCGAAGGCGGTTACGGTCGAGTGAGGTGGGGTCACTGCCGGCTATGATGCTTTCCGCTCGGTAGTGGTGCGGAGGGGTCGCAGTAATAATAATGACGCAGCTCTGGTGGCAGGTTTTTTGCGCCGGCGTCTGTTCGGTTGGCGTTCAGGGAGTGGATGGGAGTTCTTGTTGCTTGGTCCGGCATCTTGCCAGGGCCGACGAGGCCGGCAGTCAATAGGATTGGGGCGTTGTGCGGAGCGTACCCAAAGTTGTGTGTTTATTGTTGGTGTACGCAGGCGACTTGGTGCTACTGTTCAAAGGCTAAGCCAGTCGGCACACCTGGAGAGCTCCCTTGTATCAACATATTCAAGTCTCTTGGCCAGGTTCGGGCGTGATACCGTCAGATTGATCGCTAATCCAAACATAGTCCGACCGTTACATACAATGTTGCATGTTACTGCGTTCACTCGAGTTCCGACCTTGTATGCATCCCAGCTCCGCTCTCTCCATCACCAAGCTCAGCTCTAGCCCGTTCATGATCTCCTTCAAGTTCGTGTGTATTCGCTGAAGTCTCAAGCTCCCCCGTATTCGTCCATTTCTTCTCATCAATTTTGCGTGGATCTTTCAGCGCACTTTTGATATTGCTCTGACAGGAGCCATTCCTGCCCACTGCCAAGCAAACTATATATCTTGAACGGCAGTCAGACGACTGAACAGCTCAAACTCCATCCTTTCCTCCGGCATTGGGCCGTCACGTATGTCTCCAAGTATGTCCGAACCAGGCGGGAAGTCGTGCTCGAAGTGCGGTACGCCATTGCCTCGCATGTTAGCCAGGACCGACTGTCTGAAATGCCAACATAACAGCTGATCAACAGGTCGGTCAGGATTGTTGAGGAATCTCTGATCAAGATGTTGGCCAGCAATATTCTTTCCATCTCGCGCAAAGAATGTGATCCGATGGTCATCCTATAATGATTGTCAACCATTGCAACATTGTAAAAGAGTCTAAAAAAAATTGCATACGTCAGGATTGATTGAGACTCCATAAGTGTCAAATAACTGATGAATATCACTTCGAAGTAACAGTCCATTCTGCACAGAATTGATCGATCCTCCCTTGACTGATGGCTTGGTGATCCAGCGATCAAAGTTGTGCTGTTTCCAGTAACCCTCATAAGCTAACGGAAAGATATGCGCGGCGTCAAAGCCTGTCCAGGACCCAACATCAGCATTGATGGCCTCTTCCCCTGTTATGACACATCGAGGATCTCGTAAACGGATAGCATCACGAAAAGCTGGAGTGCGAGTTCCAGTTGAGTGCGAAATGGTACGGACAAGCCATGCCTCATCACTGACTGAGAAGGAACCTGCTTTGATAACTTAGCTACTGGAAACATCAATAAACAGTTGTTGGTGTATGAGCTCACAGGAAGTGATGATGTAGTAATTCCCTGCTTGAAGCGGATCCCCGTTCCTTGGAATTGTTGCGTCGGCTTCATTGAGCTGCAGTTCAAAAGTGGTTGTGAAGATGAATAGGATTTCTACCATGAAGTAGAAGTTTGCATTCGTGACACCATTCGTCAGGACTAGCCCTCCAAGCACCTTGGTTGGATCCTTAGAATCGTAGATGAAAACATTCCGTCCTGCTGAACGGTTGGCAGCAGGCATAGTTTCCAGGCGGAGAAGAAATGAGCTGCGTAGGTTTGAGCAGAAGCGCGGCGGTGACAGCTCACAAGAATGAGGTACACGTTACCTGACAACAGATTCAGGCCTAAGGTTTAAGGGAGTACTTCTGGGCAGAGTACCATATTGGTCCAATGTTATTGCGACGGTGATGTTGTTCGAGAATGCTGGCGACTCACAATGGAAAATACGAAATACGGTATGACATGATAAGAGTGTGTGTCTACCTTACCTACCTTACCTAAGTTAGCGGCCGCTCATGCTTCGCTAACACTGATCCACCACCTTGCCTTCCGGTGTATCAAAGACGTTCTCCTCTCTGCGCCTACAAGTCACCCTGATGTGACTTGCACATTCGCGCAATACTGCACTGCTAGGCGCAAACATTTGCTATGCAATTCTTGGTGTCCTCCTTCGTTCCACCTAGACCCGCACGTACAAATGGCTGAACCCCCTATAAAGATAACTTCCTACACCTCGAGATCACGCGCTCTTTTGCTGGTTACGGACATGACACCCGCAGGTAATCAAGGATCAGTCGTCATTGAGTTCAAACCAAAGTGGCTCACACCGTCGCCCTCAGCTCCTGCGGGATCGAGAAGATGCAGGACCTGTGCACTACAAGCAATGAGAAAGGCATCTAGCACCTACAAGGATACGCTGTCCTCTGATCACCACCTCCAGTGTGCGCCCTTGAACCTTTGCCCGCTGGATCTTGTGTCAGAAGACTCGCACAGGGTGCGCTTAGCTGTGAAAGCTATCATGGACGATTCAAAATGTCCACCTTCAATAAGATCGTGGGTTGAGTATCGCCTTGCAGAATTCTTCACAGGGAGCCCGATAATTCGCCTACTGCAGTCTTTGCAGCAACAATTGGATCCCAAGGGCATCCTTCAAGTTGATACGAACAACCCTGAATTTCTGACTGCGACGACGCTTAGAGACTGTACTATGTTCGTTGTGGTAGGTTTGTCGTGTTAGTTGCCCGGTAATAGAGCTGAATGTGATACTAGGTTCCTTCTCAAGGCTACGGGGATGTGCACGCTCGTCTCGGTGACCTCGATTGGAAAACGCCGGGTGGGAGAAAGGCCGAGTATTGGCTGGACACGGAGAGACGACTGATTGACGAGGGCTGGTATACGGGAACGGAAGAGAGTGCTACTCGTCATAGAGTTCAAGATGAGCAGTGGTGTAACGTCTGAGACTTCGCCGGCTTTATGGGTCTTGTCTGAGCAGCCCATCATACTCTGCAGTGGATACCAGGTCATAATCCAAGGGCTCATTACGCACTTGACTCTGGACCGTCGTGGTACGCTGTAAAGGGCCAGGCGTCTGGGGTGTCATGCGAGGACTTGGCTACCTCCAAGATTGCATGGTATCTGCTGGCTCAACCTGCTCCTTGAACAGAGGCGCATTTGTTCCAAAGCTTCCACCCTCATGCTCGAACTGCCAGAAGTACTTCAAGACTCCCAACCGCATGCATGTGACGTTTCCCACATCGCTTCCACACCCAAAACCCACTGAGAATACTTCTCTCTTACCCTCCGCACCCAGTCCTCTCGCTTCGTCTCGCAGTCCACGCTCACTTCCCGCATACTCGCTCAAACGTCCCCATCTGCTTTCGAGGTATATCCGCCCTACGCCACACGGAGGCTGCCAGCCCATTTTGCGCTGCTCACCCGATGCCGGAACTGGCTGGTGGATAAGCTGAGCCTTGATAGATAACCAAGATAGGTAAGCCTGGCGGTGTCAATGGGTTCCCTTGTATGAGTAAAAGGCACAATGAAGTAGCATAAGAAATGGGAGCACAGACTGCACAGCTCATGCGGGCACAAGATGCCTTACCTTACCTCACCTTGTCTTGCACGGTACGGTACGCTAAGGTACGGTAGGTATTACAGGTACCTTAGTACTTTACCTTACCTTAGAGGCCGTACGCCAAGTTAGTCCACTGTAGTTAGTCAGTTATGCAACAGTCATTTAATAATAGCGGTTATTATTGTAACGGGTGGTGTCGTAGTGACCGGAGTAGTACTATCGTTCAATGAACTATAGGTATGGTTCAATGAACTAGACAAGGTTCAATGAACTATCATGATCATATAATGATCTTAGGGTTAAGATCAAGTGAGGGAACTAGTAGTCGTAGACTTAAGAGATTGCATTTGATACATGAGTTGAGCATGAACTTCTAACTATGAATCTACCTGTGATTATATAGACTATAGGAGACTCATGTGCTCAGTGTACTCATCATGCTCATCACAGTGAGCAAGGTGAGCAACATGATGTAACACTTCATGCTCATCATGCTCAACAGGTGAGCAAGGTGAACAGTATCATGTGTACATTCACACTGCATACTTTGCTAATATTATAGTGCAGGAGCCTTAACATTAGCTTCTCTCTTAAAATTTCTGTCCTCAAAAATTTAAACATCTTCATGTTTTTTTTCTGAGTGCAAAAGAAACTGAACTCCTCTCAGTGATGTCATAATCTTCTTCATAAACTCAACCTCACTCCTTTTGTCATGTGATCATGTAGGTGATGTGTTGATGATGTGAAAGATTACTGCATGAATGATGATTTTGAAAAGTGTGTTACTTATGTTCAGACTGAAAAGTCCTGTGATCTTTCTTTTAGTAATGCTGACTGAGAAAAGGTGAAAGCTGAATTAACTTTCTTGAAGGAAAAGACTTCTGCTGCTGAGGAAATAATTATTGCTGAGGCATCAGCTAAATTAATCTGTTTGTGCAAACAGAAAAGACTGTTGCAACACTGTCAGAAAGACTTCATCTCTCATGAGTTCATAAATATTAAAGAGTTGAAGGTGAAGAAGAGCAAGCAAGCAGAGGTTTCAACTTTAATTATTATTTTCAAACTTTTTAACTTCTTAATGTTGAATGACTTCTGAGGTCTGAGTTCTGTTGTTGAAATTAATGTAACTTCACTGCATAATGAGTAAGATTCTTTTCTGATTCTCATGTGTTTCCTGCTGTGTTGTACCCTTTTCACTTAATTAAATAATAAAGCTCATCATTAACTTTCTGTTGATTCAGGATCTTCTTTATCTTAAACTCAGCATCTTGACTCTTCAAGTTAATCTCTGATGAATTCATCTGTGTCAGGGCCACCATATAATAGTATGACAGTACAACACTAGTACGACACTATAGTACGACACTATAGTACGACATTATATAGATATGATGACTCAGCGCCTAGCACCTTGGCATCAAGTGAAAACTCTTCACAAGGAGGTTTGGAAACCTGCTTCCTCAGTGATCAGTTTTGCCACTGAATAAAAGATGTATAACCACTGCATTGACTCTATCGTGACTTTTGCCTATGATACCCCGTTCAAACATCAGTATGATGACTGTTGTACACTCAGCTCCTTACATACTGATCGCTCAGTACCTTCAGGCGAACGGTCACGTCAGAAGCATAAGACATGATGGCATCAACACTTCAATCTTGTCAGGTCAGTGAAACAGTCAACAATCAAGCTGAGGCAGGCCCTTCAATTAGCAGGTTTACATTATCAGTTGTTGATACCCCTACTTCTGACATCATTAATGATGATGAACATATCACTGCAGGCAACCTTAATGACATCATTGAAGACCTTGAGGCAGTCACTGCTCATAATCAGGAGGTCATCAAGCGTCAGTGATTACAGTTATGACACATATGACAAGAAATTAAGTTTGAGGACAATAAAAAGGAGCTTCAAGAGCTTAATCAACATCTGCAAGAAGATCCTTCAACTATGATTACAGCAAACTCAGGGAATAACACAGGTTCATCACATGAATTATGATGTTGAGTTATGACAGACATCACACCTCCCTCTTTTCAATGCCTCATAAAGTCATGAGAGCCTCACCTCTATGCAGGAGGTGTCAAAGTCATGAGATGAAGACTTCAAAAATACCTGAATGAAATCAATCAGAATCAGAAGCTGATGTCAGAGCAATTCTCTACTGAATGAGATTTCATCATCTGAGCAGGCACCTACCTTGAGAAAACAATCATGAGTGACTGATGAAAGCAAAAAGAGCAGCATGATCACACCTGAGTCATTTATGACAACTTTTTAAAGGTTCTAGAGAAGAACCTATCCCCTGATGAAGACATGAATGAACAAAATATCATCACTTTCAATGCAGCTGAATTTTGTAATCATGATACAATCACCTTCTGATACAATAAATTATCAGAACTCTACCGCTTCCTTTCAGCTTCACATAAGGAAATCAGTGAGATGCTCATTCAAGACTGCTGATGATCAAGGCTTCCTCATCACATTCTGACTGAACTATGACGTTGGGATCTGACGCAGGTTGCAAGACAGTCAGTGCAGGAAATCTCAGCACATCTTGACATCATCATTAATCATGAACTGTTCTGAAGCCGCTCAGACACCAAAAAGGATCATCAAAGCAAAACTGACAACAACAACAAAAGTATGACACAGACGTCATACTATGATAGAAAAGAATCTTCCACTGAACAACAAACTTCTCACCCTCAACAATTCAACTGCGGAAGAGGGAACAATTCATGAGGCTTTTATCAAGGAAGTAGCCGTGACCAAAGTCAGAATTTAAATCACATATCAGTTGCGGAGAAAGTGATCATGACAACAACACAGACATTCACAGGACCCTCATGCTGACAAGAAGACTTTATTTCTAAGAATGAAGTGAATGCATGAAAAGCAGCAGGCCTCTGTATCAAGTGTGAAGTCATCAGTCATTGAACAAATGAATGTATGACAGGATGATCAACAGCAGTCATTACTGCAGTTGATGTGAATAAATGATTCACAGTCAACCTTCAGCTCATCTTCTTACTTATCATTGATGATATCTCACATCTGATATCAGGGCAGCTAAAGGTGAACTCTCATACAACAAGGGATGATCTGAAGAAAAAATACTCATATATTATTAACAATGACAGTCAAGGCAATATTATCACATGATATGTTGTCAATGAACTGTCTTTACAAACTGAACCCTATGAAGCTCAAGTCAATGCATGAGGCAATATGATTGACTTGTCAGAATCCATCATATTGACTATTACAGCATATGACATCAACAGTCAATCTTATCACTATAACAGCTGCTTTCTTGTCACATGAGACAACACATCAGCTCCTTTCATCCTCAGGTTATCATTCCTAGTCAATGCAAACCTGAATCATGAATATGACACGGGGAAATTCCTATGGAAAAAGGTGAGGCATATCACAGCACACTGAGTATTCACTGTCAGTGAAAAGAAGGCGCTGAAGAACATTCTACATATGAACAACCTTTTCATTACAGAACACTTCATAGGACCGTCAGACTTAATGATTGATATGAAAAAATATACTCTACAGATGAACTCATTGTGATATGACAAAGAATATGATAATGTCTACAACAGTCTACCTCCTGAATATCATGACTTCACAGACATATTTCAGGCAGCTGAGAAGCAGTCTTTATCTGAGAGAGGTTCACATGATCATGCCATTGACTTGAAATCAGAGCAGCAACCTTCATTCAGAAAGTTATACTTGATGTCTTCAGCTGAGCTCAATGTACTGAAGGTATATCTAGATGATGTTATGAAGACAAGCATAATCTGTAAATTAATATCATCTGCAGCTTCACCTGTTATGTTTGTATCAAAATCAGACAGCAGCCTATGACTAGTCATTGATTATAAACGCTTGAATGATATTATCATTAAAAATCACTACTCACTACCACTTATATCAGACATGCTGAATCATCTTCAAGGAGCTAAGAAGTTCACTAAGCTGAACTGCAAGAATGCATATAATTGAATATGAATCAAGGGTGAAGATGAGTGAAAAACAGCATTCTGAACATGATTCAGCCTGTTCAAATATCTTGTCATGTTTTTCAGTCTCACAAATGCTCCTGCTATGTTTCAAGCATTCATTGATAAGGCTCTTAATGAGTTCCTTAATATAATATGCATGATTTATCTAGATGATATCCTGATCTTCAGCAAAGATGAATTCAAACATGAGGAGCATGTATGACAAGTATTAACTGCATTATAATGTCATGATCTTCACCTTAAGATCAGCAAATGCTCCTTTAATGCAATGAAAGTGAACTTCCTGAGGTTTAAGATCAATACCAAAGGCATACATATGAGTTCAGAAAGGATTCACGCTGTTGAAGAATGACTACCCTCAGAGAACATTCATGAATTGCAGGTCTTTCTAGGCTTCATCAACTTTTTCCAAAGGTTTATAAGAGATTATTCATGAATTGCAGCACCACTGTTAAATCTCCTGAAAACAGGAAAGAATAAAAAGAAGACTGAGGATACATCATCCTCTCCTCTTCAGTCTCAATGAACTGCTACTAAAAGAAAGCAGAACAGCCTGACCTCATTGTGAAGATTTAATACAAGGTATTCAGCATGCAACCTGCAAGTCAGAGGAAAGTTACAACAAGAAAACATCATACCTGCCTCTTTTTCACTCTCAGAAGTTGCATTGAAAGCATTTAATGCTCTGAAGGAGACCTTCATGAGTGCTTCATTACTACACTACTTCAATGAAAACAAACTCATGAGGGTTGAAATGAACGCCTCTGAATTCACAATTGACAGAATCTTGATGCAACACTTTAAGATTAATGATCAATTGCACTGATTATCAGTTACTTACTACAGCAAGAAGCTGCTAAATACTGAGACCTGATATGATACAGGTGAGCAAGAACTCCTTGTCATCATGAAAGTCATGCATCATTAATGACACTACTGTCAGGGTGCTAGACATCAAATTGTCATACTGACTGATCATGCAAACCTTGTTTGATTCATGACTACCTCAAACCTCACATGAAGGCAGCTCAAGTGAGCTGAAAAGCTCACTGAGTATGACTTTAAGGTCACATATCAAGAGGGCAAGAAGAATCCTGCTGACAGTCTATCAAGATGACCTGATTATGAACTGCTGAAGGCTGTCAGTACCTCAACTGCCACTGAAATAATGTGACAGTCCTTTCATTTAGGAAGCAAGGACTATAAGTCAGTGCAGGAGAAATTATACACGCTTGTCATAATGATGCTGCAGTCAAGACACTCAGTATGACAGGAGCTACAACAAGAGAACATCATATCTGTCACAATGAATACTACTGATATGATGAACACTGAAGATGGCAGTCTCATCAGAACATCAGCAGTGCAGAATTTATCTGCTCAAGAAGAAGTAAATCATGATGAATATGTCAATATGATGAATACTGAAGTCAGCAGCATGACTGAAACATCAGCAGTCTGTGACCTACATGCTCAAGAAGCAAGCCGTGATGAATATATCAGTATGATGAATACTGAAGCTGATGATACAACTGAAACATCAGCAGTCTGTGACCTACATGCTCAAGAAGCAAGCTGTGACTGAATAAGAAGATCTAAATATGCAGAGCCTCAGCAGCACTCAATCAAGGATAACTCAGCAGACACTGCAGTTATGAATGATGACACAAGTCATGTTCTTATTAACCTTCAAATTGAGGATAGCGCTTCTGCTGACACTGTTGAAGCACTTCAACTCATGTCTACTCACTCACCAATAGGTGAGAAGATAACAGCTTATACAAGGATGTCTATTGAACAACTTAAACATGTGATTCATACTGAGCAGTTGAAAGACAGTTTGATATGATGAGTATGACAGAGATTAACTACCCCTTTCAAGGATAGAAACAACTTGACAGAGTCTGAGATGACAAATATGAATATAGACATGAACTCTGAGATGATCATGACATCAGAAATGCAGCCAAATATGGCATCTATACTGTCAGATATATGAAAATGTTGGCAAGAAATAGATGATGTCATACACTATGATGATAAGATCTACATTTCACAGAACCCTGCCCTCCACAATGCAGTGATCAGTTGATTTCATGATGATGTTTTTGCAAGTCATTTCAGGAAGTCAAGAACTGCAGAATTGATGTGATGATCTTATGACTGACTTGACACTGTCAGAGACGTATGATGTTACTGTCATGACTGTGTTGAATGTCAAAAGGTGAAGCCAGCTCATCACAAATCATATGAGTTATTGAACTCATTATCAGTCCTGGAAGTGCCATGACATAAAATGACAATGAACTTCATTACAGACCTGCCACTGAGCAGCACATATGAAAGTACAACATGAGATTCAATCCTCATCATAATTGATAAGTTGACCAAAATGGCTCATTATATTTCAGTACAGAAGACAATGTCAGTTGCTGACTTCATTAAAGTGTTTATTCAGGACATTATCAAGCATCATGATGTGTCAAAAGTCTTAATCACAGACAGAGATAAGTTTTTTATGTTGAAGCAATGAATCAGCTTCTGCTTCCACATGCAGTGTCATCATAACATGTCAACAGCTTTTCACCTGCAAACTGATGATCAAACAGAGAGGCAGAACCAGTCTCTGAAGGTGTATTTACACATATTTGTTGATGAGCAGCAAGAGGACTGAGTCAAGCTTCTACCCTGCACAGAGTTCTCATACAACAACTTCATACATGCTGCTACAGAAAAGAGCCCCTTTCAGCTTAACTTAAAGTGAGACCCTCAGATGAGCCTAAGTAGGCCACTTATACAGCACTCACATGAACAAATAAGACCTTATGCAGATGCACAGCAGCTTCAAGATCAAATTGCAACAGCTCAAGAGCAGCTATGACAGATCAACAAGATATATGCAAATTATTATAATCAGCGCTGAATGAAGATAACATTCAAAGAAGGTGATTTAGTACTGATCAATGAAAAGAATGTGTCAATGAACAAACAGATGAAGAAACTGCATTGAAAAAAGCTCAGCTCATTCATGATACAACATGTGATAAGTCAATCATCATACAAACTTGACCTCTCAGAGGATCAAAACATTTATAACATATTCAACATCACTCTATTGAAGTCATTTCAAGGCACACATCATGTGTTCTCTGCATTAGCAGGAAAAGACCTGCTACTCAACTGAGATGATGAGTGAGAAGTCAAGGCAATTGTGAATAACTGTATTCATGATGACAGGCTTCAATACCTCATCAAATGAAAGTTGACAGATCAGGTGTGAGATGACATATGAGAGTCAGCACACTTCATCTGTAATGCAAAGGCAAAAATGTGAAAATTTCATGCTGACAATTCTGATAAACTGAAATTCAGGTGAGCTGTATGACATGACTCTTCAAGATTGATTGAGAAGCTGTCACAAAAGCCATGAGCCTTAAGAAAGCTGTCACAAAAGTCATGAGCCTTAAGAAAGCTGTCACAAAAGTCATGAGTCTTAAGAACTGAAAACCTTGTCAGCCTTGTTAACCTGATCTCTTATGATGAAGCCTGTGCTTTACAACAAGTATGACAGGAGCTATGATGCTATGATGTTATGATGAGATCTTTAATAGAATTACTGCATGAACTACATTATCACAGACGTGTCACATTGCAGAGAACACTTAAGCACAGAAGCATTTCATTTCAGGTCTGAAGATCAAAATGAACTTGAGATCAACACCTTGCACTCAACCCCTCATCAGTGCTGCATCAAGTCATTCTCATTTATCTACTTGTCTTCTGCTGTCTCAAACTTTTCTTCACTGTCTGATGAAGCCTCTGACCTCATCTCCTCAACGTGGTGCTGCTCACAGAGTTTGATATACTCTTGATGATGATGAGATTGATGAGTGTTGAGGATGCAGAGAGCATGGGCAGTGCTCTTCAACAAGACAGCAAGAGCCTGAATGAGCTCCTCAGGACTACTGAATTAGCACATTTCAACTCAAAGGAGTCAAGAAACTCATGTTGAGGAGCAGCTGCAGAGGGCGTGAAGGATGTCAGTAGTGACTGATAAGAGGTGACAGCATGAGGAATTGATCAGCCATCAAGTGCTATACAACAATTAGCATATCAGTAGTACAACAGTGCAACAGTACAGCAGTATGACAAAATGTTGTATGTATGACAGTATGACAAAATGTCATAGATACAACAAGTACATCATATTCATACTAAATGAAACAAAATGAAAGGGGATTAGGAAAGGCAGACTTATGATGTGTCATCACCCCTCTGGCCACCATAGACATGCGCTGGGACAACAACATCAGAGCTCTCAGAGTCAAGAGCAGTGATGATCAGAGGCTCTGCCGTGCATTGCTCATGAGGGTTGCAGAGAGATATGCAACATGTGCAGGCTCCTCTGTCTGACACAAAGCAGTGATCAACTCTGACTCTTATACAAGAGCCACAATGAGCAGTATCTGACAACGTGTGACTGAGGTTCTCTCAAATCACACGTTCATGATGATGAGCCTGCTGCACGCAAGCCGGCAGCAAGGTATCATCATGACATCACACAGAGCAGGAATCACTGCTGAAGACATCACTCAGAGGTAAATGCCTGACTCTCTTCAAGCGCTGAACAGTCAGTTTTATCATCCTGTTTCCTCATCTCTTTCTGAAGGTGTTGACCATCACAGTTTCATTCACTGACTCTGACTCAGAGCCCTCCTCATCACACTGAGCCTGAAGATCAACAGGCTTCCCTGATGAAGGTGGGTCTTCACTGTTGTTCATGACTGTGGGTTCAAGAGTTCAAGTATTGATTGCCTATATATCATGTTAGCATCCATATGAAGTATGACAGGAAGTATGACATCACAAATGAGGCATGAGCTGCAAGCTTCATGACACTCCCTTCATGAGGTGAACACCTCTGCAATGAGGGATGACGTCATGAAGTCACCAGGTCACTCAATGAGCTGTGAAAAAGCTGTGAGAAGTACAATGACATGTCATAAGAGAGATGATGAAGAAGAAACACAAGGGAAGGGTGTTTTGAACTTACAGTAAACATTTTGATTTCAATGTTTATGTTAGGAGGAACTTACTGCCAGGCGTGATATCATAACAATTAAGCAAGGCATGTGATCAGCCTTACTTTAGTGCAGTTTCACATCCTCACCCTACATGATCAATCACTTATCAGGCCATCATGATGATGTCTATGATGATGAATTCAGAGTCAATTGACATCAGGGACGGCGCCATGAGAAGGGAAATGCTGTGTCAGGGCCACCATATAATAGTATGACAGTACAACACTAGTACGACATTATAATACAACACTATAGTATGACATTATATAGATATGATGACTCAGTGCCTAGCGCCTTGGCATCAAGTGAAAACTCTTCACAAGGAGGTTCAGAAACCTGCTTCCTCAGTGATCAGTTTTGCCACTGAATAGAAGATGTATAACCACTGCATTGATCTTATCATGACTTTTGCCTACGACACTCTGTTTAAACATCAGTATGATGACTGTCATACACTCAGCCTCTTACAATCTGTAATGATGTTTTCAGATCTGCTGATTCAAGTAGAGATACATGAAATACTGAGTGTATTCACATGAATGATGAAAGTTTAAGTTCATAGTTGACACTTTCTTTTTTATAACTTGAAAAGGTTTTAACTTCTTGTGATTCAACTTATTGCTTGATCATGTTGTCTTGATGTTGTATTGTAAAAGGTATACTTTACTCTTCTCTTCAAGAGTAAGTCTCTTATCTCTTTTCTTATTATAATATACTGTTGACTTTTCTGAGGCAAATTTTATGTTTTATTATAATTTCTTATGAAGGTCCTTCAGTCAGTTCACTCATACTTTCACTTTTTATGTTATGACTTTCAGCCTCCTCACTTCATTCATAGGTGAGTTGAATTTATAATTAATGTAAAATGATGATACCTTCATGAATTTTGTTATCACTGTGTTATAAGTTAATTAAGCTATCAGTAAGAGTTTTACTCAATTGATTTGTTGATAATTAACATAACAGCGCAAGTACTGTTTTAATATTTAATTTAATCATTCAGTTTACCTGTTCATCTGAGGATGATATGCTGTGAACAGCTTATGATGAATTCTTAATTGATTCATTAATGATTTTTAAAACTTGAAAGTGAAGAGTTTATCTCTGTCTGAGATTATTTCTTTCAGCAGCTCATGATTGATTGTTATGATTCTTAAAAATGTATATGTTAATTCTTCTGCTGATGATGACTTCTTATAAAGTATAAAGTATTCATACTTCATAAGTTAATCTGTTATGATAAGTATTGCATTATATAATACTTTTATCAGTGGTTCCTTTGACTGTGATAATTTTACTATGAAGTTCAGTGTGATGCTTGATTATGATCATGATGATGTTGATGATGACTTCAACAATTCATATGATTTATGTCACTCAGCTTTGTTTTTTCAGCATGTGTCACATTTTTGAATGATCTCTTCAACTTTTTTCCTCATGCATGAGAAATAATATGTTTTAATGAGTCATTTCACTGTTTTGTTGATTCCTTGATGATCATTCATCTTGCTGAAATGACTTTCTTCTATCAGTGCTTCTCTTAAGCTGATTGAGACATAAATTAAATCTTAAAAAAGTAAGAGGCCTTCTTGCTCTTTAAAGTTTTCATGATCATTAATATTCTGAAGAACCTGTATTGACAGAAGATGAATCTCTACTCACTTCTTATTTTGTGACATCAGCAGGCATGATGTTCTGATTGAGAGAAAATGATTCAAGAAGATTAAAATATTGATTAATTATTTTAATCAAAAGCTGATTTGACCTGAGGAGGCTCAATATCAGGCAAGCAAGAACTTGATGATATCAAGATGAAAATTACAGCTATCAAAAGTCAAATCAGAACATTAAGCAGATACTGAATGATGTAATAATCTGCATGAGGCAGCAACACTGACTCAGATCTTAAGAAGAGCAGAAAGAGATGAAATCATAATGATGTTTAACAAAACTGACCCTGAGGATACTGAACATTCAACAAGATTAAATGAGTGAAAGAAAAGATTTATTAAATCACTTAAAAAGTCAGTCCTGCAGCTACAGGCACAATCAAAGACATGAAGAGCTCAGCAGCCGGTCAACATCAATGAGATGAAAAAACAACTGAATGAAAAGAAAAGTTCAATAAATCACATGAGTAGTTTAATGAATGAAGGTCAAAGTTCATTGAATGTAAAAAAATTAAAGGATCATAAACCTCCTTTTTATCAAGGAGTGAATATTATACTTCTGAAAGCAGAAAACTTCCTATGCAATGTCAGAAGAAAAGAGATGATTATTAATATCATTAATATTCATGAGGTCAATCACTTAATAAAAAATAAAAAGAACCTCTGTCTGCTGCTGCAGAATAAAGCAGAGCTGAATTAAAGAGTAAAGGAAAAATTACCTCATCAGTATTAAGAGTTTGTGAAGGTTTTCAGCAAGGCAGCATCAGATCAGCTGTCTTTACACAAGGAAAAAGTGAATCATGATATCATCTTGAAAGATGAGAACAACCTGACCTCAAGCTTCTTGTACAGTATGTCATTGAAGCAGTTAAAGTTAATCAAGGCTTATCTTGAAGATCATTTAAAAAAGAGTTTCATAATCCTTAATGATGCTTCTTACATGTCATCAGTTCTCTTTGCAAAGAAACCTGAAGAGGGGTGATGTTTTTGCATTAACTACTGAAAGCTCAATGCAATCATTAAGAAGGATAAGTACCTCTTGCCTTTAATTGAAGAGACTCTAGCATGACTGGTTAAAGCAAAGGTTTTTATCAAGCTGAATGTTAAGCAGGTGTTTTACTGAATACAGATGAAGAAGTTTGTTGAGGATTTAATCACCTTTTGAATGAGGTATGAACTTTACAAATACAAGGTCTTACCTTTCAGCCTTCATCAGCAATTTAGCAAGTTAGCTTTGAGTTAGTTTTTAACACTTTGAGTGCTCTGAGCTTCTGATCTCATGTCTCAGCTAACAGCCGCTCTTAGCACCCTTTGAGCACTTTGAGCTCAACCTTAAATCTTGAGCAGAACATCAAAATTTTGTGATAATAAAATAATTATTAAAACAATTGTTTAAACAAGTACACACGCAGTGTTATAATAACAGTAAAATTTATAATAAGTAAACTTTTGCTAAAATTCACTTTTCTGCAATAAAAAATCATGATTTGTTGAGTCTGAAAGCACTGTATAAGTGTTGAGTTCTGAATATTTAAAGAACTTCAAGATTTTCGTCACTTAAAAATTTACACACTTTAATTACTTTTGCACCTCAACAGATATGAAGAAACTTTCAATGCATAAGTTATAAAGAATAGTATTTTTTATTAATGTTAAATTAAAAGTTTCTTCATAACTGCTGTTGTTGTTAAGTTATATTTAATTCAAGTTTTCAATAGTGAAAAGTCTTTCAAAAAAAGTCACATACTTTGAATAACTATTGCGCTTTTATACTTATGATATAACTTTCAGTTTATAAGTTGTAGAGAAGAAGCTATTAAACAGTTTTATAACTTAAAGTTTTTTTATAACTGTTGTTGTTAAAAAGTTACATTGATTTCAAGCTTTCAGTGATGAAAATCACAACATTAATAAATAGACTTTTAATGACTTTTTGAATAACTCATCAACAACAACACATAAAAAGAAACTTTGTATAGGAAAACTCTTAAACAGCTTATTCTCTACAACTTATAAATTGAAAGTTATATCATAAGTATAAAAGCGCAATAGTTATTCAATATGCTAATATACTTATAATTAGTTAAAAGTTTTTTAATTCATAACTATTGCAAATTAAAACTTATGAAGAAATCTTTAGTTTGTAAAGTGTACAGAATAAAGAGATTTAAAACTTTTCAATAAAAAGTTTTTTATTATTCATGAAGGTATAATAGTTATTTAAAGTGTAAGATTTGTATGAGCTCATTTACTGCTCAGAGAGTGCTCTGAGCGCATAAAGTCCTATTAACTAAAACCTTATTTTTGAGCAAGCTGTCAAGTTGCGGATGGCCTGCTGAGAATAAAAATCACAAGCCTGATGAGGGCAAGAAGAAAAGTAAATAAAATAATAAATATAAAAACAAATCACTGAAGGCTTCTGTAATAAAGCATCTGCAATTTGGCAGCCTGCTTAAAAATAAGGTTTTAGTTAATAGTACTTTATGCGCTCAGAGCACTCTCTGAGCAGTAAATGAGCTTATACAAATCTTACACTTTAAATAACTATTATACCTTTATGAATAATAAGAAACTTTTTATTGAAAAGTTTTAAATCTCTTTATTTTGTACACTTTATAGACTAAAGATTTCTTTATAAGTTTTAATTTGCAATAGTTATGAATTAAAAAACTTTTAGCTAATTATAAATATATTAGCATATTGAATAACTATTGCGCTTTTATACTTATGATATAACTTTTAGTTTATAAGTTGTAGAGAAGAAGCTATTAAACAGTTCTATGACTTAAAGTTTTTTTATAACTGTTGTTGTTAAAAAGTTACATTGATTTTAAACTTTCAGTGATGAAAATCACAACATTAATAAACCGACTTTTAATGACTTTTTGAATAACTCAACAACAACAACACATAAAAAGAAAGTTTGTATAAGAAAACTCTTAAACAGCTTATTCTCTACAACTTATAACCTGAAAGTTATATTATAAGTATAAAAGCGCAATAGTTATTCAAAGTATGTGACTTTTTTTGAAAGATTTTTCACTATTGCAAACTTGAATTAAATATAACTTAACAACAACAGCAGTTATGAAGAAAGTTTTAATTTAAGATTAATAGAGAATACTGTTTTTTATAATTTATGCATTGAAAGTTTCTTCATATCTGTTGAGGTGCAAAAGTTATTAAAGTGTGTAAATTTTTAAGTGATGAAAATCTTGAAGTTCTTTAAATATTCAGAACTCAACACTTATACAGTGCTTTCAGACTCAACAAATCATGATTTTTTATTGCAGAAAAGTGAATTTTAGCAAAAGTTTACTTATTATAAGTTTTACTGTTATTATAACACTGTGTGTGTACTTGTTTAAACAATTGTTTTAATAATTATTTTTTTATCACAAAATTTTGATGTTCTGCTCAAGATTTAAGGTTGAGCTCAAAGCGCTCAAAGGATACTAAGAGTGGCTGTTAGCTGAGACATGAGATCAGAAGCTCAGAGCGCTCAAAGTGCTAAAAACTAACTCAGAGTTAACTTGCTAAATTGCTGATGAAGGGGGGGTGACGCTTTTTAAGAGCTTTGCAGTTGAGCTCAACAGTCAATGCAGCTTCTGTTATGTGTATATAAATTTATTAAATCTGTTAGTTTGAGACCTGTAGCGTTCACTTTGAATTTTTAGTGAAGGGGCACAGAAAAGAGATACAAATTAAAAAAATTAAGCAAACTCAAAATGAAAGGAACGCTTTCAAAAAATTCAAATCATGTTCAAACAGGCTGCAAAGTGACTTTGAAGGCAGCACTTAGATGTGTTTAGAAACCCTGTAAATATTAAAAACATCAAGGAGGTGAAGGGTGATTTGCTTACCTCTGAAGAGAAAGTTTATGACTTTTGTTGAATCATCATTACTCACTGCATTCTCACTCATTCAGGCTCAAATTTTGGCGTTAAACTCAGTCAATAAAGTGCTTCAAAAGCGCCAGAGGGATTTAGTCTAAATAGTCTGAGAAAAATGTCAAGTTTTTCATTTTGAGGCATTCAGAGGTAAAGTGCCTCTTTGCTTCAGAGCTTTCAAAAATTCAACTTGACTTCAATCCTTGTGCAAAGTGACTCTGAAGTGAGGTTTATGTCACCTCTAGAAGAGCTATTAATCATAGAGTGACTGAGGAGAGAAGAGACTCATTGTCATTAAGAACCTCAAGATCAAGAATGAAATTAAACACTTCAAAAGAAAAGTAGCAAAGCAATTTAAAAGCACACACAAAAACAGAAGTAAGGGGTAAATCTGAAACATAAAACATAAAATAAAACTTAAAAGACATATCTTCATCTGCATAACTCACTTATACTCACCTGACAGCTGAGAACAGTAATCAATAAGGTCAACCTGAACCTGTTCATTGAGCTGAATCAACTTGATTGACATCAAAGGTGATTGAGTCAGAGACTTAGCTTGCAAATTGCAATGACAGTAATTTGCAAGCACTCAGTTAACTTCTTTCTTGATAATGCTTCAGTAGTTGTCCTTAATGATGAGTCAGGTCTTGTCATGTTCAGCATGAAACAAATGATGATGCATTTCTGTAATCCTTTTATAAGCCTCCTCTCTCATAATGACAATGATAGTGTTGAAACTCTCATCAGGTGTAGGGTTCTCAACAGGCTTTCAGCAAAATTAACTCTTGCTGTTCAAGCAGAACTTCTGAAGAGCTTTGATACAGTTGTTCTGATCAGCTTGACCTTTGCATGATCACTTGAGGTCTTATAAAAAGGTGGTGTACTCCCTTCTCTGTTCAGGGGTAAGTCATTGTTGATTGATATGCTCTGAAAGTTGAATTCAGTCCAGAAAGGCTTCCTCCATGAGGTCAACTTCAACTCAAGTCTCAGACGCGCCGGGTGCGTGAACAGCGTTTACAGGCATAATGAATGCAGGAAAATGAGAAGAAGTATGAATAATATTGAATTTAATGAGTTCTGAGGAGTTTTATAGAGACAAAGTCAAATTGACTGAGAAAGGAGGACTTCAATGATGCAAGAAAGAAGAACTTCAATGATGAGAGAAAGAAAACAGAAGAAGCAGAACAAGTGAGAGGTCTTATAAACCTTGAAAAGAAGGGAATTATTCCCCATGGCGCAGTGCACGGGGTTGGTATACAGGTTAGTACTCCGGTATACAATCTAGAAAATACACAACTTCAGCCCGTCAGCTGAAGCAGGCTTCATCAAGCTGATTACCGCTTCTGGAACACCTCCACCAGGGGGTGTTCCGCCTCATGAAAAGCGCCTCAAAAAGCAGCATTAGCTGGCTCATGAAGCAGCCAGTTCACTGATGAAATAGCTAGTCAATTCACGAAGAAGCAGTCATTTCATGAAGTATGAGGTGGTTTGTGAGCCAACTGAGGCGATTCACGAATCTTACATAATTCATGACTAGACTATAACATAGAATACGTTAAGTGGATTTGAGGATATTATCAGAATTCTAGAGTGTAGACTAACTACATGTGGTTTAGCTTAGTCACATAATCTCGCTTGCAGTGTGCATGGCCCATAAGGGTATATTAGACCATAATAACACCAACAACTCTCCTCTCTTCGCCAGGTTCTTCACCTTGCCCACGATTCATCTTCTTCGCAGAGCCCGTGTTCTCCTCACTTCGCCAGGTTCTTCACCCTTCCCACGATTTGTTTTGTTCGCAGAGCCCGTGCTCTCCTTATTTCACCAGGTTCTTCATCTTTCCCACAAATGGCTTTCTTCGCCATCCTCATGGTGATGTCAACCCACCGTATCCGCCCGTCGCCGCGTCTCCAGGCCTCCAGGATCAGAGCTGATTTCCGCGCGCTGATGCTGCAGTTTCGTGAGGTCCGGTAAAGACAGGTTGTTGATAGGGTTTCAGGCTTCTGTAGTATGGTTCGCTGCTCCTCTTTGACTTCAGATGATATGTGCCATTGTCCATCAGCAATACTGAGGCCTTTGTCAATCTTCCATACAGTGAGTTGATGAATAAATGGCCGATTTGGGTTCCATGGGACTCTGAGGCCATGAACGAGACACTCAGATTGATCGATCCCTGCGGAATACTTATTCTGGGAGGAGTCACGACTCAACTCAAGAGCTTCCTTCTTTAAGCTCTGCGGGACAACTAGCCTTTCTCGCTCATCATGGTCAATTAGGTATAGAAGGTCGCTTTGGATATGAAAATCTGAAAAGGTTATGGGACTGCTGAGAATGAGTCTGTGGGCGAGGGCGTCTGGGACATCGCCATCATCCGCATCGACGACACATTGGATTTTGGCGAGAACAACACGCCTGAAAGTGACAGCCAGGTTAGCCACTACATTTCTAATGATGGGTGTGTTTATAGTCACACCTGGTGGGAGACGGTTAGTGATGTTAGAGACTAGATTATTCAGGCACTTACAGAACTCATCACAGTGAACACGCTACAAATCCCCACCGGCAATGTTGATGCATGTTGGTGTTCATAAGGGTGCATATTTTAAGCTCTATATATCTCACCGCCCTTTGGGATTCTTAGGAGCGGCTCTCCTGCTATAATGTTGTTCGACTCAGCTCTGATCACATCAGGCTAATCGTACACAGATTAGCAACATTTAACTCCATGAGGGCTGGGAACTTGCCAGGATTTTGAAGTCTAGGTGCAGTCAGATTGACTAGTTGTATTCGTCGATCCGGGCTGACTGAATGTGTGTGGTCTGATGACCGCTGCATTATCGGCTGCTGTTTTTATATGATTGTGCAAAAGTCCAATCTGCCTTGTGGAAGGTCTTTGAATGTATAAAAACAAGTTCCATGCATGAGTAGATAGTGAAGTGGGTATAGGATTTGTATGCATAAGAGGTAAAAGTGCAATAAATGTCTTAACCTTATACAAAGAGCAAAAAGAAAAGACAAAACACCTTCCTCGTCCCCTTCCTTTTCATTCTCCCGCTTTCGCTTTCGGCTCTCATACGCAGACAGTCAGACTCCTTCGCCCTGCGCCTTTCCTTTTCGGCCGTGGCATCGACGAGGACAGACAGGTGACCCGTGTGCACTATACAATGCCGGAACGGTCCGTCTCACGGCTTCGTGCAATGCTCTCATGCCCTCGGATGAGCGTGAGGTTATCGTGGCCCGCAGGAATAACGAGACCGTATTCCGAAAGACCTAAGTCACCGCCTGTACCTCAAGCTGTTACAATACTTTGTACTGAGAGGACTGATAATTACTTTCGTATTCTCCAAGATTGGCTAGCCCAGCGAAGCCCCCATGCACATCCAATGCGTCGACGTGGCTCTCGGTCCAGAGGTTGCCGAGAAGCGCCCTCATCGAATACGGCTCATCCTCCGTCATGTAGATGCACTGCTTGGCATGTCACACGACGACGTGATGTTGATCGTGGGATTTAGAGTCCGCCAGCTTGCGAACGAATGCCACCACCCGCGTCATAATTCTCATGGCATTCTCCATCATATTCACCTGCAGGGATTGAGAGTATCCACCTGGCTGAAGATAGCCAGAGTGGTGTATGGCCTTGTTCGGGCGCTCCCGGCCCTCTTGGTGGTGGGTGCAGTAGCAGAATACCCCATAAGATCTGTTCTTTTCAATGTTATTGTCATCACGTTCTGGCATCTTCGTTCTGTCAAACTCTGGATGCTCCTTGATCCATAGTGAGTTTAGCGGATGCTGTTGTTTGTCAGGTGTAAACGGTGGTTCGACGTAAAACAGAAACTCAACGTCGTCTTTGATGTGTTGAGCCACTTCGGCACTCTAAAATCACTGGAGGGCTTCGGGAAAAGACAATAGGGCGAACTTTCCCATATTATCAAGCATGATAAGGATCGAGTCTTTGGGAGAGTGATCAAAAACTTTTTGTGCACCGGCCACCATAAAACCAGCCTCAAAATAGGACGCAGCTTCAAACTTGGCGCAAGCAGTCTGAGTCTGCTGTGATTGCGTCGGCCATCGCAGGGAGAATATTTGCTCTCCAGGTACTCAGCTGTCAAGTTTGCGTCAAAAAAAGATATAGGCAAAATCCAAACAACGTCTCGACCTAAGTATAACTGACTGTTTGCATTGAATCCCATGTGTAGCATACTGACAATTTGGTCTTGCCTTGCCTGTGCCAGCAGTCAAGGTGATAAGCAGCGTGCATGCCTGTAGGTGACTTTCTCTTGTCGATGTGCGGCATCAAGTCAGCCCACAGATCCGCAATGAGGTGTCGCTCTGAGTCCGGTGCTGACGGAAAATGTGATCTGATGCCTCTTTATGAAAGATTGCTGCTTGACGCTCAGATCAAGATTTTAATTTCTTAAAACCTTGATTTTTCAAAGAAGATGATCAACTTCAGGATCATGACTGCTGTAAATCACTTAATTGCAATTCAATTTGGAATTGCGCAGATGTGGAAGGATTAAGTACTGTATAAAAGAAGAAGGCACGTTGCCTGCTCAGTGCTCTCACCCGGGGAGAACTTTCAGCTGTATTAAAATGATCACTCAGCGTCACTGCTCAGAAGTTTTTGAAGAGAATTGCCACTTGCGTATGCAGATATGGAGTTTTATGATAATCCCAGTTCAGCCCCCAGAATTCTGGTCTCTATGGGTGGAAGTAGTAAGGTGGTGGCAATGTAAGCGTATATTGTGGGGTGGTATGTAACTAGCTAGAAAAGTGGAAGCCAGCTACATTCATTGCCAGAGGCCGAACTAGCCACTCTAGGCATTCATGCTCCACAGTGAGGTATGATCTCCGTTGGGTGGGATGTCAGTTTGCCATGAGTGGCAGGAGAAGTTCACCGTCTGAAGCTGATAATCACAACTGAGTGAGCGTATATCCATGTTTGAAACAATCATTTACTAAATCCACAAACTCTTGGATGAGCGCTTGGCTGAGATTTTTAGGACAATATCAAGGCGGGATGAAATCATCAGGGAAGAGGACTTCCATTTTCTCTAAACTTTTCAAATGACGTTGAATCTTGATGATGATATAGTAAACGAAAGTGTGACAATCTTGTATAGACAACACCTGCTTCTGAGCTTCTTGTCAGCGCGCAGGTTGCAGGGCTTGAGATATTTACACTAGACATAGCTATATGCGCTCGTAGATATTTCCTTAGGCGCCGGAAGTTGACGATCCTATGAAGGTTAAGAAGTCCATGGCATTCGCTGCCTGCAACTCATAGTACGTTGAACTAGCTATGCCTTGCTTGATGTTCTCTGCTGTCTCCTTGTTGTAAAGGCGTTGTTTTGCTCTGAGGTAGAAAAAGAGCAGAATCTAGCCATGCTTGTCTAATGCAATGTACCGGTCATAACATCTTGATCAGCGAGCAGGTACTTCTCGTCGGCGCCAGTGTAATATGTCTCAATCTCCGCTACGGCGCCTCAGCGCTCGTCCAGGGAATGCTGTTCGAGATCCGGTAGTTGGGGCGGCTTGTAATAAGCGAATATCCTTAGGTCCTGCAAGATATGGTCTGCTGTCTGATCATCGTAAAGCCGCTGTGTGGGATACCATCATCCTTTCAATCATTGTTGGAAGCTGGGCCACTATATTGGCTCCTTCAGCTGGTTCCTCGTGGGCTCATGCTGGATGCATGTCCCATTGCGATTGAGATCCACGATAGTTGACACGAGAAGAAGTACAGCGAGGTAGGAAAAGCAGTGACAAGCCACACATCCATCTAGCTAGCTAGAGAGGCATGTGTAAGCAGAAACAGCATCGAAAGGATTGGAAGGCGACCGAGCCAGCCACATCAAAGCATTCTGAAGCGCACATAAAACTGGCGGATAGCAGAATGATAGTGAGGAGAAAAGAAACCTAGATCTGAGACACGGCCAGAGCAGAATATATGGGAGGTAAGAGACAAAGATCGGATAGCCCAAACTAGCCATCCCGCTCCCTTAAAAGCGAAGAAGTCCACGTGAAGGATCAGCTGGGCCCAAAAGCATCATTGCCACGGCCAGCTGCCTCAACGCAGAGAGCAGACAAAACAAACTCCCATGTGAGCCAGAGCACATGAAGAGTCCGCATACACCAAGAGAGATAGAAGACGCATGACGCCGCAGAGTAATGTCATCAAAGGGGCCCCAAAGGCCTGAAGTCGGCCGTACCCACAAGCAAAGATACCAAGAAACCAAAAGCAAAGCCAGGAGGACAAGATACGGGTATTTAAGAAGGCGGATGACATCTCAACCAGGGAATGCAACGAATGAATGGAGGGCCCCATTGTGTTCACAACGGAATGGATGAAAACAATCATGCACTATGGTTGTGAAGACACAATAGAAGTAAAGGAAGAGGTGAGGCGCCGTAAGGGGAGGTCTGCCGAATTAAGCGGCTCTTTGCCTTTTTCGGCATCAAGCCCATGCACCGTCGGGCATGTGAGAGCCCGTGATGCCCGTGATGCCCGTACAACGTGGGATGTGAGACTATAGTGAACATGAGCCGGAGAGTTTGATGAGTTTGCTCTGTGATGTGCGGACTTTGGGAAGGCTTGGAGAAAGGTCTACGGACAGTTTGCGCCTGGTCGTAGAAGTCCTGGGTTTACTTTGCAGGTACACAACCCGGAGAATATTCATCCGCCCCGGCTATGCAGCAGCCACGTATGCCCGAGTCGGGCATTGCCCGAGAGGCGCTCAGGTAGGCTAATAAGCCCTCGGTCACTCTAGGTGAGCCCTCAGGAGGCTGAAATGAGGGGTATTTGGCATGCCCTCAAGTCTATGAGACTACTTTTCTGTACGTTTATTACTAGTCAATAATGGAATAATGGATGGAGTTTTAGGTAGAATTGATACATTTATTTGGCCTCTAAAATTGTTCTATGCAACCTAGGGTAGTACCACGATCAGGCGGTTTGCAGAACTAGTGATCGATTCTGGGGGCCAGATTTCACGATTGGTCATACTTCAAGGTTTCCCGTAGAAGTTAAGTTACTACGTAGGTAGTCAAAGGGCAGTTTTGTAGGTGCGGGCGATCCGAGCTCCACTCCCAGACGTGATGATTGGAATATATATAATCATACTCATATTGTCTGTCACATACGACCACAGACTCAAGAAAACTGGGCATCCCGTCCGCTCTGCCATACATAAGCTTGAGATCGGCAGACTAGTAGTTGGGTGGGTGACCACCAGCGAATCCCTGCTGTTGTATGTTTTTGTCTTTTTGGCCCTCTAAGAGTTCTTTTGTCGAATAAAGTAACGATGATATCAATGCTTCAACCGTTCTAACCAAACAACCATGCGTTTCTTAATGATTACCTGCGATCAAAGTCAGTATCAATCTCATCAACGAAGCCGCAAACTCCCGTCAACGAAGCCACACACTCCACAAGCAACTCACCCCAAGTAACCTGCTGGACCCCTCCTCAGTCACACAGAGATACCTCAATCCCAACTTCCCAAACATCTCCACCGCATACTCCATCGGCGCTTTGGCACAAATGGTCAAAGGCGTCCGATCGACAAACATAGACATATCAAACTCGCCCTCGTCCGCATCCCCCAGCAACCTCACCCTCGTACCCGCATCCGCCCATATCTTCCCCAGATTATTCAACCCGAAGTCCAATTCTCCTTCTGCAAGATAGCCCTGCAACATTCCATCCTGCACAAGTACCAAGCCCGCATCAAGCAGGCCTCTTCGTTTCAATTGCTCCAGCTTTACGTCCAAGACTCTGCGTGATATCAAGCCGTCTTTAGGAACCTCGACAGTGATTTCGTGCATGGTCTGTTCAGGCGGGATCAAGGTCTCGACGAGCTCATTGGCGCTCTGAACGAGGCTCATGGCGTGGTCGAGGTCGAGGAAGGGGTGACCGAGTACTGTCTGCGCGAGATCATAGACGCCTTCACGTTCTAAAGCGTCGGCGACCCACTTTGCAACCATGATGGCGATCATGTGCGGAACGATGTCTAAAGAACGACGTTAGTAAACAGTTCGTGGGTGGAAGATCAGACGTTACAAGACGCACATTCTAGCTCGCCAGTAAGCTGTATGGGTCGTTAGCAGCAATACTGGAAAATCTGTTCTCATGCTTACCTCAAACATGATGACACATAGTGAGATTGTCATCCTCGATACGCCCGCAAGGAACGCGGCTGCTCCGACCATGGCAAAAATGCCGGGCGAAATAGTTGTTATCCATTGCCCAATGAGCCTACCGAAGAAGGCTCCAGCATCAAGTGCGGGTATAATAACGCCTGACGGGACTTTGCATCCAAAAGTGATGATGGTAAGAAGAAGCTTGACGACAGTTCCATGTACCAACCAGCCTATGTATTTGAAATCATTTTCGTCCTCCATTTGGCATACCCAAGAATAATCATCTGGATGCTGGCAATCGACGAGGAGGTTCTTGAGGATGGCATCGCCAGGCTCTCTCGTCAAAGGATTGGGATACTG
Organism: Umbilicaria muhlenbergii; assembly: GCA_000611775.1. Taxonomy (NCBI): domain Eukaryota; kingdom Fungi; phylum Ascomycota; class Lecanoromycetes; order Umbilicariales; family Umbilicariaceae; genus Umbilicaria; species Umbilicaria muhlenbergii. The sequence goes on from KK106984.1 coordinate 156,803, forward strand.
GAGAAGAGTAGTCGCCAGTACTACGAGAAATACCTCGAAGACTGGATAATCCTTGATGATGGAGTACTTTCGAAAGGTCTTCGACCAGAAAAAGTTTGCTTTGCAGAACACACCCCCAAAGAGGCCTCCGGCAATCCCAAGTACCACGAACACCAGGTAGTGGACAGCATGATATGAGGTGCCGTAGTTTGTCTCGAATAGGACAAGCTTGCCAGTGCCGGTCGGGTTCAGTGCTCTCAGCACCACAGCTGCGAATAGAGAACATACAAAGGCGCGCCACAGCACTTTTCGAGGAAAGTATGTGCTGATTTCCTCGTAGGCAAAGAGAACTCCACCAATAGGGGCCCCAAAGGCTACAGAGAGGCCCGAAGCGCAACCGGCACTGAGCAGTTCCCTCATCTTCCGACCATTGTCACGGTATTTGGGCAAACACTTGCCGACTAGATATGCGACGCAGGTCGAGATGTGCACGAAAGGGCCTTCTTTTCCCAGACACATGCCAGTGGCAACCGCAAAGATTGCCCCGAAGGCCTTGACTGCAAGAACTTTGAAATCGAGGAAGTTTGGGATGACGAACCCGGACAAGATGGTCTTGATCTCCGGAATGCCTGAACCTGCAGCCATGTACATCGACTTGCCCATGATGCCCTGCGGCCCGCCAACGGCAACACCATGATGCTTGTCACCATGACCAGGCGATGCAACAGGTAGAGAGCTTTTCGTGAGCATCGTGGCGGACGAAGCTATGATCCCAAATAATAGGGCAAAACCCACGTATATGCCATAAGCTCCCCAGTATTCGAACGTCCACGTATGCCATGCTTCGCAGCTTTCATCCATGTTGTCCCAGGTGACCACAGGTTTTCGAACTGTACAGCAGCTTTCTCTGTTCCAGAAGAAATTTGTTTTGCAGTAGCCCAGCTTCCAATCGCTAACGGTTGCCTCCGCGACATCGACGAGGAAAGCGACGCATGCTGTTAGAACACCGATTATTGCGGCCGCTACCCATCCTTGGCTGGAGTCCCAGGCCGAAAGTAAGTTGTTGCGGATTCCTCGGCGCGAATGTATAGCACGGAATCTGAAAGAGTCCTTGATCTAAGCAGGGTCAATATTGTGCTTCAAGTAAGCGCTACATTCGTACCAGATCATGAAGCCAGTCAATCGTCGTGTAGTCATTGTAAGGCAGCCGCTCGCCCACAGCGGTGGAAAAGAGAGCTCGTTCATCCTTGCTCAAGTGACTCGATAGCGCCGAGATGGCATCCTCCTGCCGAATGATGCCCAAGCGCCTGTCGTTGGCGGCATTTGGCAGCAGCTGGGTGCGTTCGTTGGCTTGCTCCTCGTCTGTTGGCATACCTGCAACTGTAGCGAGGTTTGCTCGATGTATGATGGAGCCGATGCCATGCTGAAGATAAAAGCTTCTGACCCAAGCCCTCCGCCCCGAGTCCCCGCCATGGCCGATGAGTTGCTTTTCCGTCGGTGCAGCTCACCTATCAAAGCGTGGGTCGAGATAAGGCTGTGATACCGCGATACCGATAAGATACGGAGGCACGATCCGCCCACTCCACGTCTCGAATGCGCCCGCTGACAATGCACCAATCAGAACTTTTCGGTTCATGTACCCTCCAATATAGTCATCATGCAGCGGAGAATGGGAAGAAAGCGGAACGAAAAGAATGTAGAGGACGAGTACTCCGTACATGTCGAGGATGCATCACTCCATCATGATTCCATGGCTGCCAAACGAGGGGAGGAGGGGGTTTGATGTTCCTGGAATCAGTGGAGGTCTCCTCAGTCTTGCGTTCTCGCCTCCGCCAACGATGTGCTAAGCCAAGCAAGCTTCTTGAAGCGTGGGGGTGAAAGAGGGTCTTTTCACGCCAACTCATTCGACACGAGACCCTTTTTCAACCCCCACAACCTCAACTTGACCTACCCTTCCTGCTGCTACAACCGCCCACACCTGTCCTACTCAGCTCCCTTTCGAAGTATCATTTGGCCATCTGTCAGCTGCATTGGAACCGTAGCGGCCTCCAAAATGTATGTGTTTCTATGATTCATAATGCCAACATCTACAAAGTCGGTGGAACCCATTTGTTCGGATGACACGTGCTTGCCCGGACCAAGGCAAACACGGTGGCTAACTCTTGATTCTTACCACTGAAAGCCTAAATAACAACAAGTTGCGACGTCTGAACGCCCTGATGAACCTCGCTTTAGCATGTCCGCCAACGGTTACAGCAACGGAGTAACCGACCACCTACGATACGTGTCTCTAAGCTACAACAACGCCGAATCACAAACGTCGGCACTACGACTCATCCTGACACTCTTCCCGGACTGGGAGCATGCAGAAGGCAATGTGGAATTTATACGGTTTACGGATGGAATAACAAACACGGTATGCAGAGCTCAAGCTGGATTGGAACACTGTGGCCGTTGCTAAGGGTACAGAACCTTAGCTTCTGAAAGCCGTCAAAAGAAGGCCAGGCTACACGGATGAGCAGATCGATAAAGAAGCGGTACTTTTACGAGCGTATGGAAAGGGGACGGAAGTTCTCATAGATCGAGAAAGTGAGGTTCAGATCATTTGGCTCCCCCCGACACTTGCTAACGCAGTTACAGGAGAGGCCACCTCACACTCCTTGCTCTCACAGCACAACCTAGCCCCTCCACTTCTTGCCAGATTCCACAATGGCCTCATGTACAGATTTATAGAAGGACGGGTGTGCAGCCCCGAGGATTTGACAAATGAACCGGTCTGGAGAGGGGTAGCTAGAAGACTGGGAGAATGGCATGCTGTTTTGCCAATCATCTCCGAAGGCTCAACAGCCACGAAAAATGAGGATCACACCAAAATATCACTTCTAGACTCGCACTCAAAATCTGTGCCTTCGTCGGAGACTATCAACGCCATAACTCCCGGTAAACCGACCCCGAACATCTGGACTGTGATGCAAAAGTGGATTCTCGCCCTACCAGTTGACACCGAGGCCGAAAAGAAGCGACAACCACGCCTACAGAAAGAGCTCGAACGAACCGTAAAAGAGCTCGGAGATAGGCCTGGTCTCGGCAAGAACGGGGTACGGTCCTAACTCCGCTGCCTGAATCATCCGACAACTCACTAACGCCTGTCCCACAGCTCGTCTTCGGCCACTGCGACCTCCTCAGCGGCAACGTCATCATCCACCCCCACAACCCCAGCCAACCCCCCACCGACGCCGTCGAAACCGTCACCTTCATCGACTACGAATACGCCACCCCCTCCCCCGCCGCCTTCGACCTCGCCAACCACTTCGCCGAATGGGGCGGCTTCGACTGCGACTACCGCGTCCTCCCCACCCGCTCGCACCGCCGTCGTTTCCTGCGCGAATACCTCGCCAGCTACCGTTCGCACCTCTCGCCACCGAGCGACCCTGTCGCCGACGACGGCGAAGTCGACGCGCTGTTCGACGAAGTCGACCGCTTCCGCGGCGTCCCGGGGTTTTACTGGGGCGTCTGGGCGCTCATCCAGGCCACGGTTTCGCAGATCGATTTCGATTACGCCGCGTACGCCGAGGTGCGACTGGGTGAGTACTGGGCCTGGCGCGACGAAGTGGAAGGGACGAGGGCGGGGGCGGGGAAGGAAATGCCGTTGAGAGAGCGGCGGTGGGCGCAGGAACAGTAGGGTGGATGAGGGATGGATGGATGGATGGCTGGGGCTTTTGATTGGGTCTCAACACCCCCGTTTCCGCCACCTTTGGCGCGGTGGATTGGAGATGCATTGGGGGGCGGGGGTTGCTAGGGCGCTGGGAATAGAATCAATGAAGCGATGGGATGGGATGGGAAGGGATGGGCATTGCGGTGGCGTTTGTCTTCAACGACGATACCCGGCTATGCGTGTGCGGTTCGGACGCGGAAGACGCGCTTGAGCTTTGATGTAATAAATGGAGAGGAGACTAATGGGGGAAGTGGGTGCTTCTAGCAGTGCCGGGCCGTAACCGACATGACATGGCTTTTGCCGCCTTTGAGGTTCTGTCCTCACGCTCTCTCTTTGGGTGACGACTCCCATCATCATCGAAGGGGGAAAAGAAAACCCCACCTATTTCTGCTGCAAGGAAACCCACCGTTTCCATTCACCAGCACCCTACACCTAACCCACATTCCAAACATCTTCCTAATCCCAACACCACATCACCAAACCCCCACCTCGCCTTCCTACTCACTCCCACGTCCTCCGCTGGATTCCCAGTCTCGTGCAGTAAAATGCACTGGGTACAGTGCCGATTCTCAGAGGTGCAGTGGGGGCGGGCATAAGTCAACGTCCCGCCGCTCTCCTCCCTTTCAGGCAGCGCGCCGAACATAGCGTATCCTCCCGAAACCCGCTGCGTCAATCTCATCCGGCGCTCCTTCCGACAGTCTCAGCCAAACAAGCGCAGTAGAAGGCACTCCCACCGGCTGTCTCCAAGTTTCCAAGTCGTCAGGTCAGTGGACAAAAAGGGGCACGCCTCGAATTGGAAAGGGAATCCGATTGATTGTCGAGAGAGTACGTATGCGCTCAAACGCCCCGGGAATGCCGAAAAGAGCAGAGGATTAGACAGTAAAGAACAAGCTAGAGCTGGAACATGCAAACCGGCGCCAGAAACCAGAAGTCAGAAACCAGAAGCCAGAACACCGTGCCATGTATGCTTGCCCAGCCGAGAAAAATGAAAATAGCACCCGCAAGCACGCACGCTTCACGACGAAGACAAACCTCAGTCCTTCCGCAATTCCCTCATCCTCGCCCTTTTCCCATTCTCTCAATCTCCCCCCCCCTCTCCCCTCCTTTCATCCCAACTCCACCTCTCTCCTCAGTCCTTCCCTCCCAACCCTCCCCCTTAGTCCACCCCCTCCCTCTCCCCCTCCGCCCCCAAATCCCCCAAACTCGCACACCCCACCCCCTTCCCCGTTGTCTCTTATACACATCTAACACACACCCCCCCACCCACCACACCCCCGCCCGCACAATCTCCATCAGCACCCCCACCTCCCCCTCCCACCGGGGCGCATAAACCATCACGAACCCCCTCGGCACCCAAACCTCCCCGAACCAGCCTCCCCCGCTCAGCGGATGGCGCTGGCCCCAACCCCGCTCGATCACGAGCGCCGCGTCCGCCGGGTGCAGCGTGAGGTGCATGCTGCTGTCCGTGGCGTGCACGTGGCAGATCTCGCCGCTGGAGCCGCAGGTGGGGTTGAGGGCGTGCGCGTACGGGTGCGCGGGGGAGCCGAAGTTCAGCGAAAGGCCGTTTTTCTCGAAACAGGAGATGCCCGTGCGGAGCCGAGTGGGGTGGGTGGCCGCCAGCGAGTGGATGGCGTGGCGCATCGCGTGATGTAAATCGGGCGGGGATTTCTGGTCCGTTTGGCGCTGGGGGGCGATGCCGGCGACTTTGGGGCGGGGGCCGGCGCGGTGAGGGAGGGAGAGGAGGTAGGGGGTTGCGGGACAGAGGTTGGCGGTCAAGGGGGGAGGGATGAAGGGGTTGCGGAGGGCGAAGAAGCGGAGGTAGGTTATGCGGAGGTAGCCGGGGAAGGTGCTGGGGGTGCCGCCGGGGCCGAGGGCGAGGAAGGCGTGGTAGTCGCGGTGGATGAGGCGGTAGGTGGGGAGGAGGAGGGAGAGGAGGAGGGTGGAGTAGAGGAAGTAGTGGAGCTGGGGGGGGCCGTTGAGGAGGAGGCGTTTGAGTTGGGTGATTTGCTCGGTGAGCGGTAGGGTTGTTGTTATGGCCATGGTGGAGGTTGGTTGAGGATGGCGAGGTAGAGGTAGTGTGGGAGGAGGTGGCGGTGTCTAGACTTAGGCTGTTAATGGAACGTTAGGGCGGACGCGGAAGGAAGCAACGCTCTTAGCTTGTACCAGCATACTTTCTGTTCTTATGTCGGAGTGGGTTCGATTACTATGCAGAAAGAAGACAACGGTCTTTACGATGTACAGCAACTATCAAACGTAGTTGCGGATATCACAAATCGAAGTGAGTCAATTGAGATGGCGGAGATTTATAGCAGTGACAAACATGGAGAAACGGGTGGCAAGCAGTAAGCTGATGAAGGATGACAAGCAGCGGAAAAGGCAAAGAGGAAAGAGGAAAACAGAAAATGCGTCATGTGTCAGACGCCTTCGGTCAGGAAAGTAAGGGTCTCGCAACATGAGGATGAGGGAAGTGGGCACGGAAATGGATCCGAATGGCAAAGCACAAACATGACAGCAGCCCGCTGGGTGCCAGAACCGTGTTTGGGCACCTGCCAGCGCCGTCCAAGTTGGATGTAATTGGACCTTGTTGACCCGGAACACGACGCCTGGCCAGAAGCGCGCTGGCCAGGTGAGTTGGGTCCTGCAATTGACTTTTCCCGTGGTAGCACGAGGTCGGTTGTCAAAGATTACCTTAGATACCAGATACCTCATACCCACGTCACATGCCAGGAAAGTAAGGTACAAGCCACACGAAGGTGAAGATCAACCGAAGCGAGGGCCCCATTCCACCCTCCGCCCTCAGCCCATCGGTGGCATGCGCAAGCAATAATAATTGCACATGACTTTTCCCCTGCGCACCGAGGATCGCTAAGCACGGCAGGAGGGATCTGCGGCCATTAATATTGGTGCGACGGATGGGCTCGTCTAATTGACCGTCTTCGCTCCAGCCATGCCTCTGCCATCCAAGCAAGCCGTCCGCCTGAGGTCACGACCTCCTTGGACAGTCGGCAGCAGTGCCTTGATCAAGGACAGCACCACGACCGAGTTTCGCCATAGTTTGCGGCATCATCGAGGACGAAATGAGACGGCCGAACAAAACCCATCAGAGCCAGAGTTCCGATCCCGGTTGGCAGAAGAACAGGGCCGTGATGTCCATGTCGAAGATTGCGCCGTCTCGCTCGTTGCCTCCACGGCGCCGCTTCTGCGCGAAGACAGCCGTGTGGGAGAGGGTCCGAAGTCGACTGCAGCACTGAGGGTGGGACGATGCGCCTCTTATGATGATTGCGACGATGCTGGATGCCGGATGATGGATGATGGATCTCTAGCTGCCAAATGAGAAGACTGCACGAGATGGCGGCCTCTTGTGCGAAGCTGTCGACTCGGCAAGTGGAGGCTGAAGATTGCTGGCAGAGCGGGCAAGTGGAGGCGAGCGTCAGAAGGGTCAAGTTCGAACCTTAAGGTACCTTCCATTCCCCTCGCTCTAACCTGTTCTGCTCGGTTGCCCCGTGCAGGGGCCCCCAGCCGTTGTTTTGGTGACGCCGGCATCCGGCGAATAAGGTAAGATCTTACCTTACATACATGTACCTCAGCCAATTGGCGCATGCATGTGAGCGAAAGGGACGAACACCATCAACATTGATGGTCTACTCTTGCACGAACCAAGTACCCCAATTCGAGGGCGGCCGTCTATCTTCCCAATCTTCCCTCCGCGGTTTCTTCCCGCACTCATCCCTCCCTTCCATTGTACATACTTCTCGTCCACTCTCCATCTTCATCGCACTATGCTATACGTCGGTCAATATACTCACTTCCGGCCCATCACGAAAGTCTGATGCGGACAACAACATTACTCATTGTTTGTTGACTGGGAGCTACTCTCGCCACTCGCAATGCCGATGCGCAATGCTAGGCGATTGTCGCTGCAGGACCCGGAAGACCTCCACAACGAAGAATCATACCTCGGAAAATATGTCTATGACCGGCGGAATTCACTGAGCGACTATGGCGATCACAAGTCACCGTCCTCATACTCGAACTCCTCGCGAGAAACCTCCGGCTCCCATCAACCAATGCTCCGCACATATCCTCCCCGGCGAAAACAATGGGGTAGCCAATCCTCCTACTTCTATCGCTTACCCAACAAAGTCGTTCGATACCTGTGTTGCGCCCTCATGTCGGCTGTGATACTGTTCATCTTATTTTTGATACGGATGAGCTGGGTGTCTTCGAGGCAACTGGAAATGTTGCCTAGACCTCCTTCACCACCAGCCGAATGGGAAAGCTTCGAGTTCTTGAAGAGATACTACGGTGGAATACGGACATTGGTGCCCAGGGAAAAGAACATCCCCGAATATCCTCATGATCCAGAAGCAGACCCGGCGCCGGAGGTGAATTCGACCCTTACCGAACGCCAGACGAGCACATTTCCGTCCAGCGACCCTTTCAACCCATACCCGGACTACACATCAGCGGTGTATCTTTCACAGTACGCAGCGAAGCAAGACTGCTTTCTAGATTCCGAAGACCGTATCCGAATACCGAGTGTGCAGTCATACTCGGGGGTACCTCAAGGTATGCCAGACCATATCGTGGGATCATATGACCTGCTAGGTCTTCGAAATGATATCTGCTTCGAGCGGTTTGGCAGACTGGGGCCTTATGGTTTCGGGTACAGCAAGAAGACAGGAGGCATAGGAGCAGGTCTGCATGGTGACAGGGAAGGCGCCGAACAAACATGGTCGGGAACTCAAGAGGTTAATTACAGGGATGTCCGTTGGGCGGAAGCGCAAAACCGGTGCATGATGAAAAACAGCGGGCGGTTCAAGCGACCTGGTACCGATGAGCACCCAGTTGTGCCTGCCGAGCAAGATCGCCGGGGTCCCAAAAGAGACGCTGAGACCGGAGAGGAGTCACCTTCCGACTCTGCGCCGCTCATGGATCCAACAGGTACCAGACTACCTGAGAGTGACAAAACTCTGCTGCCCCGAACGGCGGCCCTGATTCGGACTTGGTCGGATTTTGAGTACACCCAAGAGGACATCCTATACTTGCGGTCACTGATCTCTGAGCTCTCACTATTGTCTGGAGCAGAGTATACTGTACACTTCCTCATCCATGTGAAGGACAACAATATCCCAATCTGGGCCGACGAAGAAACCTATGAGCGAGTCCTACGAGAGGCCACTCCACCGGAGTTCCACGGCATGGGTACATTATGGAGTGAGGCTCAGATGGGTCTCATCTATAGCGGACTCCCAGAGAGCTTCTACCGCGGCCTGCCTGTGCATGGCGTGTACCGAAGCACCTTCATGCCCGTGCAATACTTTGCCCACAAGCATCCCGAGTACGACTACTTTTGGAACCTCGAAATGGACGCTCGATACACCGGTCATTGGTACCACCTTCTCGACAGCGTCCGGCAATGGGCCAAAGAGCAACCACGCAAGGGACTGTGGGAACGCAACGGCCGCTTCTACGTGCCCTCCGTCCACGGCAGCTGGGAAGACTTCAAGCAAATGGTGCGCGTGCAATCCGAAATGGGCACCTCCAACCCCACCAACATCTGGTCCGGCCCAAGCGCCCCGGGACCCCCCAAACCCCCCGGCGCCCCCCCACCTCAAGCCGAACCCCCGATCTGGGGGCCCCTCCCACCCCCCGACTCCCACCTCGACCACTCCCACGATCCCGTCCCGCCCACCTCCGCCGACAAAGACAAATACACCTGGGGCGTCGCCGAAGAAGCCGACCTCATCACCTTCAACCCCCTCTTCGACCCCGCCGGCACCACCTGGCTCCTCGCGGCCGACCACTCCGGCTACAACACCAGCGGCGGCCCGCCCCCGCGCCGCGCCGCCATCATCACCTTTTCGCGGCTCTCGCGCCGCCTGCTCGCCGCCATGCACGCCGACACCGCCCTGGGCCACACGACCATGTTCTCGGAGATGTGGCCGGCGTCGAGCGCGTTGCACCACGGGCTCAAAGCGGTGTACGCGCCGCACCCGGTGTACGTCGACCGCGACTGGCCCCCCCGTTATCTGGCGGGGGTGATGAATGCGGGCCGGGACGGCGCGAGCGGCGGGGCCCGGACGAGCGTGTTTGGCGAGAGGGAACATAATTTCCGCGGGGTCAGTTGGTTTTATAATGCCGGGTTTGGGGCGAATTTGTGGAGGCGCTGGATGGGGTTGAGGGTTGATGGCGGGGGCGGGGAGGAGGAGGAGGGGGCGCGAGAGGGGAGGATGTGTTTGCCGGGGGTGCTGGTGCATCCGGTTAAGGGGGTGGGGTTGGTGGTGGAGGGGGAACGGGAGGGGGAACGGGAGGGGGGGTAAGTGGTGGTGGTGCTGCGGCGGGTGGAGTGCATTTGTCGGGCATTTTAGCGGGGTTCTTGGATTGGGGAGTACAGGGTTTGGTATTGTACCGGGTTAGGTCCGTCGGGGTGTACGAATTGCGTGGTCGCTCTTGGCAGCGAGTGTCGGACAGAGGATACGAAGATCATTGCACCAACATCCCTTCGTCATCACGGATATGGAATCACTTGCACCGCTAATATTACAAGCCATCGTTCTCTAGTCTTCTTCACCAGGCCAGCCTTGATCATGATGGTAAAGTCACAGATCAGCTACACTACCGCTCTACTCTGCTCTTTTTCCAAGCCCCGGCGCTTTGATGTGTTGGGGTTTGCGATTCGTTCATGCTCCATCTTCACTCCGCCGAGTTGTCGCATCCGTCGCCGTCGAGCGGCGTTGTAAAAGAGACCGACCTGTTGGTGGATCCTATGGCTGTGTGCGGCGCTACTGGACTCGCGAGCGCTGGCTCGCTTTCGGAGTGGTGGCTTTGGGGGCCTGCTGGAGCGGCTGGCGGCAGCTTTGAAATAGAGCACTGGTTCATCCGTTTAGCAGGGGGTCTGTAGTGGAGCATTGATATATCTGTTTAGCAGGGAGTCTGTACTGGAGCACTGACTCATCTGTAGAGCAGGGGGTCTGGTGTGGGGCACTGACTCATCTGTTGAAGTCTCAAACTTCAGAAGGTCGGCAGTTGAATGGATTAAAGTCTTCGGGTAGCGAGGTTCCAGAACTTTTGACGTAGGGATTTGGTTGTGTGGGCTTCGCCGTTGGAGCTTCTTTTATGGTGCTGGAGACCGGGTGGGAGTGTGATACGGTGACAGCTGGTGCCTCAGCTTGACGAATTCTTTGCTCCCCTTTTATTGGCGGCATCGATGAACTCATTCCATTTCTCCTTTGTCCAGTCTCTGGCGTTTCGGAACGCAGTCGCTCCTTGGCGGAAGGTTTCAGGAGTGTCATCCATGGCAAAGGATCGCAGCTGGTTCATATGATACTCGGGCCGATCTCCAGAGCTGGTCGGCCGGACCGGATGTGTGGTGTACATTGTGAGTTTGCCAGAGGAATAGGTCGAAGCAATGGAATAAGCATTGTTGTCATAGACCGGTTCGCCTTGCCCGTATGACTGAAGACTGTGTATGCCCCTCGCACCCAATGCGTTATCGTAGCAAGCCTGTCTATTGGCGACTGTGCCGGCTCCATCTGGCCCCTTTACTCCCAAGAAAAAGCTGGGCGCCATGGGAAGGTCCTCCTGCGTTGAAGGGACAATATGACCACTCAGCTTGTTACGAACTCGTCGATCGAGTTGTTCAGGGCGTGCACCATGATAGAGGTCCGGGTTGCCAGGGACAAGTGTGCCGTCTGTCAGAGGGTCAAGATTCGTAAAGGGGATTCCTCCTTCTATATCAGACCATCCTTCTTCTTTTAAGAACTGTTTCTTCCCCATGAAAGGGCTGAGGAGGCAGCAGTTAGCGCTCGTGTGGCACACAACACCAACTTCTGTCTGTGCCAACCCCGCAGGCTTACTATTTCAGGCCCCAGCTGATGGCTCGGCCTCGTGCGACAATCGATCCGAGTATTTCCTCTCTCCGACTTTGATAATGTCACGCAACCTACAATGCCTCATCGGCACGCCTTGTGCACCCGGCGCCTGCTGTTTCATGCACTCATGACTCCGTGCGACATCCTGATGATGTCTCCTAATAAATTCGCAAACCTGCGAAGCACACTCTCGTTCTGACTGTCAGCGGAAGCACCTCCTGTGCTATTGATTTCCTCGATGATACGTCTTGCAGCGACGTTTTGACCTATCGTTATATTACTAGAACCCCCAATCATGTCTACCACTGTATCGAGTCCTGCGCTCTCGCATCAGCCTTTGCCTTTCAAAGACTTCGATGAAGAGTCCGTCTTCAAGAATATTGAAGGCCACTTCTTAAACCCGGACGCTCTCAATCTGGTTATCAAGTTTGACAACTCCACAGCTCGTGCTGCGGTTGACCTCGGCCACGAGCAGATCAAAGAAGTTTTGAAGGCTGAGGTAAGACACAATCCGGGGAACCCTTGAAGAAGGATTGGGTGTACCTGTGGTAGCCTCTTAACTGATCCTAATAATGTAGCCTGGGCGGCCAGAAGCTTTACCCACCAAGTGGATGTACGTATCCAGTCTACCCACCCTTTAGGCACTTCCAGTGACGGGAACGACTTGCAGCAGCATATGGGCTCCCGAACGGCAAAAGAACCTTGTAAAGGTGAGTCGGCCACGTAACGTGGAAGAGTATAACAATACTAACCTTCCGCCTTAGGCAATCGGGGCACATTATCAGTTCACACCTCGATTACTGGGCGTCATGTGTACCGATCCTTTAAAGCCTGCGCCTGCGCCTGTTGTGCCGGATACCCCTCGAAGCCGCATGCATGAGATGTGGCATCATCAGAAAGAGATGGAGCAGACATCTCGACAGAGCCAGACCTCCGATCCCGAAAGCCTTTTAGAGATGGCAAGAATGGAACCAGACAAGCCTCATGCACTCGATCTCAGCCATTACAACATTATCAACGAGGTGTGGCATTACTCCTCGGTCGATTGGGGCCACAAGTGTAAGTGTACACCGCTGCGGCCACACAGGGACAGGCTGACCACCGGCAGACCTTTGTGTGGGCTACAACTCCCTGTTCAATACCCACACCGGTCAAGGAACGCGACCCGCGTATGCTAAACAAAACCATCCCGAAGGAAAGCGGCTGTGGACCTGGCTAGTGCTCTGCGATGACGGTACGTAAACTTCATGTCTGATTCTATTGATGGGCTTTGCCTAACCACAGACCTTTAGGGACCGTCATTTCAATGCATGAAAACCCTTTTCCAGGCCATCAAGGTTCATGGGGGCCCATGCACGAGGAGGAACTCAAGATCATCCGCCGCAACACGTTGAATGTGTTCCGACAGCTCTCGAAAGCCAACAAGGTGCAAAGCCCCATTATGACCCTCGCTATCAGAGCTGGTCTCAAATCCGTCGAGACCCTCTCGGATCATAAACACGAGGACTCGGCCAGCTTGCTATTCTTCTACCTATTCGACGACTGGCACACGACCTACAGCCTCGTAGCGAGACGCGAACACCGGTATGGTGAACAGTTGGAACGACTCGTACGTAGTCTCACCACGCACCCACTTCACAACTAACGATTCCCCCCTTCCAGCGCAAAAACATGTTCGAAAAAGCCGAACTCGACAGCATCGACCGCCTGCACCACATCGGCCGCCAACTCTCGACCCTCAAACGCATCTACCAAAGCTACACCGTCATCATCGAGAGCATCCTCGTAGCGCAAAAGCCCGTGCACCCAGCCGCCGACGTCAGCGTGACCAGTTCGCAGGTCCTCGGCGCCCTGAAGACCGCGCAGCAGCAGGAGGACAATACGATGGATCAGAGCGTCACGATGGGCGGCGACACGAGCCTCGGCGTTGCGCTGGCCTCGACGGCGATCGTGCGGTTCGCGAGACTCAAGGATCGCATTAATTTGTATGCGTTGAGCGAGATTCAGGAGTGTTTGGACGAGAAGGAGTCGTTGGTTTTCTTGGTCAGTACCCGCGCATCTCGTCTCCTCTTGCTTTCTTTCAAAATACATACCCTACAAGCCTTCTCCACCCACTGACACCCTAACAACAGAATTTCAATCTCATCGCCCTCAAAGAATCCCAAGCCGTCGAGCGCCTCACCCGCATCACCATCCTCCTCGCCAAAGTAACCATCCTCTTCCTCCCCGTCAGTCTCCTCACCGCCTACTTCTCCGTGCAAAGTATCACTCAGGGCTACACGAAAGCCACGTATTGGACGTCCTTCGCGGTGATCATGACGCTTTCGTTTATCTTCCTCGCCGTTTTCGGGAAGTTGAGCGGTACGGTGGAGGGGAAGCCGATTTATCGTTCGCTAAGCCAGACTTTTTTTGATAAGTTTCTATTCGCGCGGTTTAGGGGCGCTGGGCAGAGGGGTGGGCGCAGTGTGGGCTAGCATCTGGAGCGGTTTTTGGGGCGGCATTGGCTGGAGTTCACGGATAAGCATCGTTCTGGGGCCGAAGCTGAGGTAAATTTTGGATGGGAGTGGAAGATGCGGCGCATTGATGGTATATGTTTGGGCTAAAGACACTTTTACTTTGATAGAAAATAGGTTTGTTGGGGGCCTTCAATGTCTCATATTCAGCGCACGTTGCCGGTTTGTCTATTGCTTCGATAGAGTGGGCATTACCGCTGCCTCAAAGATAATACATTTATATCATGGCTCCCTTAGATTGCAGGCTTACTACACGAAGTGGTCCATACCTCCCACGATATAATAATTTCGGAGCTAGAATAATTACCCAGTCCATTGATTACGTCGAACAACAACCGATTATAAGTCCGGAGAGCTGAGTAGTGAAGAACGAGTGTCACAAACCTTAAACGACACGCCGCGGCCAACGACCTGTTAATGGATTATATTGTAAGCGTCGCCGGAACAGGAACCAACACCAAACACTGAGTAGATTGACGATGCTTCCGAGACGTTCTACGAACCCTTCTGGAACGTCACGAGAAAGCGGGAAGGAAGGAAATGAGAAGGACAAAATAGGACCAAAGAGCAAGCAACAACCTCGAACCCTGAGCTCCGCAAAGAATCGGTCAGAAGAAGCAAACATGGCTTCGAGTCACATCCCAAAGCCAAAGGGAGCGTCGAACTACGACAAGTAGCACCATAGCCTAGAAGGCGCATGCAAGATGCTAGGAATATGTTGAATCCTGGACAACGAACAATCGAGTACAGCAACCAGTGACAGGCTCGACGATACCGTTACTTGCCAGTTGTACTTGCATCTCGTTCGGTGGTGAGACCGCTCATTGTGTTGTATGCATGCCCCAAGCATTTACAGAGGCAGAAGTCGAAAACCGGGTCTTCTCAAACTATATTTGTCTTGCTGGGTTGCTCGACATGGCTTGTGTGTGAAGCAGTGGCTTCCATTGATAGTTGTATGATGTCGTCGGTGGATTGTAAGGGATCGTCTTAGTTGTTGACTCGGAGTGGTCTAGACCTCCTCAAGCCCGTGTTGCTCATTGTGGGCGACAAAGGCTGTTCATGTTGGGGATCGTGGCCAACCCGAGTAGCTCACGTAGCCCATCTAACTCTACTTGTCATGGCGGCTCGTAGTCAGAGGGTTTTGTGACGGGACTTTGGATCGCTGAGCGACTGTCTCTTAGTTCAGCGTAGTAAGAAACATAGTGACATTATGCGCAATGGTTGAATATTGTGGCCAGGTGTCTACTCCTTCGACAGGGTGTGAATTGCTGCTGCCTCAAGGATGATTCATTTATAAAATGACCTGTCCACCTGCAACAATGAAGAGAACTTGCAAGCTGTCACATCATCAAGCAGTATTTTCGCCAACATCATCTTGTGAAGTTTTCTATTGAGGAGTGCATCCGGAACTGCAGCTACTCCTTATCGATCGTCGACCGCTAAGAAAGGCGCGCTTACATAACATCTCGAACTAAAAAATCCACAACTGGCCTCGTTGAGAGATCATCACAGCGAGCCTAAACAAACCTCCACCATTGCAACTACAACCCCCCGAAGTCTTGAAAGGGAGAAGTGATTCATACAGTAAGCCACCCTAATCGACATCTACTTCATGCGCATGGACAGAGGAGTGTCGCCGCTAGGGCCCGAGCTATCAGACCGCCGTTATCTCAGCTCCCTCCCTCGCGTGCGGTTCGCATCCACGCCACCCCAAGCTTCGCATGGATATTGTTGTCCAGTCTCTTTCTCGTCTACAGGTTGATTTGTCGAAGAATATGCTGATCCGACAACTCGCAGAAGTCACGCCTCCACTACGTTGTAAACACTGCGCTCCTACCTTCCGACCACATACTCCCCGTCCTTGATCTCCATCCGCATCCGCCACCATGGGTCTCACATTCTCGAAGCTATTTGACAGGTTGTGGGGCAAGAAGGAGATGAGAATCTTGATGGTCGGTCTTGACGCAGCCGGAAAGACCACGATTCTGTATAAGCTCAAGCTCGGCGAAATCGTTACCACCATTCCCACCATCGGTCCGTATCTCTGAGACCCTCGCGATGCACAACCATGCACAAACTGACGGTTTCTCCGCCATTTTTAGGCTTTAACGTCGAGACCGTCGAATACAAGAACATCCAATTCACCGTATGGGATGTGGGTGGACAAGACAAGATCCGACCTCTCTGGAGGCATTATTTCCAGAACACCCAGGGTATCATCTTCGTTGTCGACAGTAATGATCGCGATCGTGTAGTCGAGGCTCGTGAGGAACTGCAGCGTATGTTGAACGAGGACGAGCTCAGGGATGCTTTGTTGTTGGTCTTCGCCAACAAGCAGGATTTGCCAGTACGTCTTGACACAAGCATATCAAAGTGAAAATTGCTCACTTTGTTGCAGAATGCGATGAACGCTGCCGAGATCACCGACAAGCTCGGCCTACACAGTCTGAGGCAACGTGCTTGGGTATGTGAAGTCAGAACTTCTGCCTGGGAGACACGCTAACACACGCCCCAGTACATCCAGTCCACCTGCGCCACCTCTGGAGATGGTCTATATGAAGGTTTGGAATGGTTGAGCAACTCGCTCAGGAAGGCTGGACACAACTAGGAAGACAATAAACGGGTCCCCTTTGGCTTCTGGACATTCTCTCTACCTCTACCCCCTGTTGCGTTATCGTGCCACCTCGGCATCCTCGCTATTCTCGGCAATCGAAGTACTACTGATTTTGTCTTGCATAAGGGGATGTGGAGAGGATTGCATCCATCTTTGTAGAGCATGAGTAGTCTAGCTTCATTTTCCCATAGGTTCTCGCTGCTGCTGCTGTTGTTTGTTACATGGAATGACGGGTGTTTATTCAGTAATGTTATGGTTGTGTTCATTGCGACTCTGGTTTGGTTGTACTGAAAAGTGAAGATAGTTCGATCATACACTCATACAATCATAGAGGGAGGCTTTGTCACTGCCAAGAAAGCCAACTTTCGCCTCGACAGCTTTCTGAATGCTTGACTTAAAGCGTCTATCGTAAGTTGCCTTCTCATCCTCGGTCAAATCCGAGGTAGAGTAAGAGCTCCAGATCTCCCCTGATCCCGGTGAGGGTTTCATTGTCACAGAATCTCAGCAGTCCGCCATATTTGCTGCCGTGCCAGCTCTGCACCGGAGCCGCGAGGGCAGAAGGCTTCTTCGATTGAATGTGCAGGAGTTCAAGGGATTTAGTATCAAGGAACAAGTGGTAATAGATATTCCAAACGGCCGAATCATTTAGGCCCGCTTCGTAGTCAAGGAGAAGGGTGAGTAGCAAGATGTTGCGGGCTACAAACATCATCAGCTAGATGTTAAAGAAGGCTAAAAGGTATCCAGAACTAGTAACACCGACATTAAACCAGCAATGTGCCACAAAACGGATATCATATAACGTCCCTAGACGAGCTTTCTTCTAGCCCGTCAGACCTCCTACACACTTTCCGAAATAGCTCCATCAACTTCTCCCCATCCTCTTTATCCACGGCCCCATTCATCAGCACGCCCGCGGCCGTTGAACTAAGCAACACTCCCCCTCCCGTCACCCCAGCCGCAATAATGCCATTCACCGCTGCGCCCCCCATAGCCGCACTCTGGCACCACGCAAACAGACTCCCCGCCTCCACAGCTCCTATCGATGCCTGCCACGCCGCAGCCGACGAGCCCGCTACAGGACCCAGTGCGCCGAACCCTGCAGCTCCAAGAACCGGCATGGCAACAGCTGCTGCGATCCCAACGGCGGCGCCGGCGCACTGGAACCCGAAGCGGAACGGGTGCGCGGAAATATAGGTGCCGGCGGCGCGGCTGAAGCGCTTGAACTTGCCTTCTGCACCACAATGGTCTGTGAGAGGGATGAGTTAGTTAGAGTTGTATTTCAGTGTCGGTGGCAGGGATAGATACAGGAGCGTGAATGGTCACTTACTCAGGATAGCGTAAAGCTCTCGCGCGAACTCGACACTCCAGCAACATAGGATGATGGGCCATTGCGGGAGATGCGTCACGTTCGGGAACTGTGCACGGCGGTACTGGGCCTGAACGTCGCTGTCCCTGAGGCTCTCGAAAGGTGCCTCGTTGGCGTAAATTTCGTAGATCAAGCTTCCGAGCGCAAAGAGCTCAGCGCGGCGGACTTTTTCATTGGGTTCCAGGTCGGTGATTGTCTCTGGGGGAATGCAGTATGGAGAGCGGTAAGTGGTTGGGGGGGGTTCAGGAGGTGTTTGATCGGAGGAGGGTTGGATTTCAACGGAGCCATCAAGAGAGAAGAGGAAATCGAGGGGGCGGATGTGTTGATAGTCAGTCCCGCTCTCGACAAACCGTTTCATGCAGTCGACCCAGGATTTGCGGGTTGAGTCACTTATGTCGGGGACGTTGCGGGGTCTCAATAAGGTCGGACTTTCGTCCTTCTCACCTGGTACCTTGATAAGAACGCGGCACAGCATCGTATCGTTGTCTTCGAATTCGGAAAACATATCGCAGTCTGAGCTGCCACCAGCGCCAGCTTCCCCCGGGGTTAGCATCGTTATGGCTGAGATATCTCAATCTGGACGTAGCACGAAAGGCACTAAGTCCACGTCACATAGAACAAGCCTTAGTGGCTTTTTACCCCTGTTGGTCAGAAATAAACGTGAAGCGAATCCGACCTTCTAGATTGGATTCTTGCTCAGTCCGGGTACACATTGACTTCAAAGCAAGTACTGAGCTTGGTCTACGCCAACATCCAGTTGCACTTGACACTTCGATTGGATTTAACGGAAAATCCACTTGATGTCTTACATACCAATCTAAATGTATATGCCCAGGCTAAGCGCTGAGGTCGTTACATGTAAGCTAATGTTGTCAGCCATTTCAACCACTCTTCTCGATACAACTAGACCCATTTACCTCTGAAAATAAACCATGCCCAACGGACCTGGTGCAAATGTTGAGGCTGCTCTTGAACTAGCTTCCGCAAAGAAGCATATACGTGTCCTTGAAGCAGTAAGCCTCACTCTGCCTGCTCATTTCATCTTTCGCCGTTTATTAGAAGAGTTATACAGATGATACTATTTCTCCACGAGACTGATACTATGACTACGGAGATCGAAGATATGCTGTCCTCATTAGTGGTGGTTATCCAAAACGCCTCTACGAAAGTCGCGCAACCTCAAAGAAGACCTTCAACCTTAACAACGCAGGTCTTACCAATGTCTCTAACGTTCTCAGTCAAATGTGAATACGTTGGCACGAATATTCAGCATCTTATAGCACAGCCCTGCGTTCACATTGTTGTGTACGCGTGAACGGAATAGCCAGAAGACGGCTATAGCATATAATCCACGAAATGACATGGCTGGGAAACTTCCGGCTGATATATTGGAAAAGGATGAGCAGCAGCCAATAACAAGCCCTGAGATCTGCATGTCGCTTCAGGGTAATTCGGGGATTGTGTCTTCTCAGGTTGGAGATCTTACCTGGAAAGCTGGGGAGTACATCAGAATCTGCAAATGGAACAACGGTTACAAAAACAGCGGCATTGGATTTAATCTGGCCACAGCGAGGATCGGGCGATTCCATGTACAAGTGAACAGCCTCAAGGTCTTAGAACCTTAAGGTCAATTGAATACCCTCACATATAGAAAATCGTCACACCTCCTGGTCTTACCCCCAGTTGAACTAGCTAAGCATGAGATCCCCGGTGAGAAAATCCTCGGCGTCCTGTCCTCTGGATTCTCCTACTGTGCAGGGCAATATCTCGTTCGATGGAGAGAGTACTGGATGGGTGCTGCTCGTCTCACCGCGCCGGTATCGGTACAAAGGCGGAGGGAGACGAGGACGTTGTGAGGTCGGCGTTGAGCTCTGGGTACCCAGGCAATAATGTTGTGCTTGTTGTTGCAGTACTTGGTGGGTAGACGCGCCCTGGCTGACAGCGGGCTGTGCAGACAACACCTAAGATCTGGCAAGGTTAGATATCTTGTGCGCCGGCATTTTCTTACTGCGTAGTCCAAGGAACTCCCTTATCTCACTATTACCAAGTCTATCAAATGGAGATAATCTCATGATCCCCGCCTCCGCAATACATATGTATCTGGGCAGAAGCATCCTTGAGGAAGCTCCATATCCTGCGGAAAATAGGAATTGACTACTCGTATAACTTCGACTTCGTGCTTTGACCTATAAAACTCTCACTTGCGCATAATGACTTGATAGTCGAGCATGCTCCACTGCCAAGCGAATGACTCAGTCACACAGCCCTGGCAGTCGATTGTGTTACTAGATGTCAAACACGAAAATCCTCCTCTAACACTCGCAATTCTGTAGTACTCTCTAGTCCTCTCTTCATGTCGTACACATCATCGTCTGTCTAAGTGCTGTACAACAAGTTCACCCTGCATCCGCACCCGTCCTTTTCCACTCTCTGTCCATTCCCTCGAACCCCCTCTGACCGTCTCAAACCTGCTCAAGCCTAACCCCAAGCGGCAATATGCCCTCCACCCGCATAACCGTTGCTTCAAATTCCAAGCAGTCCCAAAAATCCCCTCTTCTCATCCCTTCTTCTACATCTCTAGATCCTTCTTCTTCAAATTCATGTAGAGCGCTGGTCATTAAAACAGCCCAGTCAAAGCTACGTCTTAAAAAAGCGAATAGGGTTTTTGTTGCCGGTACTGGCCAGGAACTGCTGGACGAAAACGATTGGAAGAGTGTGCTTAAGGACGATGTGGTACTTTTGGTGTCGGCGGGAGAAGAGTATGTCGGAGCCAGGAAAGAGGAGACCTCTGTGAACGGTGGTGGCCAAGGTAGCGGTCCACTATCAACTCAAGGAAACCCCGACTGTCCAGTCAACATCCTCGCCCACAATGCCTACGTCGACCCCTTATCAATCACCCAAGTCGAAACCACAGCTCGCACCCTCCCGGGCATCATCCACGCCGTCGGCCAACCCGACCTCCACCCCGGCACCAAATTCCCCATCGGCGCCGTCTTCGTCTCCAAAGGCTGGATCCACCCACCCCTGATAGGCGGCGACATCGGCTGCGGCATGGCGTGGTACAAAACCACTCTCTCCCGCAACCAAGTCGACGGCGACAAAGGCCGCAAGATCGCCGAGAAGCTTCGAGGCCTGGAGGGTGCCTGGCGAACGCAGTCCGATCGAGAAGCATGGCTGAGCGAGCACGCAACGGAGTCGAGTAGTGCTGGCGAAGAATGGGACGCCTCTCTCGGTACTATCGGCGCAGGGAACCATTTCGCCGAACTCCAAATCATCGAGGAAGCCAACACATCCACCCTCCCCGGTCTCACCCGGCAGCAAGCCCTCCACACCGACGACGTGGTGCTGCTCGTGCACTCCGGCTCCCGTGGCTATGGCGGGGATATACTAAAACGCTACACGGCCGACAACCGCACCAGCATGCACGAGAGCGAGGCCCTTGCCACAGAATACCTGACCGAACACGCCCGCGCCTGCGACTGGGCGACCAAGAACCGCGACCTGATAGCTTTGAGGTTCCTAGCGTGTCTGGAGCCCGGGAACGAGGCGTGGGATCTCGGCATCAACGATCGGAACGCTGGCGCAACGGATGCGACCAAGGTTGTTGCGGCAAGAGAGAGTGTTAGGCAGAGGAAGGTGGTGGATATCTGGCACAACAACGTCGAGCGAGCGATGTGGCCGCCCGCCGCCCCTCCCCCCGCTGCCACCTCCACATCCTCCGCCCCCTCCGACCCTTCCCACCCACCAACTACGCCCCACCCCGTCTTCATCCACCGCAAAGGCGCAGCCCCAACCCTCCACCCCCGCACCCACCTCCCCCTCGCATTCCTCCCCCTCCCCGGCTCCCGCGCCACCCCGACCCTCCTCCTCCACCCCCTGCACCCCCCCTCCACCGCCCACGGCCTCACGAACGCCCTCTCCCTCGCCCACGGCGCCGGCCGCGCCATGTCCCGCGCCAAAGCCAGCACCGCCATCGCCCACAAATACGCCGGCAAAAGCGACGACCTGCTCCGCGGGGACTACGTGCGCGCCGACAAGTGGGGGAATAAAAAGACCGCGGGTACGGGTGCGGGTGCGGCGGGAATGGGCGCGGAGACGGGGCGGCAAGGAGGGGCGGCGGAAACGTGGGGGAAGGGTTTGCGCGGCGGGACGTGGGTTGTTTGCGACGAGAAGGCGCTGGTGTGGGAAGAGGCGCCGGAGGCGTACAAGGACGTTTGGGCCGTGGGGGAGGATTTGGAGAGGGCGGGGGTGGCGGCGAGGAAGGGGTGGGCGAGGGGGGTGGTGAGTTACAAGGTTCGGTTTGATTAGGGGGTGTGTGAAGCCGGGTGGGGGGCGGTCGGTTTGATGGGCAGGGCAGAACAGAAGCATGGGCAGGGAAAGTGCCGAGGACGAGGTTTGAAGAGAGTGAGTTGGATTGGGGTGGACCTTGAATGTGCGACGGTGTGGGCGCTGATGTTCGGTTTTTATAGATCAGGGCGTCAATCAGAATCAGCAGCTCGGGTGGTGTGGCTCTGCGGACGTGGAAAGGCGACTGTAGAGAAAGGTAGGGTGAGATGCAAGGATGTTTGACGACCACGAGATGCGTGGAGCTCAAGAGTTAAAAGTACATTTTTGAAGTAAAAGCTGGAACTCGGATCCCACTTGTCCATCCTCAAGTCTCTTCCTTCCTTCCGTTGATGCCATTATGTCCACGTTCCATATGCCATGCTCACACACTGCCATTACCAATACCAGTTCCGAATTCGATTCTCTTATGCAATATCACCAGGAAGTTATCTCACACTTCTCAGTCGCCCATCTCCTTACAAGAACAACGCCATTCCAGCCGCCACCACCGCACCCAACCCGACAACATTCGCCGCCGCACCACCGGTATACGGCACCTGAGTCGAAGTCGGTCCCGCCTTCGTCGCCGACGCCGAAGTCGAAGCATTGCCCGCCTGCAGCGTGAAGTTGGCGCAAGTCAGTCTCGTGGTGTTGGAGGTGTGAATGACGATACTCCTATTGCCGAAGAATGACTCGGGACCCTTCAGGGTGGAGACGTAGAGGTCGAGGTAGCTGGTCTGGAAGGGCGATGTGGTAATGTTGCCGTGCTTGCCTGCCAGGTCGCCGACTTGGCATGTTTCGGGCTGGGTGGGGTCGCAGGGGGGGATCTCGCCGCGGAGGTAGGGGTCAAGGTGGGCTTTGGTGCCGGCGCAGGAACCGTTGGTCGGGACGGGTTGGTCGTGGATGTGGTAGACTGGTGGGGGGGAGGTTTGTTAGTCTCTTTCTTGTTCTTTGCTTTCCTTCTGGCAACTGATGGCTCAGGTATAGGAGTGCGAGGAGATGGACTTACGGAACGGTCCCAATGCCGCAGATGGGAACCCACTCAAGTTGACGGTGAAGACTACACCGGTTCCGTTGGAGTTCGAGGTGCCCGACACGTACCCGCGGATGTTGGTCGTGTTGCTGTTGGGGAGAGTCGCGGTGTAGGTTACGCCGAGCGGGTTGTTTTGCGTGATGGCTGCATTTCCGAGTTTGCCAGTTGTGCCGGGGATGACGGGGCCGTCGATGGAGCCGACTTGGGCGTGGGTGAGGAGAGCGAGAGGGAGGATAGAGAGGACGGTTGAGGCACGCATATTGGTTGGTGAGGTTCGGGTATGCTTGGTGAGGTGGAAAAATGGAAAATTGACTGAGCTGGTGAGGTACCTTCGTCAGCCTCTTTATGAGACCTTTCAAGGCAGTTTTCTGGGGGAAGCAGAGGTTGAGGGTGAGCTTTGAGGGCTGAATACTTAGCAGTGAACGAGAGACTGTGTCTTTTGGAACGAAGGTGGCCGGTGGAACGAAAGATGTGAGCGAGTGGGAAGGAGATGGAGGCGAGAAAACAAGAGAAGACGGACGGCTTGAGTGTCTCGTTACCTGGAACAGGGGCGTGGCAGAGGGGGCTGGGAGTGCGCGGCAAGGTGACGGGTTGCTCGCTGCTTCGACCATCAACACGCGCGTTCAGGCAGCCGATGTGATTGGCGAGCCAAGGAAGTTGCCGGCCTGTCCACCCCAGGAAACTCGGATGCACTAAAAACACCACAGGGCGACAGCAAGGCATCATATTGGCTCGGTTTCGCATCTCGCCATCGGATCGTTTTATGCTTCTTTGATGCATCTTGGATTGCGAACGCAGCTTTTCGGTTCTATCATTGGTCCCAGCAATCCATTGATTCACTTGTGATGATGTTCATTATTGTTTTTCATTATTGTTTTTTGTCTCTTGCTCATCTGCGACGAGGACTCGTGCAGAAGTGCATTTCCCCACGGTGCGGGGATGCGGCGTTGGTGCCTCGCCTCCCGGCAGGATCGTGGCGCTAATTGCCTTGTCCCCTGCGCCCTGGCTCTGCCACCAACTGGTGCCTGACTGCGGCCTGACTCCGATTGCGGGACGTCGCATTATTTCTAAGCCTTGTGGACACGGGGACCTACTGGATATCCCGCTGTGATTTCCAACCACGTGCAAGTATCTCATATCTTCAGAAGTTCAGATGCTTTCAATCGCTCCGGACCGGAGTCCGGAAGGTTGGTGGCGATGGCAAGTAGAGCTGCAGTAAGCGCACTGCTGCTCCGATGCAAGTCAGCGTTGTCATCATGTTGGTGGAATCATTGGGTGGAATCCTAGCCGGAGCAGTATCTCATCCTCTGCGAAAATAATAATAAAATGAAGATGACGTCACGACTCCATCCTTCGAATCCCATTTTTTGATGTGTGCGGTGCGCAACCCGAGGGTCGGCTCGACGAGTCCACTGCGACCCAGTGGCCGTGCCGCTTCTTAGTCCATGTGCCGTCGCCACGATCTTGTCGGAACATTGTCTCGTTTGAGACAGATCCGGGCACTATTGAAGTGCAAATACTAAGGTACGCATCAAAGTCTTAATACGTAATATGGATTGTGAAGGACGGCATGTTTCACTACTCTAAAGTGACCTCAATTCGTCATTCGGACAACTGCTCAGACCACATGGAAGCGGAAGTGAGCAGTCACAATGAACGCCCCTTCCCTAGATCTGACCGAGCCCCATATCAACATAGTGCTCTTGCCACATGGCTGCCCAGATCAGAAGGCGGAGGCAGAGATGGTTCTCCGTCTTCGAGACTTTCGCCTCGAGTCGTTGCAACTAGCGCCAGAAGCATTTGCATCCAGCTACGAACATGAGAGTCAATTCACAGATGATGTTTGGCGCCAGCGCCTAGAAAATCCCCGTGCGCAGCACATCATCGCTGTGCTGGGTAATCCTGGGAATTTTGATTTGGACAGGGGCCTAGCTTCAAAGACATGGGCGGGTATGATAGTAGTCCACCATAGGTCAAGCACGGAAGACATTGAGCCAGCAAGGTCACCCTGGGAAACAACATCCTCCCAGACATCCAAGACATTATCTACATCGTACCATCTCAACGGTTTCTTTGTCCATCCCTCTGCTCGGCGAATGGGTCTAGGGCAGCGGCTGCTTCAAGCGGCCTTGCAATATGTGAAGGATGCCGCCGCAATGGAAGGGTTGCCATCCTCAAGAATCACCGTGATTGTTGACTCCTCGAATCAGGCGGCGCTAGCCGTATATGAGAAATGTGGTTTCATGACTGTTAAAGAAAGTGCTTACCAGATTGGAGAGGGACCTCTGAGAGCCGCGCGAAGTATGATTCAAAATATTGCGGTGCAGAAGGAGCGAACGTAGGATACCCACGATCCGAAGGCAGTACAGGTTTTCTCGAGACGTTCGTTGTACGATGTATACCGTGGACAGTGCTACATCGCGGTGCTGCTCTTGCTTGTGATTGTGAGCGCGCCACTCCTTTTAGTCGCTCACGGATGTTTTTCAATCGATGCGTACTTCTTCACAATACTCGCCACCATGTAGGCACGCTCTTTATGAGTCAATTTGGAGCTTTGAATAATCTGTGAATTAGCCTCCCAAGCTTGTTTCTTTCTACTAGCGGCCTTTGGGTTGTGACTACTAGTGCAACCTTGCCGTACAGGGCATGGAAGAGGCTGTAACGAAAGCTGTTTCTTCTAAGATGTATTGCCCTGATCCCCATCTATTGACCTATTCGTGTTCTTCTTATCAATTAATCCATTGTTGAGTATTTCAGTTGTGTAATATGTCTCCTTCAGAACTGATCGCCATGACCTATTTCGGCCAGCTTCATGTTAATTGCAGATGTCCCACAAGTGATAGAACCGATGACTTTGCATATACCCATTTGGAGTTGCCCACGTCAAAAGCTGCATGTACGTCGGGCCTGGGGGCACTTTCCAAGTTACCGCCGGAAATAAGGCGTCTAATCTGGCGATACCTTATGCCTGAACACTGATCGAAACGCCAGAAAACCCTACCGCTGTACCTTGATCCTCGCTATTCTTATTGCTACGCTTGCCAGATCCGCGGAACTGCAACGGATCGAAGTGGTTTTGTTCGAAAACGATCCGTCGACATGGTACAACCACGATTTAGCCCAACGCTCAGTTGACTGGTTCAACGATACCGATCTTGAGCAGCTTCTGGGACCTTTCCGGTACCTCCGAAGGGTGCATCACGCTAAGATCGAGTTACCGCCTCACACTAAAGCTGGGGAGCATCTGATGTGGTTTTCCAAAGAGATTGCAAACAGCATGATGACACCTAGAACCTTTGGTGCCAAGAAGGACGAAGAGGGTTTTGATGACGCAGATATGGATGACACAGAGCGAACAATATCCATTCGACTCGACCTGGCCCTGGATACTTTGGAAGGCTCGACAACCGCTATTCTCCGACGAGACCGGTTCGACAACTGGTATGATTACACAAGGGAAATACTCAAGCTCATCCATGGCAACAACGATCTTTCTCATCAGGAGTGCATGGGGGTCGACGCGAGTTTGTATGCTCGCTACAAGGCCTATCGCTCGTGGGACCCTTATTCCGAAAGAATGATAAAAGCTATGGGTTATGACTCGTACGATCTTGAATACTTTGAAGTCCAGAATCAGTGGATACAACACTACCCTGGGGGTATTCCTGCCAGGGGATCTCATGGGTGGCA
This sequence comes from Umbilicaria muhlenbergii, assembly GCA_000611775.1. Lineage (NCBI taxonomy): Eukaryota > Fungi > Ascomycota > Lecanoromycetes > Umbilicariales > Umbilicariaceae > Umbilicaria > Umbilicaria muhlenbergii. The sequence continues at coordinate 183,913 of KK106984.1, forward strand.
ACGACACATGACCAGGTTTCCCTGGGACGAGAAGCGTCTTTCCTGCGATGATGCGGCGAATCCAGTCGTGGTCTATCTAGAAGTTTTTCCTAAGTTTTCGTCCTCTGACTAGTATCGATCCAATAGAAAGACGTTGTGCAATCGTTGAGTGTACTCGTATTCAGACGTTTTCACAACTGCTGCCCATCTAGATACATTTTATCCCCATATTAGCTCACTCGCATCATGCTACTGGTTTAACAGTCCTAGATCAGGGCTTATAGTCCAGTCTCCACCTTTCTCGGTTCCCCCATTGTTATCCATGCAGATATCAGCTCGAGATCAGGAATTGAAAGCTCCGCATCCAGAATTAATTCCCTGGGCACCTCACATTAGCTTGTAACACCGTAGCTTCAGAGAAAACACATAGGACTGCTTCGATGTTCGATGAAATCAACATTAAGAGAAAGCATTGAGGCTTTCCCGAAGGCCTTCCGTAGGGCTATTGCGCTAGCGCAGAAACTAGCTCGCCACACATTGTCCATAAGCGACTCATCTCGACCGAACTTCCTTAACCACGAGCCACGAAAAGCGCAAATCCTCACCAAAAGAATTAATCATTCTTCTGGAAGACTGTCATCATGTCCAAAATCACAGTCGGTATGTCGTCCATGAAGCGCTCTCCTGTCAGAAATCAAATCGACTAACAGATTTATTTTCCAGCCGGAGTGCGCACGAACGTGCAGTCGCTACTCGATTACTCTCTCAACGAGAAGAAGCGAAACTTCCTCGAGACCGTCGAGTTGCAGATCGGCCTCAAGAACTATGACCCGCAGCGTGACAAGCGTTTCTCCGGAACCGTCAAGCTTCCCCGTGTCCCCCGCCCTGGGATGAGCATCTGGTATGTGGCTGCGGATACCGAGCGGATAATACTTATGATGGCTTGATTGCAATGGCAAAGGCTGACGTTTCTTGGTGGATAGTGTCCTTGGTGACCAGCACGACATCGACCGAGCCAAGCATCACGGTGTTGACGCCATGTCCGCCGATGACTTGAAGAAGCTCAACAAGAACAAGAAGCTCATCAAGAAGCTCGCCCGCAAGTACGATGCCTTCGTTTCCTCCGACACCCTGATCAAGCAGATCCCCCGTCTCTTGGGTCCCGGTCTCTCCAAGGGTAAGTCATTGGCGCCATACTGCTCCTTGTGACGGGTTTGCTAAACCTAACACCAGCCGGCAAATTCCCAACGCCCATCTCGCACAACGAAGACCTGGCCTCCAAGATCACCGAAGTCAAGTCAACGATCAAGTTCCAATTAAAGAAGGTGCTGTGCTTGGGTGTTGCTGTTGGAAACGTAGGGATGACGGAGGACGAACTCATCTCGAACATCATGTTGGCCATCAACTACCTCGTCAGTCTGCTCAAGAAAGGTTGGCAGAACGTGGGCAGTCTTACAGTGAAGGCATCGATGTCACCGCCGAAGTGTCTGTACTAGATGTTGGTCACTGTGTGAATGCTCGCCATCGCTTTCGCACATAGCCTAGCATGCATGCCGGTGGTAACTCGCCGGTAGACATAGTCAAGATGACCAATCTATGTACAAGTTTCCAAAGCTTGCAGTCTTTGGCCAACTGTAGATTTGAACTTTTGATTAGATGGAGCTGTAATAAATTGTGTTATGAAGTTTTCAGTGGTATGACTAGGAGGATACGACTGTAGAGTCTGGCTAACAGAACATATAAAAGCCCGACGATGAACGCTCTACACACAGCTAGCAAGGCGGCCTGCAGTTATGACACCAAGAGCTGGCCAACAGGGCTTGAGCTCGACCGTAACAACCAGCAGACGAAGTTTTCGGCTTCGACTAGGAGGACGTCAAATTCACAGACAGCCACCCGGCCTTCACGGCGACAACCCGTAAGCTAAGCCTCAAGCTAACATCGCACGAATAGTTCACTCCGTCAACACACAAATGTAGCGTCCATCCCACAACTCCGATCCATCTTCCACGGAACACGCGCAGTTGGTAGGAAAGAACGAACGCCTTCTCTCAAGGGAGGCGGGAACGGAAGGAAACCCACATGAGAGCGACTCTTGCGAGAAGCTCATCAGAATAACCCTCAGCAAGCCGCCGTAGCGGACCTCCCAGATGAAGGTTATTAGAATTAATAGCCTCTACTGATGATGAGGGGAAAAGAAGAGAGGAGAGGGACGGTGAGGTGCGTTTTAAGGACTTTTTTCGTTAGCGCAGATTAGGCGAGGTGAGAGAGGGTTTGCGCTAAGCCTTGGAGCAAGGGGAAGAGGGAGCTTTCCGCCCTGGAAGATACGGAGCGGGGGGTTCACCCCGCTGGACCGTTCCTCGAGTTGTGTATATAATATATCATAATGTGAAGCTCCGCGGCCTCAGGGCTTACCGTGGGCCCTACGTCTTCAGCCTCTCTCAGTTCTTTCCACGCGAACAGCAATCCCACCCACCATGGCGCAAGCCCCCCCAATCTCCATCGAGCCCATCTCCCCATCCTCAAACCCCGCCACCATAATCTTCCTGCACGGTTTCGGCGACGACGCCGAAGGCTGGACCGGTACCTCCCCTCCCCTATCCCCTTCAATCGCCTCTCTACCAGCTCATCTAACCCCACCATGCAGGACTCGTCCAGCAATTCCAAACCGCCCACAAACTCCCGCACATCCATTGGCTCCTCCCCAACGCGCCCCACAACCACAACGCCATGACTCGCGCCTGGTTCGAACCGCACGCCTTCTCGCCTATACCCATGCCCGTGCGCTCGTCCGATCCCTCTTCCTCCTCCTCCAATAACGACGCAGAAGAAGAAGAAGACGAAGACGAAGAAGGCCAGCGTCGAAGCGTAGAATACATATGGAGCCTAGTGGGGCAAGAAATAGAGAGAGGAGTCAAGCCTGAGAGGATCATAGTCGGGGGATTCAGTCAGGGCGCTGCTATTAGTTTAATGCTCGGACTCGGCGTCGGTCGTAGCGACAAACCTCGGAGGAGTGTCGGCGGGGTGGTGGCACTCTCCGGCTACCTACCCTGGAACAAGTCCATTCGGGAGGATGTGACCGCCGCGAAGCATGAGTCATCGAACTCTGAGTCCTCGTCGCATGAACCCTCGCATCCCAAACCCCCGCAGCAAACTCTGTCCTCCAACCCGTCCCCGCGGTTCTTCCTCGCGCACGGGACGCGCGATCAATTGGTGCCAATGCGGATTTTTCGGCAGACGAGAGAGAGGGTGGAGGGGTTGGTGGGGGGGGGGAGGTGTACGGTGGAGGTTTATGAGGGGATGGCGCATTCGACGGCGGGGGCGGAGGTTAGGGATTTGTGTAAGTGGTTGGAGGAGGTGCTGCCGGAGTGAGGGCTTATAGGAGGGTGGGGGTATGCATGCGGAAAGGGCCTCGATGGGGTAATGGTCGTGGTGCAGACGCAGTAGGCGAAGTCTTTGGTGGGGGGTTTGGTCTGTTGCAGAGGTATCGGGAGATCGCCTCATGAATCAGTGCGGGGAAATGGGTTGGAGTATAGCGAATGTTCAAAGGGTTTGATGAAGACGTTTCCCGTTGTGTAAGTATTGGGGGAACCCCTCGACGAAGTAACTGTCCCAAAGAAGTTTGCTCATTCCTGGAAGATTTCCAATTTACGAGAATTGAAAGGCCCGTTCATTATAGGGCTAACCGGAAGACGCTCAATAGAGATCCTCAATTGTTGATCTAGAATCGGAGCCTTCAGCACTCGGCTGGATAACCATCGTACCTAGAGACCACAACACCCGCTCAAAGCTCGTGAGGGCCCTCACAGTATCTTTTTATCGAGCAGCCCCTATCACATCTACACCCATTGCCCGCCTCACCACAAGCTAGCACTCCGATCACCAATCCGCCACCTCCCCTCCCAATCAACAACGAGGTTGTTCTTAAAGAAATCCACCGGCTTTATCATCTTCTCCTCCGTCACAGCCAGTCAGTCCTCCATACCTGGATCATGGGCCCAGCCAAATGTATACACAGCACTACAGCATCCCTATTTTCCCCATGCAGTGTTGCTGCACGAGGGTCGAAGGCCTACGAGACGATGCCCTCGCCACCGACCTCCCATAACGACCGCCAGTCACTTTGGCTCCACGCCCAAGGCGTCAATAAATGACCGCATCATCCTCAACAACGTATACCTCTTCCAAGCCAGAGGAACGCCGTACTGCCCTATCGCTAACCGCTACGCACCGGCTTGTGTATAAAACAGCACTTCCGCTCCTTTCCAAAAGCGCGATCCCAAAACCCCCGCACCCCGGCCTGATGGTGCAGAGGTAGGCAGGGCAACCCCTTACGTGCATACACGAGATACTTCGAGGATCCACACCTAGACAGGGTATTGTTACTATCTTCCTCAGCCGCCAGCGAAGTCTTCCGCCGACGCACACGCATCAATATCTCGCACGTTCTCTCCCGCCTCTCCCCCCATCCTTCCTCTCCCCCCCCAACCGCACCACCGCTTTCTCCTGCGCCTCCAGCCACCACTCCTAACCCCCCAAGCTCCGAGCACCTCACCCACCCCCCCAACCCACGCCACCATCCAGCCCCCAACAACACTCTCAAGCCCTATCCAAATGACCACACCCAACAAGCTCACAACTTCCACATCCATCCCCACCCAACGCACATGCCCGCATTCGCCACACTGTTCAATCTCGCTAGACGAGCTAGCTTACCCCCGACGTGCTGAACAGAGTGCCCATGTCAGAATAGATGCCTGCCAGCCATACGGTGGTTATGGACGCAGACTAGGGTGGGGAAGGCTTGGGTATGCCCTCCTGCTGGGTAAAGATTGCGGTAGGTGAGGAAGTTAGTTCCTCGACCCAACAACCGAAAGAAGTACCTGCACACGGGCATTGAAAAAAAAAAAATTAGGGATGACACCTTCTGTCGAACACAAGCACCGTCAGCTTTCAGGAGTCACATGTGGGGGCAGCTTGAGGGGTTTCAGGGCTTAGGCAGTCACAAGCGGGGGGCCTTATATAGTTGGGGCGGTTCCCACCTTGTTCGAAGGGAGTTGATCGCTCTTGACACGAACTCTGGAAGTGAGTCAACATGTAGGAACAGAGTACAAGTGCAAGAGCGACGATCTAGACAGCAACCCCTTGGCTCCCCCAGCCCGCCATCTAGCGGTAGTCTCGCGGCTTCATCGGGATCTAAGAGTCCTCGTACCTTGGCGATGCCGATTTTCATCTTCAGCAACACCGACGATTGTCCGCTGGAGGACGCCTGAGGACGCCCCGACGGTGGAAAAGAGGATTGTTGAGCATATGTGCGGTCAGTTGTCGGATATCGGGCGTAGGCAAGGTCCAGCGGTCATGGCGGACCTTATGGTATATCTAGGTCATTCCCAAATTCTTTCCAGCCAGCGGGTAGTTCTGTACACAAACAGCCAGCCCCATGCATCCAAAGGCGGTAAATTTACAATTCCCAACCTGCTTTAAGCATTTTGTATCTTGAGATTTCATCCAAGTAAAGCGTCCCCGAAAAGAGTGGAGAGTGCCATCCCTAAAGAGTAGGCGGGTTATAAAGTATCTGAGTACAATGTAGTAAAAGTAAAGTAGGCCTATTCCTTTCTTCTGACAAAACAGGGGTATACGTAAAAACAATCTGGTTGGAACGAAGAGGAATATAAATCTGAAGGATTTGTTTCCGACCACAATATATGCACATAAGTCTCTCGCGATTATTCCAAACGGTGGAAGATACAGATCCAGGCTTAGGCTGTAATACTCGGTCCAAAGGGCTCGTCCCCATTCCCTTCTCTTTCCGCACCGATCTGGCCGTCATCGCCCCCCCCCTCCCCGTCCATACTAAACGACCTACTCTCGGCATCTTCGTCATACGACACCATCCGCAATAGCGGCGGCGTCGCAGGCGGCTCCACGTCTCGCTCCTTCTCCTCCTGCCTCGACAAGCTCTGCCTCGGCGTACTGTACTGCCTCAAGGGCCTGCTACCCGCCGACGCCGGCCTCAACGCCGTTGGCATCCCCATTGGCGGCGGAGGCGTCTGCCGCAGAGTCGTACTCGGCGGCGTCATAAGACCCGACAGAAAGCCCTGTGCAGAAGGCGATGATTTCGACGGAGTCTCACTCGCCCCGAACGCGCCGTTGGCGATCTCAGATAGATTACCAAAAGAGAGATCTCTGGCTTTGCGCCAATTGCCCCAGGCTGCTGCGGCAGCAAGAGGCAGTGCACGTGGTGATGAGGCCAGATTGGTGATACTGCTCAAGGACGGAAAAGTTTGGCCACCTGCCATGGCTCTGTCCTTTTCCTGCTGCTCCATTTGCAAGTTTGCTCTCAGTCTTATTGCGGCGTCTTTGACCGCTTCGCGGTCGTAGGTTGGTTGAGAAAGGGTGGCGATGATATCTTCCAAGTCATCATTGCGGACAGCTAAGAGTTCACGAAGCCAAGAGATCTCCATGTCGCGGTCTTTGATCTTAGTCGGAGCGTCTTTGTCAATTTGGGAAAGTTCGTGTTCAAGCTTCTCAATGCGCCCTTCACGTTCTTGGAGCTGTTCCTGAAGTACTAAAATTGATTCACGCAAGGCTTGCGGTGATATTTTCTCCGGAATGTCTGATCCTCTTGCAAATGGAATGGACGGGCGGGTAGAGGGAGGGCTTGCCGTGCTCCTTGCCGATTGAGCCGCTTGTGCAGCTGCGTGTGCTGCAGATTTGGTGATTTCGAGCTTTTCTTCGAGGTGACCGACCTTTTCCCGATAGTGCTCCATCTTCTCGTCCGACAGGGCGAGTCGGTCCTGAAGATGCGCCTCAGATCGCCGCTTATCTTCCAAAACATGTTTTAGTGCTCGTTCATGCTCAGCTCTCAAACCCTCCAAAGTCCGCTCATGGAAGCGATAGTGCTCTTGCAAAGCAGCCTCCCTCGCATCGGCAGCCTCTCGAAGTGCATCACTCCTTGACTCCGAGGCTTCTTCCAGCATAAGTTCGTGTCTTGCTCTAGCTGTATCGGCATCAAGCTTTGAGTTTTCACGTTGCTCCTGCAGCCTTGCTATTTCACTCTCGAAGTTTGCCCTGATGATGTTGACTTGATTATTGGCAGCCTCGATGTCGGCAGACATCGCTAATCTCGTGCGTTGGACTTCAATTTTTGCGGTTTCTCTGGCATCGTGGAACTCACGCTCGAAGCGAGTGGCGGTCTCTTGGTGTTGGCGAGTTTCTTGTCTCAGCACAGCGATGATGTCTTCTAGCCTCGCGTTCGTCTTCTGTATCTCTTCTGCAGATATTCTCGACCGAATTGCATCTTTTTCTTGCACCTTAAGCCTTTCAATCTCTGCCTCGAGCTCTTCGCGTGTACGGGCTTCAACCTCAAGCCTTGCGCGAAGCAGCTCGTGCTTACCCTTGTGCTCCTCTTCGCGCCTGCGCCACATGGATTGATCTTGAGCTATATCTTGAGCCGCCAAGGCCATGTCCTCTTGTAGTCGATCGAACTTCGTTCGAAGTGCATGGCGACCTCTTATGCTATCTTCCATCTGAGCCTTGAGCGTGTTCACTGCGCGTCTGAGGTCTTTATTCTCGTTCTTGGATTCTTCGATCTCTGCACGCCATTGAATACTTGACAGCCTATACTCCTCCAACGTTCCCTCAAGTGCACCGTTCTTCTCTGACAGTTCAGATACCGTTACCTCCAAGCTCTCTTGAGCGGCCTCGACGAGTGCTGTGTGCCTCAGTGCCTGTTGACGCTCATCGTGGAAAGCTCGGAGGCTGCGCTCCGTTTCTTCCGCAGACTCACGCTGTTGTGCAGCCTCTTGCTCGGCGTGTCGAAGCCGACGCTGACTATCAGCCAACGCGTCCTCCGCTGCTCTTCGAGCCTTGAGTTCGTCTTCGGCACGAGTATCAGCTATTGTGAGCATACTCTCCAGCCCAGAAATCTGGAGCTGAAGTTTCTCGGCCGCGGCGGAGCCTTGGCTCTGTGTAATTGGAACAGATCTGCCCCGCATCTGCTTCGCCACGGCTTCCTCAACGACGGTTTTCATATGACCAGATGAGGCGTTAGAGATTTGTTGAATTGATGCCTTTAGATCTGCGAGCTCCTTCATGAATTCCGACGCATCAGCAATTGGTGCAGCCACTTGCTGAGCAGCTATGGCTTCTAGAAGCGACGCCTTCAACTTATCATACTTCCGCTCTCTCAAAGGAGACCGAACCCTTGGTTGGAACATTTCGTCAACGTCGTCCTCATCATCAGCGTCACTATGCTTGGTCTCTGCTGAGCGGCTTCTCTGTTCTCTAGTGCTGGCTACTCTGCTGGATAGAACCTCAACAGCATTTTGTATGGTTGCTAGTGTTTTCTCCAACGGATTTAATCGTTCTTGTACAACGCCACCAACAAGGTCATCAATGCGTCGGTCAAAGAATCTGCTTCTTGATTGTAACGTGGTCTCTTCAACTGACGAGACTGCATCGTCCCAATCACTGATAGGAACATTGTCAGGACTATCCGGCCGGTGACTGCGTGATCTTATTTGGTTACCGACATGTTGCGGGCTGCCAGAGGGCCTGAAACGCTCATGAGAGCCTAGAGATTTGATCTCAGCAGTGTTAGCACTTTCCGACTCGTTGTTGACGGAATCATTGACGTCAGATCCATTGCCAGACAGATACTGATATTGCTGCTGATCCCGCTCCGGACTTGAAGAGAGTTCATCGGTTCTTAGATATGTAGCAGACAGCAGCTGATGGGCAGTACCAGACTGCTTAGGAAGAGAGCTTCGTCGTGGGCTGGAGCGTTGCCATGGGCTGCCGGTCCTCTCCACGCCAAGATCTGGGTCTTGCTCGTTGAGATGCTTCATCACAGCATCTATCTCTTGAAAAGATGGCTCAAGATACGTAACACCCTCAACCTCCTCGCTCTCGGAGGCCGGTTCTTGTCCGAGAGAATCCAATTGGTCAGCTCGCAACGGCTCTAGTCTGCCGAATTGTGATCTGCCCCGCAGGCCCTGCTCCGGCTGGGCAGGACGAAAGGTATTAGCAGGGGATTTGAACTGGAATGGTGGCGAGGCTGCCAGCCCCGGCGTCCCATTCGAATAGCTCGATATGCCATCCATATTTGGCTTAGTTCCGTTTTCGAAAACATCAGTGAGTGTGGCTGAAGTAGCATATTGCTGCGGGGCAAAATCTGATTGTGTATCTTCCGTATCCTCTCGCAATGTTGAGCTGGCGGCTGCTTGCGCTGGCACGTAGGTTCTAGGCAGAGCCGAACTGAAGCTTGCAGCGTCCACAACATCCCCGAACTCATAGGGTTCCCAAGGTTTTCCATCTGCATCGACAGGTTCGTGGTCTCCTGTCAGGCTTGATGTATCTGAGGCTTGGTAATCGTCAATCAATTCTTTCAACTGGTCCGCAGCCTTTTCAAGCGATGTCGCGCCCTCCTCATCAACTCTAAGAGGGGTGATGGAGTCTGATACGTTTGTTACCGGGGATCCATCCATGCCAATAGTCGTGTCTAGCGTTGGTGTAGCAAACAGAGGCACTTGATCGCCCTCGTCATCGTTTCGTCGCATTCTCTTCTGTCGCCCATCTGCTTGCGTAATGCGGCCGGATTCATCTTCCTGGCCATCGGTGTCTCTGTCGACGGCCTTCTGATCCGAATCTGGCCGAATTATGGGTATAGCCTTTGACCTCCTTGCTGGCTTGATGATTTCAGGGAAGTTGATGTTTCCGAAGATTTTCTTCGCTCCGGTCTCTGAAGCTTCGGGGCCGAATTGCCCACTTCCACCTAGGTCGCTCGGTGCACTACCAGAAGGTACGAAGCTCGGCGCGTCGGTCTGAAAAGATAGTCCTCCTGATGAGAAGCTGAATTCACGAGTGGGAACAGCGGATTTTCGGATGACTCCCGGCGTAAACGCAGGTGCGTCAACATTGAGAACACCAGCCAAAGCGCCAAACAAAGCGCCCGACGTATGCTTCGAGTGACTAGTAGGTTGCATTGAGCTAAAACCCCCAGAGGCGTTCATTTCAGAGCTGGGTTTATTCCCGAGGAACGAAAAGACGGTTGACGTGGTAGCCATCCTGGGTTCGAATCTAAATTCTGGGGCTTGCACATTCAGCTTGGACAATGAAGATTTAGATCGATGTCCGGTTGTGAATGGTGTCTGTTGGCTTGCGCTCTGTAACGGAGGTTCTGAAGTTCCGGCAATGCTTGGATTCGTATCCAGATCAGAGGCATGAGCCCTGAAGCCTCCCCCGGCAGCAGAATGCGACATGCCGCTAATCTCGCGACGTCCCCCTATAGGTTCGGAGACCTCATCATCTTCCTCGTCTAATTGCCTTCGTATAGAATCTTCGAGGTGATACTCAGCTTCATCAATCTCTTTCTGTAGGGTCTCGCTCAAATTGTGACGGTGGCCTTGTGGTGCTGGGCTGGCTATTACAGGCTGGCTAACATACCGCGGCAGTCTGCTCTCGTCGAGATCATGAAAATCGGGAGTATTGATGAAAGACCTTGGGTTTAGCTGCTGTTGTTGCTGATGTTGCTGCAGGTGAAGCTGATCCTGCAGCTGTGCTTGCCGATTTCGCATCTTAGTGAGTAAGTCCTCTGTTCCCGGATGACCGTGGAACTGGCGAATCTCGGACACGGATGGCGATGATGGCGAGACCACACATCCTAGGCTTCGCGGCAGCTCCAGCGAAGGGTGCATCAAGTCCCTCGAGTCAGCTCGCGAAGCGAAAGGCTGCGCGGGAGGTAATGTGCCGTGCAGAGGAGGTGTGGATTGATGTTGAGGTACATGAAACATCGGCCCAAAGGACTGTGTGCCATTGGAATAGAGCATTGCTTGCTTTGGATTGTGTATTTCTTCAGGGAATCCATTGTAACGGAAATCAGGCGATTCCGTAGAAGCTAGCAAAGCGCCTGTGTGTGTGGACCCCCTGAAAGGTAGCGAGAATAAATTCAAGTGATGCATGCCCTGAGCACTCCCGACTGAAGATGAAGCTAATGATGGCAACATGGGAAGTGCAAATGTCGGAGAAGAAGGTTGACGACCCGTGGAAGCCATCGGAGAGGGTGCCCTTGATACTGGCTCTTCATCACTGAAACTAACTCCAAGAGCACGCAATCTTTCTTCGTTTAACCGCTTGACGTAGGTTTCCCACTCTTCGCGGTTGGGAATGCTGACCCGGTATATCCCCTGCTGCCATTCCTGTTTTCCATCGTCAGGATCCGGGTATATTTCTCGGCTCTGTCCATCGGATGGAAGGCCACAAGGTTCTTTGTTGGTAGACGAGAGAACAAAGCCTTCGGTATTATATCCATTACGTTTCCAGTGAGCAAACATTTCAGCTACCTCTTCAGGTTTTAAGAAAGGATACCGACCCTCTTCAGTCCGACCATCTTCCAAAGGAAGCGCAATTATACATGCTTTCCCGCGCCAAATCACCTTCTTTTTGGATCTTTGGAATGACTGAGTAGAACTGATCGAGGGCCTAGATGGAGTTGACATGGGACTGGGCACATTGCTCGCCATAATCAACACAGGCTCTTCTGATGCTGTGCGCTCAAAGCGTGGCCGAGGTGGGGGTAACGGCTTGTCTGTTCGAGGCCCACTTTCAGTTGATACACAGGATGATGGAGAAGGCGAGTTGGTGGATCTCGTTCCAGCCATTTTAGTTGGGACTGAGATGCGACCTAGCGTGTTACGGTCTTCCTCCCAGATCTCGGGCCGCCTGACCGTTGCGTCGCTGACCTGAAACCTGTGTCGCCTTGGGTTACTTGGACTGGTAATCGAAATTAGCTCCACGGGCACTCTTTGATCCGCAACCGAACTGCGTCGCTCGGAATTTTGCTTCTGCTTGATCCCTTCTGCGGATTCCGACCAGCTCTCTCCTCGTTCTAGTGGTTCAAGATCAGTCGAGCCGACAGATTGTTTGTCCGACTCGTCACTCCACCAATTGCCCCTTTCAGAAACTCTGTGTCGGGTAAGATTGTTCTTAAGCCAGTCCTCAGTGAAGCCGTATCTTGGTCTTCGCTCCTCTCTGTTCCTGGCCGTACCGGATAGTGGACGCCTTAGCGTTCTGGAAGCGTAGAAGCCAGCTTGATCTCGTCCGTGAGTGGTAGCACAAGCCGGCGCGGACCCAGGCGTTGTATTTGGTGCCTTGCTAGACCTCCTGTGAAGTGTTGGTGAACCGGCCGTAGAAACTTCGCTAGAGACTCGTTGGTGATACAAATTCCCAGATGTCGCTTGAAACGGCGAGTGATAGTCGTACGGGGATCCCCATAGGGCCGTATAGTACGCGCTACTATCAGTCCTCGGATGAGATAGCGGCGGCTCTGGGGTTTGCGGGTCAACTTCCCAGGTTGCAGGTCCGGGCAGACGAGGTAGAGTAGGAGACAGAGAGGCAAAGGCCTGGCTTGGTGAGGGTGCAGTCCATACACCCCAGGACCTTGCGTGAGAGCCCCGGCCTGCCTCGGTTCTAGCAAGACTCGATGGAGTATCAGCTTCGATCTGTCCGGACGATAAATCCGGCGGTGAACGAGGGAAAGCGATAGGAGTTGGGTTGAATCCTAAAAGAGAATGGATTAGCTTGTATCTGTGTCTGGAACGAGAAATAGACTGAATACCTTCCACCTCGGCGGTCTCCAGCAGGAGATTGCTCCCTAATAGTTGGCTGTACCTGTACACTCGACTTGAAGATGGTGTGCAGCGTGGGTCTCTCTACAAGAGGTGACGTAGACAGAGCGCGTTTTTATAGCAGAAGAGACAGCAAGACCAAAGGGATCAAAAATATGGTACAAGCACCTCAGCATTGTCGTTTGGACCAGCCGATAGCATAGCAGTAGGCAATTACCTTGCTTCCAAGTGCTCAGGGAAGTGTTAATGTTGATGTTGGAAAGCTTCTTGACCGAGTCGCGAAGCTCGTTTGTCGTGTTGGTTCCTCCTATTCATTGGTGCGACAGGGATTCCGGGATGGAAGCTCCGGGACTGGCGGACTGGCGGACTGGCGCGTCCCGCTCCCAAAGCTCTCCTTCAAATTCCTTGGCTAAGATGGTGGGGGATGCGACGGATAGTGGAGCTCATCTCCACGTGGCAGATGCAATCATCATACCGATCACAGTCAAAGATACATCATCGTCATCATCATCATCATCATCATCATTTATCAACAGCCGGAATAGCGATCTGAAGCAAAAATGTATTTAAGGTCTCAATTGCAAGTTGGCGACGAGGCGCACATTGTTATTCAGCTAAATCAAGTGGTGAAGCCCAAATAGGGCTTTCGATACTTACATCCACGCACTTGATCATCTTCGTAACTTTCCTCGCGGTCAAAGTCTTTGGGGGTCCTGCCCCTCTGAGATTTTGCACTTGATTCGTTGTGCGCCTGACGCCTTTTGCGTGACAACAACCCGGATTCCATGCCCAAACCCGGATTTTCGTAAGATGCTGCGGCCGAAGAATCGACCAATAACAGAACCTCTTTAGTACCAACCTAATGTGATGAATCCGTCCAATGTTGCACGACATGAGGTCTGGATAAAACCACAGATCTGCTAGCAGGTCAACGGGAATTTCGCGCTACGGTCCGAAGTGAAAGCACCCCAGTGAGTCTCGTCGGCCAAAGACCCATCAAGCCCCTTACTGGCCGGCTTCCATGGCTCATCGAAGGCCTCAAAGTAGAAGACGTTGAAGCCCCAGTCAAGAGCTGCACAGACAGCTTTCGAGAAGAAAGTTTGAGCGTTTGTGGTGCCGGCTTTAGCAGATCCATAGTCGGTACCACCTTGGCTATGCGTGAGTAATGCCACCACTATTCGACACGCATTCATGCTCACCATTGGACGGCCACCCACTCTCCCCGTTCCAGATCTCAATTGCGTCGACCGAGCCAGCAAGTTCTTGAATATGACCGAAGGCTTGCTGGAGGTCGTCCAAATAGGTAGATGTAGCATTGTTGACCGGCTGGCCTTGCCAGTATGCAAATGCGTTCACCAAGCTACCGGACAAGTTAGTATACGGGTGATGGAACGGCACAAAAGTAATAGCTTACAGAAGCTTAACGCCACCCTTGATGAGCGGATCGGCAGTACCATCCGCGTATTTATTCCAGCTATCTGCTGTCCCAACTTTTACCGTGGGGAACATTTTTTGGACCGACTGAATACTCGAAAGGAGTTGTTGAGCAGTCAAGCTTTTGCGATAGAGAGCTTCCGATCCAACAGTGATGGCATAAACGTGAGGGAGCGTTTCTGATGTCAAAGCGCTTTGCAGAGCTGCAGTGTCCGCATTGAACGAGGCCTCGGTGTCGGGCCTAATGGAGGTCTAGTTAGCTTCGTGGATAGAAGGTCTCAGACAGCTTTACCAACGGGGCGTCCACTGTTGTATCTTACCAAACACCAAGTACGACCTTGAAGCCCTTGCTGGCTGCTGCAGGCAGAATTTCTTGGGCAGTGTTGCACTCGTTCGACGAGTAGGTTCGAACCAGCTTGCTGGAGCCGCCCAAAGCGTCGAAGTCGGCTTCATAGTCGACAGTGAATTTACACGTGCCATCAGCCTTCTTGTCCCCTAATGCATACCCCAAAGTGCCCCCTGCAGATACAGTGATTGAGGCAGCCAGAAGAGCAAGCGGGAAGAAAACAGCAAAAACACGCATGGTAGGCGAGCTTGGATGCTGCTAAGCAAAAAACATCAGAACAACGTTGGGAAGGGGTGTATAAAGCGGTACTCGTTCAAAAGACTATCCAAGGACTACCGAATGCTAAAGGAGTGACACGACGTTGGCGGCAAGGTAGAGAGCTGCACGGTAAGGTACAACGTATGCGGAAAGAAAGAAGGTTCAACGTTGTTTGGACACCTTCCATGCCTCGCAGCTTCCCCTGACGCCAAGGCGGCACGAATGTGGGCTACGACCAAAAGGGCAAGGTCGAGCTCTATAAGGCGATTCTTAATGTACCCTACTCGTGTGGTACTTTCTTCAGCACCATCTCGTACCTTTATCAGGAGTTGACTCCGGTATCAACAATAGCCTCACTCTTGCTATTGGGACCATTACTTGCAGATTCCAATCAACTATGCGTTCCAAGCGCAGATTCAACAGTCACTGGCAGTCGTCCTTATGAGCTCGCCTCCATGACTTTAGAACGAAATGCGGTGTCCAGAAGACCTAAACCTAATTCCGCAGCAAATGAGTCGAGCCAGCAGTACTTCACGATACATAGCACACACATCCATCGGGTTACTCGGCACTCATGAGCCAGGGATTTACAGATAACGTGTGGCAAACGACTTGGTGGCGCTATCCCCGCGTCTTGCTATTGGAACGGTTCTACACATTCACGAGGGTGACGTCTGCAGACGAATTTTGAATATTGTAGTTTCCGGAGGGTTTGCAAAGGGACTGAAGTTCAATTCTAGCTGAGCAGCCGTATATATACGCGAACTGCTTACTAAAACTGACTAATTCCTACAATATAAAATACGTAATGATCAACCGAGTTTCGACTGCATACCATCAATTGTCCGGCGAAGCCGCGGAAATGGCTCCAACAAGCCTATTATTCCACCAACATGCATTTTGCAATCGACTTTGGAAGGCAAATCACAGCGACGAGCATATAGTCAGACCGCAATTCTGTTGCGCTCCGTGTTACAGTGATATCAGCTCCTCAAAAAACACTAGTCGATGTTTAACTTCCCAGGGTTGAATCTGGGCCGAACCTCCCAAGGTTCAGGATGAAGCTTGGCCAAGCTTGACCACAAGTCAAGATTGTTCGAAGGACAGTAAGACAACTAGGTTTGTGAATAATAGCAGCTTGTCCAACCAGTGCATGAACTTCGCGCATACAGGGCGGCTATAGGCTGAAAGACAGTTCCCAGTCCAGTACAAAGTACCTGGGGGAAGACGCAGAGTTTTCACCTCTCATACTCAGAGTACATTAAATAACAATAATCGAATAAGCAAATAGCTAATACATAGCAGGCGCCCTCGCCTGTGAGCGGTGAGTGAAACTGGAAATCCGTGATGTGGGGGAGACACGGTTGACCTCGCTCAAAAGCCCAAAGTTGGTCCAGCGACTGATGAAAATACAGGGTTGTCCTTGCAGAGACCCAGGCTGCATTCCAGGTCCAGGTTCATTTTTGGGCTTTGTGAACATTCAGGCCTATCGTTAGGCCACACGTCCTCAGATCCCCGCCAATGACTGGCTGCCGCATGATTGCCCTTCGCAGACCTGATTCAAAATTTTTAACGGCGCTACTATTACTTCGTTCAATGGTGATACAATAAATGGACCAGTCTCAGGCCTTCAACGTCGAGAAAGAGCAGATTCGCTTTTCCCCCTTATGCATTACTTCTCCCGCATTGTTTCTGGTTCTGGATTGCGAGAGTGTCTGGTAATGCTGTCATTTCTAAGGTTATAGAGACAGGCCCATCATGAAATACAACGATGTGCAAGCCAGTATGTTACATATCTTCCAGGGTTTCTCATCTGCATTTCCGTCTTACCATAGTTCTAGTCATCCCGACCATTCCACCATGTTTTGCTGCACTGGTGATCGCTGCAGTGTTCTTTACCGCCTACCAACTCTTCTACGTCCCTCTTGTTTGGACCCCTTTGAGCAGCGTCCCCGGCCCAAAAAGCTTCGCTCTAACCCGTTGGCGTCTTATGTACGAGGACTGGAAGGGAACCAGGACTACGAAAATTCACAACTTGCACTTAGAGTACGGTCCTGCCGTCCGCGTTGGCCCAAATGAGGTGTCATTCAACAGCCTGGCGGCTTTACGTACCATCTACGGAGCTGGAAGCAATTTCGAGAGAACTGAGTTCTATCGCATGTTCGACGTTTACGGGCGACAGAACCTGTTCACCTTTTCCTCCTCCAAAAAACATGCAGCTCGAAAGAAGTTAGTGAGCAATGCTTACTCAAAATCACGCATCCTCAAGCACCCTACAGCGACTGCAGTCCAAGATAAGACGAGACAGTACCTGCAACTTCTCGACTCAGAGCCAGACACTGCAAGCGAGATCTTTACCAGTCTGCATTACTTTTCATTCGATGCCATCTCCAACTTTCTATATCCCAAGGACTACGGCAGTACTTCCGCTCTTACCGGTTCTGTGGCTGATCGCGCCCTCCTTGACGACATGATCGATCCAGCTCGCCGGGCACTCTCGTGGTGGGCAGTGCACTTCCCCAGATATACCAAGTGGCTGTACACTCGTACAGGTCTGATGGAAAGAGTCTTGACTCGGGCGGGTGTGCTGCCGATGCGTAAACCAACTGTTTACTCCGGCATTCGCGCCCATGCCCTCGATGCATGGGTGAGGTTCAAGGACGCTGCTCTCAAGGAGTCCAATGCGCCTGCGCAAGGTAGTATCTTGGGACTGCTTTGGAAGCATCACGAGAGTCAGAAAGAAAGTGGTCTTGAAGATATGGATATTGCTTCCGAATGTGCGGACCAACTCCTGGCTGGAATCGATACGACTAGTAATACCCTGATGTTTCTGATCTGGGCACTATCGTTGCCAGAAAATAGAGCATACCAAGAGGAACTCATCTCAGAGGTCTCCAAGATAGATGCAAGTCTACTGGATCAGAACGGAATACCTTCAGTGCAAGCAACCGACAGGCTTCTATACCTCGATGCCTTGATGAAAGAAACCCTCCGTCTTTACGTTATCCTTCCAGCTTCAGAACCACGATCGCTTCCAGTGAATAGCGTCATTGACGGATATCATATCCCCGCAAGAGCAGTCGTTGGCATGTCGCCGTACTGTCTGCATCGGAACGCTCAAGTCTTTCCTGAACCTTTGAAGTTCAACCCGGAGAGATGGTTTGGCCCGGCGGACGAAGTAGCAGAGATGAGAAAGTGGTGGTGGGCATTCTCGAGCGGTGGGAGGATGTGTATCGGCCTGCAGTAAGTCTGAGAAACTCTTTATAGGGTTGTTTGTTGCTCTGTGCCCCATAGCTGACGGACCTGTCATAAGCTTGGCAATGGCCGAGATGACAACTTTGATGGCCGCTATCTATAGGAACTACAGTACGACGATCAAGTCAGGCTACGAGGGGGTCTCACCAGGAGTCACTAGTCGCTTTGAAGTGTTCTTCGACGAGAATTTTACACAGATCGAGGTCAGCGGTGCTATCAATTTTCCCCGCCACTGTGTCAGAGACTAACATTGATGTGTATAGAACCATGCCTGCTGGATTGATTTTCACAAGCGGTAGAAGTATGTTTAGCCCGGGGGTATTTTGCTAGACTTTGAATATGTTAGCTTTCAGCGTCTCCTAGATTATGATTCTGTAAACTACAATGAGCTAGACCCAGTGGCACCTGACCCTAAGCCATTGGGAATCCAGAGAATCGCATCTAGCATCTCCCATTCCAACATCAAGCCACTGTAAGTTCCAGAGCAATGGTTACCGGGCGCGGAACCGCAGCGGAATGCCCTCTTGGTGTGAATTTCGATGCAACCGGACGCCATGCAGCAGCACATGGTCACGGGGGTGTTAATGCGGCTAATTGCTCATCCAATGGCATCTTTTCTCGGGGCAAGCTCGTTGGCTTGAAGTACGCGTCAATCGCTAATGTCCCCCATTCAGTGGCCTAGTACCAATTTGCACGGGCTTGGGATCTCTAACTACGCTGCGGATTGGTCAAACTATGAAGGGAGCTGACTTTACACGCGATTGGCGCTCCTCTTGCACATGTATTTATGGACTCTCCAACATCATCTTCAGTCTCACTCCTCAGAATAGAAGAACCAGAGCGAACAGCAAAAAAAACCGAAATCCCCCACCAAATTGTAGCAGGCTTCCACTCCCCCAAAATTAAATTGTTTATGGATCAAAAATTATAGATTTAGAAGCTTTTAATTGCTCCGCCGCTATCTATACAGTCTTTAAGCCTCTAAGGCATAGAATGCACCTGTTTATTAATGAAATCCTATGAGACAGTCGCCCACCCCTCCCGCTACAATTTGGTGGGGGATTTCGGTTTTTTTTGCTGTTCGCGTGCCTGGGCAGCTACTGCGCATCCGCTGAAGACTTTGATAATCATTGTGCCCGTTGGAGCTGCCCTTACTGTTCCAAAACTCCCGACTCTGGTATCGGTCCTGATGTGCTTGGGTTTTCGCTGATAAGGACAAGCAATAGTGAGTTCCCTCCAAGGTGCTTACTTGCGGACACTGAATTGACATCACCGAAGGTCTCTATGACTCGGTGTTGCCTGTCTGAAAAGCATTTATGGACTAACAGGAGAGCAGCATAGTAAGGGTGTCTTCGATCTTCTTGTCCCGGATGTCTCTCGGTCGAGCCTTACACCGTTGAGAGTTGATCGTCATATTATCTGACCTTCGTGGTTATTAAGGTAAGCTCTGTCATACTTGCACAATGTTGAGAGAGACCTCATAGCGGAAAACAAGGCATGCGGATCTGGCTCATTCGATAAAACGACATCCAAATTCTGCAAACACCCGAGTCTTTTCAATTGCTTCTGATTCAGTACATTGGCCCCTCACATGTTACACAAAACCTCAGCCTAACCTCAGCCTTCTTCTATTCCCACACCGACAGACACCTTCGCAATTTCAGTCCTCGCTTTACGGATCAACAAAACCAGAAATTGCGAACACAAAGGTAAGCCAAAAGCAAGCCACGACGATATTGACAACATGTTCTAACATCCAGTCCATCATTTCTAGCACATCCCACTCAAATTCAAACATGGCTCAGTACATAGAAACAGCCGCAAACCTTGCCTACACCGCTGGGGCCGCCACTGTCAACTATGTCTCTGCACACCCTGTCCAAGCCGGCGTATCTGCAGTTAGCGTCGGTCTTACACCAGTTCTCGGCCCAGGATGGCTCGTCGCTCTGCCTCTGAAAGCTGTAGGATTTGGCGCCGCGGGCGTGGGAGGTGGTAAGTAGACCTACTGTGAACAGAAGATTAAAGGGCTGATACGCCCAGGTACCCTTGCCGCTTGGTGGCAGGCTACTGCGTACGGGGGTTCTGTGCCGGCGGGCAGTGTTTTTGCGGTTTTGCAGGCGGCCGGAGCGACGATGGGGATTTGAGGTGGTCGGAGGGGGAAGTTTGGGGGCGAGACGGTGATACTTGGAATGGGGTTTGGGGGTACTGGATTTTGTGGGTAGCCTAAGATCCCATGCTCTTCTTCCTTGTTTCAGGCTCTTCTCGTGAAGCAAGGCGTACAATCGCGCATAGTGCATCGACTTGGCTGCGTTCAGAAACATTTTAATGCAATAAACTTCGTTTTCCTTGTACCATATTCCGTGGCGTCAGTGAAGAGAATATGTTAGGTAGGGTTATAGTAAATATGGATAATAGCGTGGCAGCTTATATGCACGAAGAATCATAACGCTCAAATCAACAACGGTAAATGCCTAAAATGACCCCCCCCAACTTATAAATTCCCGGAATAACCCCCAAAACTTCATAATTCCTCGTTTGACCCCCTACAAATATTGAAGTATAGAAATGTCTCCACAGTTCTTTCCTTAATCAAGTTAATATTAGGGGACAAATTGATGACAGTGTTTCACAATCTCTCAAGACTTATTTCTCAGAGACTGAGTCAAAGGTGGGTGCAGAAAACATTTGTGTTGTCGCATACTTATCATGTCATTGTAAGTAATCGTGCCACGCCACGCCCGCCTACTAATAATCATTCGCTTATGAGAACGATTATTAGTAGGCAGGCTCAGCGGGGCATGATTTAGTTAAGATCATAGTTATAACTCAACCGAGAGTGCTGAATTCTAGTTGATGAGGCATGATTACATGAACCTATTAAGAGCTTCACAAAGATAAGAGGCAGGCGAGCCAGTGTGACAAGTAGACTGTAGACTCTTTAAACAACCTGAGACATACAAATAAATGCATGAAAGACAGCCTGAAAGCACCTCGATAGAAGGCTGAGGGTCAAACGAGGAATTATGAAGTTTTGGGGGTTATTCCGGGAATTTACAAGTTTGGGGGGGTCATTTTAGGTAATTACAGAATCAATAAAGAGGCCCAGTCAGCTGCAAGGTTTTGTGCAAGCTCTTCCGTAATGCGAAAACTAGGTAGCTTAACACCAATCGATCAGTAGATATAATTTCATCCTACACTGGTAGATAAATCTCTACCAATCATGGTAGCTATAAACAATAGGGTTGAGGCGTCGAAGCTTCCGCCGCGTTGTTGACAGTGGAAGCGGACTAGCGTCTTGGCATTAATCTAGCGCGCATCGCTCGAAAAGGGCAGTCGCGAAAGTAGATCACAACACTTTGATAAAGGATAAAGGACTGAACTCGCATCAGGCCTTTGCCATTGACGTCCCGCGTTCTCTTCGACGTATTCATGTCAATGTTCCGTTTTCGCTTCTAGCTAAGAGTGTTCTGCTTTGCACATACCTCAATCCTTCTGCACATACGACCTGCTTTTGCAGTGCCACATACCGCCTGTAGCCATGGTGAGCTGTCTTGGGGCCTAGAATCTTTATTGATGATGCTAATCGGTATGGGCAGAGCTCTTCCACATTACGCCGGCTGGCAAAAGACCACAAATCACTACATGCGGACCTACCGCCGAATTTCCTGTTCCCACCTTCCAGCGCACCCGACTCAGTTCCCGACGATCTTACACGGCTCACTATCCTGCTAGCGGGACCCCAAGGCACTCCGTATTCAAGAGGTGTTTGGAAGCTACAAATAAAGATCCCAGACGACTACCCGAGAAGCCCACCAAAAGCTGCTTTCCGCACCCGGATATGGCATCCAAATGTCGAAGAATCTACTGGGAGTGTATGCGTTGAGACGTTGAAGCGTGACTGGGATCCAAAACTGACACTCCGAGATGTTCTGATTGTGAGCACAACAAGGAAAATACTGCGCAGCAATGGCCCGCTGATACTTTTTGGTACTCATAGACCATCTCGTGCCTCCTCATACAACCAAACCCCGACTCTGCACTCAACAGTTCAGCCGGCCAACTTTTACAAGAGGACTACGAGGCCTATGCCCGCCAGGCGAAGCTCATGACTTCCATACACGCTATGGTACCAGCAGAACTAAGAGAAGTTGTGGTGGAAGCGAAGAAGCGAGGTGAAGAAGTCGGCACAGAACTCCGAGAAGAAGAGGAGCAAGAATCGAAAACAACTCGTCACGCCTCCTCATCAAGCGTAGTGATGAAAACCCGACCAACTCTCACACCCAGAACACATGCACTACCAGACAGCTCCTCAAGCTCAGAAAGCGCGCGACCAACTCCCCACCACCTAACGCTCCACCCCGCCCCCACCACAATCTTATCCAACGCACCCACCACCGAAGCCCCCGACCCCGACTCCGACACCGAATCCTCCCCCCACAAAGAAAACGACCCCTCCCTCTCCCCCTCCCCAGTCCCGCCCCCCACACCCCGCAAGCCCATCCTCGGCAAACGTCCCCTATCCGACCTACCCACCCCACCCGACCCCGAAGACTCCTCCGCCGAGGACCAATCCTCCTCCACCCAAAACATCGCAAACAACACCCCTCCCTCCACCACCACCACCTCCCCCCCGCGCCGCTCCCCCAAACTAGTCGAACGCAGCAAATCCCTCAACGCGCCCCGCGCGCACGACTCCTCCTCTTCGTCTTCCTCCTCGTCTACGGCCCAACCGCTCATCACGCCCTTTGAAGACGCAGACACCCGTTCCCACGACCACGACCACGAGGATGACGGCCCAGCGCCTAAGCGTGTCTGTTCTGGCGAGGGGAAGGAGAATTTCTCTGCTGCTGCCGGGGGGGTAAAAGGCGAGAGGCCGGCTGCGATGGCCAAGGCGGGGGCGGTGGTGGGTGCGGGGGTGGTCAAGGTTGGGGGGGTGAGGTCGGTCATTGTGGGTGGGGTGGGGGGAGTGGGGGGTGGAAGGGGGAAGGTGAGGGTGGGGTTGAGGAGACTTTAGAGTTGGGTTCGGGAGGGGAGGGAAGGGCGGTTGGGTGGCTGGGTGTGCGTGAGGTAGGTGTTGAGATGGTTTGTTTTGGGGGGGGAAGGCATAGCGTGGGATTAATCGTGCGGAGGCTTTTGAGGGTTTATTGGATAGCGAGCGGGTTATTATGAGAGGTACATGGGCTGGGATACCCCGTCGTTGTTACTGGTGCGTAAATGGTAATGGTAAAGGTATGGATAAAAGAAATGGATGTAGTTCACTTGGTAAACATAGTGACACTGAGGGTTTCAGAATCTGTTCTTGACTTTTCGTGATATGCGTGACGTGCAACGCACGCAACCTCTGCTGTTGTAGCAACACCTGCAAGATACAGCCGGAAGACTAAGGCTTGCGTGCTGAAACGAGCTAACTAAATTTCAAGTCAGATGCTCATGATCCCGTTCATGGTCTAAGGTTGCCTGGAAGACAGATCGGATACAGTCTATAGCTTTTGCATAGCAGCCTAAGTGAAAGTCACATGTTAGCAAATCACAGATAAAGCGTGGTAGACTGGGATTACGTACCACGTCAGTAGACTGGACATGGTCCTCGTCCTCCTCGATCTTAGCCTGGAGGTCGTCGATGGAAACTTTTTCATCTTCGACAACCAGGTTGACCTGAAGCTTCTTGATACCGAAGCCGACGGCGACGAGCTTGCCGGCACCCCAGGTGAGACCGTCCATCTCGATGGCGCGCATGTTGGCTTCTAGCTCTTTCATGTCGGTCTCGTCGTCTAGAATTGAGGTCGCGTGAATAACCTGATCTAAAGCCTCATACGGTCAACAGGGGTGAGGGGTGTGCATACCCCAAGGTTTGACATCCAGCGTCACCATCGACTTGGCAGCCGGCTTATCTTTACCCTCCTTCTTCTTCTTGTATGCCGCCAATCTCTCCTCTCGTATCCTCACAGCCTCTGGGTCCTCTTCTTCCTCGTCACTGCCGAAGAGGTCGTCATCCTCTTCTTCCTCCTCTGCGTCCTTTGGTGCATCCTTGGGGTTCAGAGTCGCCTCGCTCTTCTCTGGGCCGTAGGTTGTGTAGGCTTTGGATGGGTCACCCGGGAGTGTTGAGAATTCGGACTCGTAGGTCGTCATGTGCTTGTACCAGCGGTAGGCGTGGGGGTATTTGGCCGGGTTGGGTTGTTCTTTGAGGGCCTTGAAGCTGGTGACATCGGCTTGGGAGGGGCCGTAGCTTGAAAGTTGTTAGCATGATTTCTCATGAACTAGAAAATATTCTGCAAAAGCTATTTGAATCATTATTACAAGGGCTCAGAGGTGCGCAAAGCGCGATTGGAAGTAGTCATTCGACGGGGTCTTAAGCCGCCTCATCAACACGGACCAAATTAATCTCATCATAGAGAAAATAGCGGGATAGTACGAGCTCGGGTAGGAGCACTGTATGCACATACCCAACAATATAGCTTCGGGTGGTCATCCAGCTGTTCAGCACTGCAGAGTGTGTAAGCCAATGCCTGAGTTCACGGATGTCGCCAATGCTTACTGGAAAGACCCGCGTCGGAGAGGAAATCGGCGAAACCCATCTTTGATATTTATTTGCGTTTAGTATGGTGATGGCAGTTTGGGTAGAGGTATTGGAGTGAGTGTTGAAGTTGTGGATATAATTTTGTGTCTTCAATTTTGTGTCTTCTCACGCACTGATCTGAAATTGACATGCGCTAGAGCCCGGTCACGGTCTACCTGTTTATCCGGGCGCCAAACTCTAATGCCATCTCTGACAGCCAATGATTTGCGAGAGCTTCTCGTAGCTTCGAGATGGATCTGATATCATAGTTGCGTTATGTGACCAGTCTTCATATTTGCCAGAGAGCTTTCATAATGGCCAGACTTCTCTCACTCACTCTCGATCACCGATAACATCTGCTTCCATTTCCCATCGACTGCTGGGAATTAATACAGTACGAGATGTTTACTTCACGAGCGCGTGTGGCTACCAGGAGACTTTCAACTTCGCTTTGCACAAAGACTCCTCGACTCTCGCAATACGGCCTTATAACTAAAGGCGCTCCTCGTCTCACAATAGTAGAGCCCCCTCTCATACGCTCGTTCTATCCAGCTGCTGTCAGAGGTTATGCAAATGGCCGACCTCATCCGCCAGGTGGCACACACCGCATGAACCTTGGAGGAGAGCCTGAGAAGCCTGCGTTGGAACAATATGGGGTGGACTTAACAGCTAGGGCGAAAGATGGGAAGTTAGATCCGGTCATAGGCAGAGACGCGGAGATACATCGGACGATACAAATCTTGTCGAGGAGAACGAAGAACAACCCTGTATTAATTGGCGCTGCTGGTACCGGCAAGACTGCAATCTTGGAGGGTCTCGCGCAGCGTATAGTACGAGGGGATATACCGGAGAGTATCAAGAACAAACGGGTTATATCACTCGATCTTGGACAACTGATCGCGGGCGCTAAGTTCAGAGGCGACTTCGAAGAGCGTCTGAAGGCTGTCTTGAAAGAGGTGGAGGATGCCCATGGAGGCGTGATACTCTTTGTCGACGAACTACATACACTGCTGGGACTTGGCAAAGCTGAGGGCAGCATTGACGCCAGCAACCTTCTGAAACCCGCTCTGTCCCGAGGCGAGCTGCAATGCTGTGGAGCGACTACCTTGAACGAGTATCGACAAATCGAAAAAGACGTCGCCCTAGCTCGAAGGTTTCAGCCTATCCAAGTTGGCGAGCCCTCTGTACAAGATACCATATCTATCCTTCGAGGTATCAAGGAACGCTACGAGGTTCATCATGGTGTGCGAATCACAGACGGCGCTCTGGTAGCCGCTGCAACCTACAGCAATCGATACATAACAGATCGATTCTTACCCGACAAGGCCATTGATTTAGTCGACGAAGCCGCCTCTGCGCTTAGGTTGCAGCAGGAGAGCAAACCGGACGCTATACAAGAGCTAGACCGGCAAATCATGACCATCCAGATTGAGCTAGAATCTCTCAGGAAAGAGACAGACGTGGCTAGTAAAGAGCGGAAAGAGAAGCTGGAGGAGTCACTGAAGTCGAAGCAAGAGGAAGTAGCGAAACTGACTGAGATATGGGACAAGGAGAGAGCTGAAATTGAGGCAATCAAGAGTACCAAGGAAGAACTTGAAAAGGCACGAATCGAGCTCGAGCAGGCGCAAAGGGAAGGTAACTTCGGCAAGGCGAGCGAGCTAAGATATGCGACAATACCAAAGCTACAGCAACGTCTGCCACAAGAAGGCGGGACTGGTCCGACGACTGGAAAGGACGGGCAGACGCTCATACATGACTCTGTTACAGCCGACGATATTGCAAACGTCGTCTCCCGGTCCACAGGCATCCCCGTCACCAAACTCATGGCTGGAGAAGTCGAGAAACTTGTGCATATGGAGGACTTCCTTCGTCAATCTGTTCGCGGCCAAGACGAGGCTTTGACAGCAGTAGCCAATGCTGTGCGCATGCAGAGGGCGGGCCTCAACGGAGAGAATCGACCTCTCGCGTCCTTCATGTTCTTAGGCCCCACCGGCGTCGGGAAAACCGAACTTTGCAAAAAGATGGCCAACTTCTTATTTTCTACGGAAACAGCCGTAGTGAGATTCGACATGAGCGAGTTCCAGGAAAAGCACACTGTGTCAAGACTTATCGGTAGTCCAGCTGGCTATGTGGGCTACGACGATGCTGGCCAGCTTACCGAGGCTGTTAGGAGAAAACCATATGCAGTCTTGCTCTTCGATGAGTTCGAAAAGGCACATCGCGACATCTCATCTCTCCTGTTGCAGGTCCTTGACGAGGGTTTCCTGACTGATGCGCAAGGGCACAAAATTGACTTTCGCAATACTCTTATCGTATTGACCTCCAATTTGGGAGCTGACATACTAGTGGGCGCTGATCCATTGCATTCGCACAAGCATAGCGGCGACGATGAAATATCGCCTGAAATTAAAAAAGCTGTTATGGATGTTGTCGGAGCGTCATATCCTCCGGAGTTCCTCAATCGCATCGACGAATTCATCATATTCCGACGACTCTCACGCTCTGCACTACGGGACATAGTCGACATTCGTCTCAAAGAACTACAAGCACGTCTCGATGAGCGCCGCATAGCCTTGACGGCTAGTGATGCCGTAAAGGATTGGCTGTGCGAGAAGGGCTATGATCCTAGGTACGGGGCCCGACCACTAAACCGATTAATTGCAAAGGAAGTCGGCAACGGACTTGCAGACAAGATCATCCGTGGGGAGATCCGGGGTGGTCAAGAGGCGAAGGTGGTTGTCAAACCCTCGGGAGATGGGCTGGAAGTGATACCTGTTGTGTAAAAACTGGTCTCATGGGTAATTGTTTGAGTTGATGACTTACGAAAGCATCTGTCGGCGCTGGAACTGGGCTGGTAGACATTCTCTGCTCATTCTAAAAGTGTCTTGTATTATACCTTTCTAGCGGCATGACCTTTTGGGGCCTTTGAGGCGTTCTTTTGGCTCATTGCTAGGTACTCCACCACGAGTTGTGTATGAAATTATGTTCTTTGTCAAAATTGATACGTCTTGTAATATACCTTATGTATCAAATCAGGGTTTCGTTAGTGAATCCCGTGACTTGTTTCAGTCCTTCACTTATTCGACGAAAGCGGGCCTCCTCTCAATTTATTATCTTCATCCCTAAGTCCGTCCAACTGCATAGTAAATGCAAGATGGCCTTCAAAGTCCCCTCAAAACGTCAAAGAGAGACGTCCGGATCTGCTACACCTAGGCAAGAGAACAGCAGCTCACGGCCGACGTCTGTGGCTCGCTCCACGCCTACACCTCCTGTGAGATCAACACAAAATCCCTCTCAGCAACATAGGAAAAGGGACAGCTTGCATCCTCGTACGAGCAGGGCAACATCTGTGAGTCCATCCCATCGTGCGGTTTCTACAGCTCTCTCGTCACGTGCGGGATCAACCACTGCTGCAAATCACGACGTTCATCCGGAGGACGAGGCCGACATTGAGGAACGAGAGGAAAATGATGCTCTCAACGAGGTGGTTATGGCTGTGGACTTGAGAGATAGAGGAACGGTGGGTTGCTGCTACTACGTTGCCAGAGAAGAAAAGCTTTACTTTATGGAAGATGTTAAACACGGTGGTTTGGACATCATTGACACACGTAAGCAAACTACAGACTCAGGATGTTCGACCGGCACGCTGATTACGGTGCAGTGAAGTTGCATGCGAACCCCACGGTAATACTGCTCTCAATGAGGGTGGATGACAGTGTGGATGCACATCTGGATCCAGAGGGGGTTAGCAGAGGTTCGGTCAACGGAGAGGGTAGGAATCATCTCGCTCAGAAAAGAGATCTACTTACACTTATATAAATAGCTGAACAGTTTCGCCTACCGTACGTCCTTGAAGTGCGCCCTTCTCCAGAGTTCGGTTACGAATCTGGAAAGAACAAGCTCATTAACCTCCGCATTGGTTCAGATGTTGGACCGCGTGTAATTTTCATCACTCCTGGCGATGCTGACGCTTACGACGACTACGGTGATGGTAGTGGCGCTGGCTTCGTGGGACGGCAAGGGCAGTTCCTCAGATTATCAGGCTGGATCGATGTCGAAAGCCGCCTTACAGTGGGATGTGCTGGAGCTGTTCTTACGTATTTGCAGCGACGTAAAGCTGTCCAGTATCTGCCTGGTGATATTGACTCCGAACTAGCCTACCGAGTCTCGACAATTGAAATGTTCAGTCTAAGTGGCATGATGTAAGTGAAGCTGTTCATATCCAACTAATAGTATATTAATGGTTCGCCTAGGTTCGTCAACGCAGATACGCTTGCCTCTTTGCAAATCATGCAATCCGAGTCCCATCCTCACTCTCACAATCAAGGGCCCACTGAAGGCACTTCCGGCTCGAAAGAGGGCCTTTCAGTCTACGGTCTCTTCCATCATTTAGCACGTACTCCTCAGGGGAAGTACCTCTTACGGCAATACTTTCTTCGCCCTAGCCTCGACATGGCCGTCATCAACGAACGTTTGGATACCGCAAGTGTATTTCTACGACCAGATAATAGCGTACCTCTTGAGAGTTTAATCAAAAGCCTCAAGCAAATCAAGAACATGAAGACCGTCCTGATACACCTGCGGAAGGGGATCAGTAATGGCGCGAACAAATCGGGAGGTATCAGGAGCGGCGTATGGGCCAGCCTACGCTCGGTTTGTTTTCGAGAAACTATATCCCTGCAAAGATCATTTGTTAATTGAACTTGAAGTTTGCCTTCCATGCCTTGCGTATACGAGACGCTCTCGACGAGGTAGTGGGTGCGGGAGCACTTGCTATAAGGGCTAAGGTGGGTCTGACTGCACCCGCTGTATATTTTTAGCTCACTCTAAGGCTTTTCAGGTTTTCGAGGGATTTGGAAAACGTGAGCTTGCAAACCTTGGAAGAATGATCAGCGATATCGTGCGTTGACAGCTCTACCAGTTACTCGGCCATTGGTAGAAACTGATTTCTCTCCATCAGGTCGACTTCGATGCCTCTGCCGATGCGCACCGGACAGTTGTAAACACCGGCGTTGACGACCAGCTCGACACCATAAAACAGACTTACAACGGTATTGAGGACCTCCTCAACCATACCTCTCAGGTCATAGCGGCTAGCGTTCCCCCGCAGCACAGTCTGGATCTGAACGTTATCTTCTTTCCACAGATCGGTTTCTTGATCTCCATGCCCATTGATGAACAGACTGGAAGATGTAATTACGAGGGTGGCGAGTACGAAGATCAGCAATGGGATCGAGTCTTTTCTACAGAAGCTAGGGTATATTACAAGGACTACCGAATGCGAGAAATGGACGATACGCTCGGGGACATGTATGCCTTAATATGCGGTACGTTATAGTTGTTCATGTTTCACAACTTCTACTAAAAGTCAATATTCAGACAAGGAGATAGAGATCGTCCACGACCTCGCTCAGAGGATACTACAATATGAGCCGATGCTCAACATTGCGTCTGACACCTGTGGTGAATTAGATAGGTATGTGTACTCTGTCACTCTAGATGTTGCAACACTTTCCTGACTCCCCAAGTCTTTTGGCGCTCGCTCAAGGAGCCAAGATGTACAAGCTCACACGTCCTCGAATCACTAAGGAGAACGTAATCCATATCAAAGGCGGTCGGTAAGTATCGACAAGACATCCGAGAAACAACGAGCTAAATGAGAGTAGCCATCTTCTACAGGAACTCACAGTTCCATCCTATATTGCTAACGACACCTTCTTAGTGGGTGGTCCTGGACAACAGCCTGCTGATGAGTCAATTCAAGTCGAAGAGCTTTCAGCGGGCCCTTCACAACAAACATCAGTCATGGAAGCCGCCGAAGGACCGAGTATGCTGATGCTGACGGGGCCAAACTATTCTGGCAAAAGCGTCTATCTCAAACAGATCGCCCTGATCGTGTATATGGCCCACGTTGGCTGCTTTGTGCCGGCGGAGAGGGCCAAGCTCGGGCTCACAGATAAGATCCTGACACGTATTGCGACGAGAGAGACAGTCTCCAAGATCCAGAGTGCATTTATGATTGATCTTCAGCAAGTGGCGCTCGCCATTAACCTGGCAACTCGTAGAAGTCTTGTCATCATCGATGAGTTTGGAAAAGGCACAGAATCGACCGGTATGTAATACTTTGTTCCAAAACAAGCTGGCCATGACTCGTACTACAGACGGTGCTGGATTGGCGTGTGGTGTCTTCGAGCATTTTCTAGGTCTGGGTGACGAGCGACCGAAGGTGTTGGCTGCAACCCACTTTCATGAGATCTTTGAAAACGGCTTCTTGAAGGAACGACCCGAATTAGCGTTTGGTTATATGGAGGTGCTAGTTGATGAGAGTGCAGATTCTGTTGGTGCCCAAGTCACATACCTATACAAGTAGGTTCGATCTTCCTTGGACGTGGCGGCGCCAGCTCATTCGCAGTGTAGCTTCCGACCTGGTCGCAGTCTCGCCAGCTTCGGTACTAGGTAATGTCCTCTTTTCTCAGCCCCGCTTTCAACCATGAAGCTAATAGGGATCATAGCTGTGCTGCTCTGAATGGCATTGATCCAGCAATCGTCGACCGAGCAGAGGAGCTCATACGAATCACGGCAAGAGGGGAAGACCTGGTAGGTGCTTGTACAACAATGTCTGAGGAGGAGTCCGCAGAGCTTGAGATTGCTGTAAGTTCTCATCTCGCGAAGTTTAGTATGTGCGGAATCTAAGAGCTGAACAGGAGAGTATTGCTAGAAGATTCCTGAGCCAAGATTTTCAAGGTCCAGATGCTGAGGAGTATGACAGCGAAGAAGGCGATGATCCACGAATCATCCTCGACCGGATTCTGGACGAACTTGAATGAGCGTGAATCTTTGGCTTCGCCAGGCAGAGATGTTTCCTGGATCCCCGTCTGCTTGGACGCTTGTGATTGCGGGGCTCGGTGACATATGCTATGGGAAAGACCGTGTAAGTGTGTTTACAAATACATAGTGAATTGTTCTTTTCCCGCTGTCACCCACCACTTCTGAAACAACCTCGTCTCTGGTCATCGATATCTCTGCGTCACTCCATTTCCGTGAACCTATAAAAGGCTGATGAATGCTCCTTCTGCTTCTCCTATGTCTCCGTGCTCCTTGATCAAAACATCCCATAACTTCAAAGCCGGGTTCTTGTTGGGTTCTTTGACTATGAGATATTCACACTCAGTTAACATCCATCGTTCACTTCTCAAAGTTCGGACACCATATTTAGGACCTCAAGAGAGTCACACTCGATCGACGCCCGTCATCCACGTCTAGGGGTTACTCCATCTCTTCGAACGCCAAGCTCCACAAGCCAGAACAGAATCAGCCCGCTTGACCAGACCTCCAGCCCTCTTTACAGTCATCACCAGCATTAGCACTCCCATTCACGGCACCCTCTATCATCATCCATGACTTTGTGCGCCTAGCTCCTACATACGAAACAGAATCAGTACAGCAAATCGGACCACCAGCCTCTTCTCTCTACTCTGGAACCTAATAACACCAAACCTTTCTATCCATGCACATATCAAGCATGACTCCAGGCTCTTCTTCCCTGCCCATCGGGGAAAAGCCTTCCTCTGTCAAGGCACCTAAGGGATTGGTTCAACATGCAGTCACTGTCACTTGCTGCCAGTGTGGGACTACGAGAAAGGCGCCGCGGATGCCGTTGATGTGTTCGTCCTGTGGGCATCATTTCTGTGGAGGATGTCCATCTGCTTAGGCATTGAGGGGAATAGGGATAAGGGTGCACGGGGATTTAGAGTGTTCGGGGAGAAATGGAATTAATGGGTGGTGGGTGTGGAGTGTAGAGGGTTTTGGATGGATGGGGTCGTCGTCTTGAGGAGTTTTGGTACAAGGGACGTGCTTCGGGCTTGGTGGAGGTGTTTCGTGGTTGAACCTTTGTCAAAATTGTTTAAGAGAAGCAGCTAGTTGTAGGGTTCTGCAATCCAATAAACCGAAATAGCACTTTGGGTCTGAAACGCCCGCCGTATTCAACTTCCGTACTTCATCATAACCCTAAATCTTCCAATACCCTACATCTACCCATACCAACTCTCTACTATTGTCGTTTCGTTATCTATCCTAACTACGTCTCAACAATCTCAACCACAGCTGCCAACAATGCCCTTCCTCGCGAAATCCCTCACGAGCTTCGGCATTCTCCTCCTCGCCCACGCGTAAGCCCCCCCGTCCTCTGCCCTCAAACTTTCACCTCTCCCTCCTCTCCCTCCCATCCTTCCCCATCTCCCCCGAATCCTCGCAACTAACAAACCCCCTTAGATGCTACTCCGCTCACGAACACTCCTCCCTCCTCGCCCTGCACACCTCCTCCCTCTCCTCCCCCTCTCTCATCCCCTCCCTTACGACCTCTTCCACCACCACCACACCCTCCCTCCCCCTAGACATCACCCTCGAAACAATCATCTCCGTCCTCGTGATCTGCGTAGGCGTCGTCTGGAGTGCCGAGGCGCTGAAGCCGATAAGTTGGCGCGTGTGGGCTGGGATGATAGAGCGGGAGAAGGGAAGAGGGCCGTATGAGGGGTTGGAGGGGAGGGTCGGGTTTTGGGACGTTAGGGTGAGTTGGAGGGTTTTCTTTCCGTGGGGGGGGGAGGGTGGGGTTGATGGGTGGGGGGATATAGGGGACATGGGGAGGGGGGAGGGGGGAGATGGGGAGTAAAGGCTAATGCGTTTGGGAAACAGGCTAGTAGGAAGGAGTTTGCGGACTGGGTGCGAGAGGGCGGAAGGGCTGCGAAAGGGTAGGGAGGGCCTGTGGGATGAGGGGCCGGGCTGGTTGGTTGATGGGTATGTGGCTGCGTGTGGGGTCGAGGCCGGGGCTGATAGTATGCGCGGGTGGTTGGGTCCGTTGGGGGGAAAGTGGAGATGGATTGAGATACCCTGATATCGGTACTGCAAGCGCTCGAGGATTTATCGAGAAGACGCATACATATCTGTCCCGTGGACAACGGGAAGTTACTCGTCCTCATCTGGTTACATGTCCACCAGAGGAAGCGCACCAGGATGAAGCAGGGCGGTCTATTGGGGCTGTGTCGGGAAGAGACACTTGGGTAGGGAATTGGTGGCATGGGCGAAGACGGGCATGACGAGATAGGCCTTGGTATGGGAGAGAAGAGGTTTCAACATCCATTGCCCACTACAACGCTAGAATCACGAAGAAAGGTGTCAACGCAGCTGCATATGCAACGATCAAAGTGTTCTTTCTGTTTGCCGGTGGCATACGAATGCCATATCCAACCCCCATGGTCCCAGTCCCTAACCTAGCAGTTAAATCGAGTGCACTATGCTGACCATCGCTGCCAATCCCTATGTACAAACGCATCGCCTCCGAAGACTGGGCGCCGCATGTCATGTGCTCCACGGAGCCGAACAGCTGCTGTGGTTGGGATTATCCGTCACTCCCGACCGTCGCACGAGGGCCAAGACACAAATCATACTTGGTCACCAGCGACCGCCCCTCCCTCCAGCACAGCTGCTCAAGTCTGTGGCCTCGTACGTGGGAGCTTCCGCAGTGCCCCGACCGGGTGTCCGGCCGCTCTATCCCGTCCTGCCCTCAATCACCGCGCTTGTGTGCTAGCCCCCCCTCCGCATCTCCTTCCTCATCCACTCCCTTCACCAGGCCCCTCACCATCCCCCCCCCCATCCCCCCAACAAATCTCTCACGAATGTTTCACCCCCCCAACCACCGCCCCCCTCACCCTCCCCCAATCAATGCTCCCATCCAACTCCTCATCCACCAGCCCGCACACCGCCACATTCTCCCCCCGTATCAAATACAAGCCATGACTGACCTCCGCGCTGGGTTCTTCGTCGTCGGCGGGGCGGATGATGCGCTCGATTGTGGAGGAGAGGACGAGGTTGGTGAGTTGGTCTGTGGAGAGGAGGGTTCCCAGGAGGGTGCGGCCGTCGGTGGTGAGGATGAGGACTTTTTCTAGGAAGGGAAAGGGGGGGGGTTAGTTTGGGGGAATTGGGGGCTTAGGTGGAGGAGGGTTGGAAAAAGGGAGGAATAGAAACGGGAGGGGAGGGGAGAGGTACTATTGACGTAGGGTTGGAGAGACATCGAGTGGCTTGCCTGTGCCGGCGCTCAGTGTCAGCGGCCACGGGTGTACAAGCCTCTTCGGTCGAGGAGAAGCTTCGGCTTCCACACCTGCGGTCGTCAAGGCAGCGCGGCTTTCTTTGGGATGGCGATTGACATGTCTAAGGTTGTATTGGGGGGGGAAGGGTGGTGGGCGTTTTCGAAGATGCTTCGCTGCTAGGTCTGCAGGGCTGAACTAGCGCCGAGTTTGTATTTGGCAATTGAGATTCTTTTCGCCGCAGAAATAATCTATGGCGCACGCCTCTCATGGGCTGACCTCTTGTATTCGACCTGATCTAAGATGACCTGTTTCTCTGCTTGTCGAGAGCTCTTCTAACCAACAATGCGACCCTCCCTGACTCTTCTACAGCACACGGCGCGCATCACGCTTTTCACTCGCGCCAATTGCTCTCTGTGCGAGACGGCGAAGACGGTGCTCTCGAATGTGAGAAAGAGCCGGGAAATCGAGTACAACGAAATCGACGTCATGGAGCCGGGGCAGAATCAGTGGAAGGATCTTTACGAATTCGACACACCTGTGGTACGTCTAAAACCGCACAGCCAAGTTTTATGACGCTGACGGCAGAGTCTGGTCTAGGTTCATGTACAGCGCATACACCACACGTATTCGAAGCCGAACATTGCGACCGAAGCTCGAAAACTTATGCATCGGTTCACAGAGGGACAGGTGGAGGCTCTAATTGATGAAGCAGAGGGGCACTCATAAGTTCAATGCGGGTATCTTGCCTCCGAGCTGATTGCAAGTAACAACACAACAAGATTTCCCACAGAGGGGACGTTATCGTCCATACGGGCCAGTAATCTTCGCAATCCCCGAAGCCGCTCCTTTCGCCATATTCAGCGCCGAATGAGCATACGAGCCCTTGGCGCTAGCCAGAGCAGACGTCAGATATGCTGGTAGAGCGATCATATCCGCAGCCACGGAGACCTGGAACAAGCGCATCAGTATCAAATGCCAAGATCATGAAGTCTCTCCTCACCATCTGGAAGCCCTGGTCCGCAAACTCTCTTGCCTGATCACCCGAGGTGCAGTATATCCCACTGCTTTTCCCATTATCCTTTGCGGCCTGCAAGATCTTCGCAATCGCTTTCTTCAGCTCCTCGTGCATCACGCCGTCCAGAATGGGATGGCCGATATTGTTTCCGAGATCAAAGGGGCCGACGAAGAGGACATCGATACCTGCGACTTTGGCAATCGCATCGACCTAGTCACCGCAGCCCGTTAGCTTCAATACCTTTAACGGTGTATGAACGGGCCAACCCACATTGTGCAAGCCCTCCTTCGTCTCAATCTGCACTATGGTCAACAAGCTATCATTCGCCTGTTGCAGATACTCCTGCGTCGTCTGCCCGCTAAACTTCTCCATCGGGAACGGCGACCCGAAGCCTCGTTGGCCAACCGGTGGGAACTTGGCGGATCTAACCAATTTGGTCGCGTCCTCGGCAGTGTATAGAAGGGGAACAATGATGCCATGCGCGCCAGAGTCGAGCGCTCCTATGAGGCATACGCTGGCTTAGCTAGACGTACAGTACAAGCCGGGTCAAGGAATAGCCCACGCTTGACCATCCAGCCTTCATTAGCTGCTAACCTCACAATCGGACTCACGCCACATCCCGCAATCGCAGCGACAGACTCATGCATCGCAGCATCTGACCTCGGGGTTGCAATTAGCTCCGGCACTGGTTGCCTGTCTTTCATCAATGTTGGGGGAAGGGGCGATTGTAGAGCGTACCATCAATATTGCCATGTTCCGTATCCACCAACACCCAATCAAAGCCACACCTTGCAATCGTCCTCGACTGATTACTCCCCGGCAGCATCTGCCACGCGCCGAACGTCAGGCCCGAGCCCGTCCGCAGCGCCTTCTGGAGTCGATTGGCTGCTTGCATGGCGAGCAATCCTTCAAAGCCCAATTGGACAAGATACGAAAACAGCTATCTCTTTCAATGGTGTCTTGTCTGTGGTATGCGTGTTCGATAGGTCGTTATCACATCAGGCAATAGGTCACTGCACTTGGTGACACGATTGTCAAATCGGGCCGGGTGGGTTGCGGGGTGCATGGCATGACAGGAGCTTGAATGGTAAGGTATGACGCAGATTTCAGTACATCTAAGGTACTCAGCTACGTGTTTTTAGCCTGAATGCGAAAGAAACCCTCGCGTCGGTGCCCAGACCCTGAGCTTATCTCTTATCGGATGACTAAGCTAGTCCTAGAAAATTTGAATTCTCAACGGGAAACTTATTCATAGTATCACTCAAGCCAAAACCAGGCAAAAGGCAATCGCGGCCAGTGCGAGGTAGCTGTCTTGTGATACTATGCAAACACCATATCATGAAAAGCAGACAACAGTCCTACATCAGCGCGCCGTGATCGGATGGGCCCCTGGTCCCCTTGTATTTTTCGCCCTGCCTCCTCAGCCCTAACGCCAGACACTCCGACCTTTCCAATATCCCGTTTCCAATGCCTCCGTTGAAAGATCACGGCTTGTTCTTAGAAATGTGCCTTCGCATTAGGCATTTGGACAGGGAATGAGTTCACCCAGACGGGCTTGCGCCAAGGACCGTGTGCTCCGAACAGCGCGCCGTAAAGCTCCAGTAGTGCCTGATTGCCTATACTGAAACACACTTTCCTCATTACTACTCTTTGGTATCTATGTTCCAGCGGGCATCATATCCAAGTCGTTGGTGCCTCGAACGGATAGTCCAACGAGATTCTCGGTGTCGCCAACGTCACTTCGTCGCTGCCGTCGTCATCGTCATCGTACGGATGCAACGTCGCTTCATCACTGCCCTCTCCATCATCCAGATCCGGCATTTCATCGTCATCTTCCCCTTTGGCATCTAGTCCACTGTCCTTTGGTTGCAGAATCGCATTGACGATTCTGGATTCCCAATCCGGCGTCGGCTCGTTACGACAGAGCGGGCGGAACGCCAGAAGGAAGTCGGGGTCGTAGCGGAAGGTGCCGAAGACCGAATCGACCAATCGCTCAGCCAAGGGTGGAGGGACGCCGAGGGAGGAGTAGTCGATGAGCATCAGATTCTGGAGCGGGCGTGGGCCGCGGACTTTCAGCTTAGACGGCGAAGCGAAGGGGAGGCCGGCAGATAGTTTAAGGTAGTACCGTTGATCCGAGTAAGGTAGGATCTTCCGCTGGTCCTTCCCCTTGTTTGAAGGCGCAACCGACATAGGGAAGTTTTGATCATTCGTCTGCGGAAAATACACGTCGTCGGCGGACCAGGTGTTGGAATTTGATCGCGCGTACAGGTGTCTCGAATCGTAATCTCGTCTCGATTCTCCGCGACTAGGCCTCCCGTATAATGGCAGATGACACCAAAGGCAGGCTCGCAATTCTTCTTTGGTCTCGTCTAATAGATTGGAGCAGCTCTGTCCCGCGCATACTTTCGCTTTGATCTCGGGGTCGGGTCTTTGAGCTGTCTTGCATTCGAGACAGAGCCAGCCGTCTCGGGCGGTGCAGGAGCAGTAGCCTCGGAACACCAGCGCACCCTCGTAACAAGGAGTATAGCTCACGGGTTTGCCGATGTGGAGAGGTTCGATGGCGTTTTCGCGGAGCGGGTTGCTGGTTGTCCAACACTCGGGACACAAATGGCGTCGACGATTCAGGAATGTTTTCTCGTGCTTCCCAAAGGAGGCTTTGACGATGCAACCCTCACAGACGGGCTTCGAGCACATTCGACAACCACGTGGATTCGGCCCTTTGGTATGCATTGGCTCCGAGCAAATCATCTGACTTAGGGTTTTTAGATTCCGCCAATGGCTCGTTTCGTGTTCTCCTAAATGCAGACCTTGACGGGCACCGTTTCTGTCCATGCAGTGATCGAGATCCATTGTTTCTAGGGAGAAGCCGTGTAGAATGTTCCGGTATTGAGAGTTCAGCCTTGCCAGGTTGAGGAGACCGGCGAAAGGTAACTCTTGAACCAGAGCTCGTACAATGGGATATTGGGAAAGAAGATCCATAAGAGTGACATTCTTACTGTATAAAGCCATCTGGAATGAGTGGCTGAAGAACCGCAAAAATCTCACTGTTGTAGAATATTCTTGGTGGAACAAGTAGACAGAAGTGTGGCAGCCTGATGCCCCAGCTTAGCTTACGTAGGATCTCAATGAACCAGAAATGTCACAAGCGCTGAAAGGCTACCATATACCTCGAAAGATAGAGCTTCACCATGAGTAGAATCAAAAAGCACAAAGGTTGAAAGGGCGGTGCCATGTAGAAGACAGGTAGGAGTTCCGCTACGAGGCGCACGGCGCACGACTCACGACACGCCTCACGCTGCCACTCTTCACGCCCCGGAAACACTCGGCTCAGCCTGCCCTCAGGCCTCTTCCGCCCTACGCCGCAGGCATTCTGCCACTCTTCACCGCTGTCGTGAGCTCTCACCCATAGAAGCTTCGAAGCTCTCTAGGAACAGATATTCCCCGTCTCCTTATTCCGCGCACATAGTGTAACATTACCATAAGATCATTGCGCAATGGCACAGAAGTGCGTACACAAGGGCTGCGGCAAGACTTTCTCCGACCCTGAAGAGGACTGCATCTATCATCCTGGCCCGCCAATTTTCCACGAAGGCCAGAAAGGTGTCTGCGTGCCCTCTCAAATCCCCAACTTCATTGCCGAACACGTGTTGACGCTCTCATAGGCTGGAAATGCTGTAAACCCCGCGTCT
The DNA here is from genome assembly GCA_000611775.1 of Umbilicaria muhlenbergii. Classification (NCBI taxonomy): domain Eukaryota; kingdom Fungi; phylum Ascomycota; class Lecanoromycetes; order Umbilicariales; family Umbilicariaceae; genus Umbilicaria; species Umbilicaria muhlenbergii. Next base: position 223,153 of record KK106984.1, read on the forward strand.
TGACCTTTGACGAATTCCTCTCTATCCCGCCCTGCACCACAGGAAAACACTCCACCACCAACGACACACCCGCCCCGGAGCCCCCCAAACCCGATTCCGAAGCACCACCTACGTCAGCCCCTGCTCCACCAGCAGTCGCTCCACAAGAGAGCAACGGTACTGCCGCCGCGCCATCCCGTCTCCCACAACGGGCCCAGCCTCCACCTCCCACCACCGCCTCACCAGCCACCGCACCCGAGTCCGACTCCGACGACCCAACTCTCTCCATCCCGCCAAGCACCACCTGCCGCCGCCGCGCCTGCAACCACACATCCCCATCCACCCCCCCTTCATCTCGCGACGGCGAAGAATGCATCCACCACCCTGGGCAGCCCATATTCCACGAAGGCAGCAAAGGCTGGACATGCTGCAAGCGGCGGGTACTCGAATTCGACGAATTCATGCGCATCGAAGGCTGCACCAAAAAACCGCGCCATCTATACCTCGGGCGTAAACCCGTTGACGAGAACGGGCCTAAAGAGGAGGAAGTCGGGGATGTGCGGTAGGCCATTCATCCCTCCATCCCTCCCTCCCTCCCTCCCTCTTCATCGGCTACGAGTCTGCTAACAGCGGACGGATCATTAGACACGATTTCTACCAAACCACCACCACAGTAATCGCCTCCCTCTACCTCAAAAAAATCGTCGCCCCCCGCGCTCTCGTCAAATTCTCCGAACCCGCGACCGTAGAGCTGGATCTGCCGACTTCGGACAAGAAGCGCTACACCAAGGCGCTGTCGCTGTACGGGCCCATCGATGCGGCGCAGTCGAGATACAAGATCATGGGTACGAAACTCGAGTTGGTTCTTGCCAAGGCGGATGGGAGTAGCTGGCCGGTGTTGAGGAGTGATGAGAGGGGTACGGGGGAGATTATTCAGGTGGGGAAGGCGGGGAGGGCGTAGAGTAGAAAGGGGGGTTGTAGGTGGGGTTAGAGGGTTGTTAGCATAGCATAAGGCGCCCTTAGTCGGAATCGATATTGATTCTTTTTATCTTGGGGAAGTTTGATTGTAGATCGCTCGGAGGGACGCTTGACGCCTACGCTACTTTTGCTAGGGCATGGTGCCCTTGCTCCACCAAACGGCTAGTTTTACAATCGTTCTGTTGCCAGACAAGCAGCCCTCTCTTGCACAATGGCGATGCTTCTCAGCTTTGGCTGCCGGGTTCAGGGGCGCCGCTGGCCGCGCCCTCGGTCGTCTTCCCAGCCGGTTGTGACCTAGCAATTCGCAACTCAAGGGAATGAAAGCCTTCCCAGTGCCGAAGCTCGGAACGCATTGGCGATTCGGGCCGGCGAAGGAGCCGTTCCAAGAACTGCAATGCATGCTTGTGTTTTGCCCATGGCACAATGCCCCTGACCGAAGCAGACGCGAGTTGGCAGCTCCGGCCTCCACCAGGGCGCCAGAACGTCCAGTAGAAACATTGTCACGCTCCTTCATATGCACCGCCTTCCACCGAAGATGCCATGACAACGCACGCAATCCCGACTCCGCGCCCCCCTCACTCCATCCCGTCCATCAACTCCGTCCGATCAAGAACCATCCCCCTAATCCCCGTCCACTCCCTCAACGCCTCCCAATCCGCCCCCGTCTCCTCGCCCCTCCTCCAGCGTTCCTTGAACCCCCACGCGCCCGCCACCCGATCAACGGCCGCCCGCTCCTCCTCCCTGAGCCAGCGCTCCCTCAACGGTATGCCCGTCGCCCACGTGACTCGATCCATTTGGTCGTTGGCTGTAGTGACCGCCACGAAGCCGATTGTGGCTGTGAAACCTACGTACGAGAGTATGCCCGCGAAGGCGATGTTGGTCGCGAGTGCGGTGTCCATCGTGTCTTGGAAGACGGAGAGTTGCGACGCTACTGTGTACGCGGCTAACGGAGCGAGCGCGAGACCAGTGATGGGGAGGAGGGCGCGGCGGAGGATTTTCGAGCGGTGGTAGGCGGGGGTACAGACGGTGGCGTCGATGATGTCGAGGCAGAGGGCTAGATTTTTGGTTTCGATGGCGGTGGCTAGGGCTTCGGTGGCGATGGGGAGGGGCACGGCCGAGGAAGCCTTTTTCGGGTTGGGGGGGGTGTAGCGGATGGGGTTTGTGTCTGGTTCGGGGACGGGCTTGTTGGCGTAGAGGTGGAAGGCCTGGGGGAGGGTTTCGGGGCGGCCGAGGAGGGATTGCGTGTGTACGTACGTAGCGAGGATTTGGGGGTTGATGAAGACGTTTGGGTGGAGCAAGATGTTGTGGGCGAGGGCGGATGCTCGTTCTGCGGCGTGGTCGCGGATGGAAAGGGCGAGGATTCGGGTCCTTTCGGACTCGGTTTGGTTGGCTGGTCCTAAGGCTTGCTCGTCGAGGGATAGTAAGGTTGATGCGGGGGAGTTCTCCTTGGACGGTTTTCTTCGGGGATTACTGGCTTCCACGAGGGTTGTGGCGTACCGTTCACAGCCTTTGAGGGCTGCAAGCACAGAACTCTCGTCTGGTACGGACGGGTCTTGGAGAATGAAATTGGCGTTGTTGGCAATTTCAAGAAGCTCTTTGCTGATTGGTGGAGTGCTTTCATCCACTTTAGTCTGTGCCTGCAGAGTAACCTTTTCCTTTGTACCGTAGGCAGCAGGAGGATTCGCGACTTTGATTGCGTTGCTGGTTGCGTATGGCCTCCTTGATGCTCGACGGGGCTGCTGGTGCGGAACGATTGATACCGGTCTGGGTGCACAGCGGATTGAGGCACCCTCTACAACAAGTCCATATATTCGAGCTCGGGGATGGGTGAAACATCTGACAGCCATTTTGCGTGACTGTTGTTGGTGGATGTGGGGGGTGAAGCTTCGGTAGAAGATTGACGTTGATCTCCCTAAGCTTCGCCTCTTCCGCCATTCCAGCAGCCTAAATACCTGCCTTGATCCCACGCGATCACAAAACGGTCATCTTGGAGCGCATGTAATCCAAGGACATATGCGGTCCATCTAATATACAGGTACACACTACGTTCTCGCTCGTTCTGGAACGTTGTCAGGCGCGCAATAGAGAACGAGCATGCCGGGCCCACCACCCCCTCCTCCTCCTCCTCCTCCTCCCATGCCCGGGTTCGGGGGAGGAGCTCCACCCCCACCGCCGCCGATGCCTGGATTTGGTGGGGGAGGACCGCCGCCGCCACCGCCGCCACCTGGTGGAGCCATACCTGCAAGACCACCTCCTGCAGTAGCTAAGGATAGGGTAAGCCTCCTATTACTGGTAGCCGCGCACGACGGGACCATCGAGTTTAGAAATATGCGCCTCAGGACTTGCTAACGTGGAGAGTAGGGTGCTTTACTCACAGACATTACGAAAGGCGCAAAGCTCAAGAAGGCCGTCACCAATGATCGATCAGCGCCCATGGTTGGAAAGGTGGCAGGAGAGCCATCAGCTCCAAAGATAGGGGGAGCACCACCAATCCCTGGGATAAAAAGGCCTCCAACAGGACTTGCGCCACCCGTTCCTGGAGCTGGAGCCGCCAATCGGGCCAGGAGCAACAGTGATAATGCGGGAGGAGGAGCCGGCGGAGACACTGGTGGACTACCTGCAGCTCCTCAATTAGGAGGCCTCTTCGCGGGTGGGATGCCAAAGCTGAAAAAGAGGGGCGGCATCGATACAGGAAGAGACGGGGAGTCTCCCTACGTCTCAGATCCAGAAACTTCACGAACTTCTGCTTCAAAGCCACCTACCTCGTTCGCGCCGAAGCCACCCCCAGCCCCACGAATAAACAACCTGAGGCCTACCCCCCAGAGCATCGAGTCATCGCCTCCTCATACTACGAATCCTCTAGTTGCGAATCTTCGCAAACCTCCCCTGAGACCAGTCTCAAAGCCGAGTTCTGAAATCCCCCTCCGCACACCTCGGTCAGATGGCAGCCCACCCAGGGCTCCTCCGGTTCCCCCAACCCTATCCAAACCTCCTCCTCCCCCGGTAGCATCAAGAAAACCATCCACTGCCGCACCTCCTCCTCCACCCCCACCCCCACAACTTCCGCCCTCCGTCGCACCCACGCCTCCAGCGCCGGCTCCACCTCCGCCCATGTCAGCTCCACGACCCCCACCGATGCGGTCCACCCCTCCACCCCCACCATCAAGCGCGCTGTCCATTCCCAGCGGGCCTTCCACGCCATCACTAGCCATGCAAGCAGCAAGAAATGCATTCGGAAGCGGTCCTCCATCTCCCGCAGCCCCTCCACCACCGCCAACTCCTCCTCCAGCGGCTCCTGCCTTTTCGGCGCCACCTGCTCCTCCTCCTGCGGCTCCTTCCATTTCAGCGCTACCTGCTCTACCTCCACCATCTTCTGCCCCGCCAGTTTCCAGACCACCTCCGCAACCAGTTAGGTCTATGCTAGACCCGAGCTCATATACCCTCTCCAATGGTGCCTCATCAAATCACAACACCAGCCCAGCGAGAGGAAGCAGCCCCCTCGGTGGCAAGGGCTCCATCAGAATCGATGACCCAAGGTTCAAGTTTCAAGATGAGAGCCAACTACCCAAACCTCGAGATTTTGTCGGTGGAGCGAAGAGGTATAGGGCCGGCAGAGGCAGTAGTGTGCCTCTAGACCTGTCTCAGTTTGGATGAGGCAGCCGCCGGTTATCTTACTTGGGTGTCACGGCGTTGCATAAATGTAGCGAGGAGCTGCTGGCGTATAACTAGCCTGCGTATTTCAAACTTGGGGGGTTCAAAATTCATTGAAGATGCTCTATAACCGTGTTTCATGGCTGTTGATACCCTAAACTTATGACAGTGTCTAGATCCAACTGGACATGTCTGGTAAGCTATAGCTGGAGCCACACGACCACCGGTGCTACCTTAGGTTTGGTAATCAATGGGCATCCATTGACTTTGGGCCTATGTGAAACCCAAGCTTCCAATTCCGTATAGACCTCCGAATTTCTGTATCCGCCACCCACGGTCAAGCGTCTACCCTGTCGCCAAGGCCTCTCTTGGGGACGATGCCTTGGTCGGTGAGAGCCGGTGTTCCTCGGGATACTGGACTCTGTATTCTTGGGATAGCATGTTAGCAATTACGACCATATATTTTCCCCTCGTCTCGAAGCTCTGACTAGGTTTATACCTCTTTGGGACCGCTCAAGGTCCACTGTCAAAACCATCGGTAGATAGCTCATTGTTCCATCACTCGTTCCACAGCTGTACATCGTCCTCGCCTTCCGTATCCACACTACAGATGTACGCCGTCCTCCTCTTCATCTTCCTCCATCCATTCCCTCAACTGTCTAGCTAGTTCCTCATCTCCTAATCTCCCTCCTCTGCGTTGCGTATCGCCGGATCTCGCGCCATTCGCCCGTGCCTGCTCGCCCTCACCATGCCCATTTACGGCTTCACCATTCGTCATCTCCGCACCTTCAGTCTCCAAGTCTCCTTCATCCTCTCCCCATCTGTAGCCCCTCCCCTCCACCTCCCTTTTAAGACACTCGATCCTCTCTTTCATCCTCCCAATCACCTCCTCGTTCTCCGCAATAGCATCCTTGCAATCCTGGTCTCCCTCTTCGGCGAATGGCTGTAGTTGTAGATTGGAGGACTCGAGATGCGCGATCGAGTTGCGGATTTCGGCTGCTTTTAAATGGAGGTTTGAGAGGGGGAGGGCGGTGATTGCTTCGGCGAAGCGGTCGAGAGGGATGGGGGTGGCGGTGGAGGACATTGATGTTTAGTGTCTTTGGAGCGTTCGAGTAGTAGTGCTAGTTCCGATGTAATTCGCACAGTGTAAGCAGTGTACTGGCTGTCATGAAGTATCTAAGGTAATAATGCAAATGGTAGTCAGGATAGAGCTGTCGGAAATAAGCGGGATTAACATGATCAAATGGGGAACATCGCTCCTCAAGCATCATCCAACACGAGCACGCGGCAAAACACTACACCTTTCGATTACAGTCCAGTCGGGGGTGCCATGAACAATGTATGGTCGGTGACATCGACAGCTTCCTGCCTAGGGCTTCGAGTGCCCTGGGCAGTGAAAAATGTCCGCTGTGCGAACTTGGTGAAGGCAGTATGCAGCTCATCGAAATCCACCACGATACGGCAGGACCTACAACGGCTATCGACTAGGACATCTCTCTATGAATCCACGAACGCGCTGGAGGCGGGATGGTCAGCTCGCCCATGTGCTCCCAATTACTTCAACAGATCAGAAAAGCAGACCACCCTGCTGCTACGAGCGGCATATGCGAAAGCTGCCAGGCCTAATAAGCAAGTGCCTCAGCACCAAACCCCGAAACAACACAACAGAAATGGGGTTCCCGTCCAGAAGCAAACCCCATCTGACCGCGAATTTGGAGAGATCTTCGGGCCCACCGTGGACAAGAAAACCGGGACCAACGTCCTCCAAGCCCTCCAAGCTCAGCGCATAGCAGGCACATTAGACCAAGGCATAACCGCCCCCGGAGTGAGCGAACACATGACGGCAAACGCTCTCGCATGGCTACGGGTCCACCATCCGGTCGATGAAGACGCGGCCATCATCGCCAGACTAGAAGAGGAGGACAGGCAGAACCAACTGGGGTCTGTTGATCCTGCCAAGGCAAAAGTCTACACACCGCAGCAAGCCCCCGAAGACTCCGTCCTCTCCGGCCGCTCCGCCCTCCAAGCCATCCAAGCCCAACGCAAAAAAGCCGACGCCGAAGCTGCTGAAAAGCGAGCCGACGCCCGGTCAGAAATCTCCAATGCGCCTGCAAACAACATCACCGGCAAACCAGTCGTCGCCCGGCGCACCGAGTCCGCCCCCTGGGTGCAGAAATACAAAGAAAAAGCCCTCCTCTCCACCGACGCGACCCCCCCCCCGCTAAGCCATTTCCAGCGCCTCTGGCCCTCCACCCTCCTCACCCTATCAGTCGTCATATGTTCCATCCTCCTCGCCCAAAACTACACCCCCCCCCCACGGTCCGCGCGCTTATTCCCCGCCCCCCCCCCACGGTCCGCGCGATTATTCCCCGACCTGCCCCCCGCGGCCGCGACAATGCTGGCGCTGATCAACGTCAATTTCGCCGTCTTCCTGCTGTGGAGGATCCCCGCGGCGTGGCCGGTTTTGAACCGCTATTTCATGATGATACCGGGGGCGCCGCGGGCGTTCAGTATGGTTGGGGCGGTGTTTAGTCATCAGAAGCCGTGGCATCTGGTGACGAATATGGCGTTTCTGTGGTATTTTGGATCGAAGTGTATGTGCTGACAATTCACTACGTTGGTCCTGTGAGCTCGAAATGGTTGGTTGACTTTGAGTAGTGCACGACGATATCGGGCGGGGGAGCTTTTTGGCGGTTTATTTCGCTACGGGGGCGTTGTCGTCGTGGTTTTCGCTTACGGTCAATGTGTTCCAGAGGTTCTTGATCACGTCGTCGGTTGGGGCGAGCGGGGCCGTTATGGGGGTTATAGCCGCTTGGCTGTCGTATCACTCTGAGTAGGTCGTCGTCGAGAGAAGATGGTGCAAGGCAGGCCGCTGATCTGAGTCCTAGCGCGGGGTTCTCCCTTATTTTCCTCCCTCCTGACCTCTTACCGCCGTTGTCATCGAACCTCTTACTCTTTTTCCTCATCGCCTTCGAGGTCACGGGTATCACTCTGAAATTGCGCCGTTCGGATCATCTGGGACATCTTGGCGGGTTGCTCTCGGGCATAGCCAGTGCGCAGATACTGAAAGATAGAGCTCGACAGAGGAGGGAAGCTGAGGAGTTGAGGAGAAAGAACTTGGGCTTTGTTGATCGAGTCAAGGAAGGGAGGTTGTGAATGTTTTGCGACTACTCTCATATATCTGTGAGAAGCACTGGACGCAGAAAACTATTCTATACCAAGTCAATTTCGTGAAGCACTCCGATGCAAGCTTACGCTACTCGCGTTAGACAGCCGGAAGATTGACTTTTCTTTCTACCAGACGATCCCCTCGATTGCTGTTTCCCTGGCTTAAAGCAGGCACAGAGAGGTGGGTTAGAAAAGGTTTGGGATTGGGCATGGTTGGGTAAAGTGGGTGAAAGACAGGATTAATAATCATTCAGGCCGAATGGCAATAGTAAACTTACTGTATGCGCAAGGGAGTGATGAAGTAGTCCTAACGGTAACACACCGCTCCATTATTCAAATCGCAACGATGATCTCGCCGCTCGACCTGGGTATCTATCCTACATCCAACCGCCGCGCACAACCCCCTCCTCTGAATACACAACCACCGACCCTCACCCCTCTTACTCATCATCCTCATCCTCATCCACCACCCTCCTCCTCTTCTGTCTCCCCCCCGCCGTCCCCTCTTCCCCCCCCTCCGCCACCCTCTCCCTTTTCGGACTACCCTTCTTCACCTTCTTCCCCCCCCCCTCCTTCTTCCCCACCTCATCCTCCCCCTCCTCCTCCTCCTCATCCTCCTCCTCCGCCATCTCCTCCTCCTCCTCACTATCATCCGGCACCAGTTCCGGCTCCTCGTCACTCCCGACCAAAAACCCGTCGTCCTCATCATACTCGTCCTCCTTCGTACGCCCGCGGTTACGGAAGTCCTCTTCGTCGTCGCTGTACTCGCTATTTCTACGTCTGGTAGTGCGTTTCGGCTTGCTGGGTCGGGCCCGCGTGGTGGCCATGCCGTCGTCGTCTTCGAGGCCGCCGACGGTGAGGCCGGCGCCGAGGCCGGCGGTGCGGAGACCGGAGCGGCCGAGGACGCGGTTGGCGCGGTCGCGGTCGCGCTCTTCTTGTTGCTGGCGGCGGCGTTGGGCGCGGAGTTTTTCGCGCTCGGCCACTTCGGCTTTCTTCTTGGCGAGTTCGGGGTCTTCGGAGATGTTGATGACGCCGACGCCGCCGTTGGCGGTGCCTTTGTTTCCTTTCGTTGCTGCGGCGAGGGATTCTTGGAGGCGGATGAGAGCGTCGTCGTTTTGGTCGGAAGAGGGGAGGACGGTGAGTGAGGTCGTCACGTGGTTGGTGATGCGCATGATGGAGGCGAGCTCGTGGGGAGCAATTAGGTATGTGTGCGAATCGAGACGAGGGTCGTAGGTAGGTGCGCCTTTTAGCCCGCGGTTGGTAGCGGTCGGAGTTGGTTTGAGCGGGGATCGCTGCGGCGGGGCGAGGGGTTTGGCTGGTAGCTCATACTGTTCTGTTGCATTTGAGGCGAGTTGCATTGTCAGAGAGCCGTCGGACCAACGTAAGATACGGGCATTGGATTGGATCCGATCCGGACGACTAGGTGAACGTCTCCACCGAAGGGTAGTATTCGAAGTTTGGTACGCAGAGAAACCTGCTGAAGGCGCATTTGAGTGATGGTCAGTGGTAGGTGGCTGGAAGTCCTTGAGATTGAAAGCCCTAGGCTCAACGCCGAGAAAGTGAGGAAACTTGAGTAAGTAAAGCTGAATAGTAGTTAGCCACATGTAAACTCTCGAGATAGCATTCCGAAGACTGGGTATACCTCGCCATCACTAGGACGTGGACCTGCGTGCCGTCCAAGGTCGGCGGTCAAGATATTGACACCGCGCTGTACGGGCGCTGCTGCTTCTTCGTCATAGCCATCCTCCATTCGGTCGTTTCGATCTTCGTCATCTCCGGAATCGAGCTCTTCGTCGTCGAGCTTCCGGCCATTGCTGATCGCGCCGACGGTTAGCTTCTATCCGGAGTAAGATGGTTATCGGGCGCTTACGGAGAGCCTCCATCCTCTGAGCCGGACCCGAACAAGCCGCCAGCATCGTCGTCGCCGTGTTCGGTCGTCGGGACTACATCAGCGTCGTTGTCTTCGGACTTGAATGATGTGTCGCCATGTGCCTCCGGGCCTGTCGCTGCCTCGAAGTGGTCTTGCTCCATCTGATTTTGGTCGGGCGCGTTTTGCACCGGTGTATGGTGGTAGAGATGTGCTGGGTCTCCGGTAAAGTGCAGGTCCAACCACGAGTCACCGAGCTCCCAGCGTTCCTGGTGGCAGGGCGAGAAAGAGAAGCCTGCAATGTGGCCGTCAACGTCGCGTGCACTTTCTCGAACGACTTCACTGCCTGCCAAGGCGGGAGGGGATTGAGCCTCTGCCGTACCTGACATAGCTGTGACGCCGCTTTGGCAGCGAAGCCGGGCAGCCCTACACGGGCACGTGTGACAGGCAGTCTCAGCCGTCCAATGCTACCTTAGAGCGGCGCTGTGGCTGGAGCACCGGGGTAGCTGCCGTCGGCTAAGTTGCCACTAAACGACTTGCAGAAGAAAGTTCGCCTGAGGCCTGGCGCTCAGGGTCAACTGGAGCCAAGTGGAGTCAAGTGATTCACGGGTGACACGACCTCAATGTCCTGAACCGTGATTGCGCGAGACTGGCTGCACACAGTCCGACCCTGCTGACACTTGTTGCATCTGCTCGGGGACGCAATTGGCTTGCGTGTCCGCAGCGTTCGTTGATGATGGCGACCTTCTTCCAGAGCGTGTAAGTAACTCGTTCTTCTTCCTCAATCAGTATGAATGGGAGCGTCGTGTCTGCTGCGCAGGTGGTGGTGGCCGGAGAGCCATAGACGGTACTAAGTACGGTCTGCAAAAGTCGCTATGCGGTTGCTTAGTCGGCGCCGAGAAGATCTGCGCCGCGAAGGTCTGGCTTTTCAATGTCTTCTTCGACTACATGCCTCGCTGTCACGCAGTCCATCCAACAAACATGGACATCTCACCGGCACAGCGAGCGATGCTCAGAGGAGTGGTCCACTCCGCCTGTACTGCTCCGTTCGGCTCGATCATCGAACTCAGCAAGGCTACAATGAACCTCCTGCGCTCCATTGCTGGAACATTTGGCATGAGCGTTATAGCCGTCCTTACAGGACTGATTCGTTTTGGGTATTGATCAATGGTATACTCCGTAGAGAAGATGGCTGACAGAGATCTTGTGGAACAGCCGTCAAGGATTCGGTCGCCAATCCAATAAAGGGAACGGCAACGGCACTAATACCAACAATCAGCAGAAGGGCAACGGCTCACAGAATCCTTCCCCCACAACCTTCACCCCTCCTCTCGCATCCATCCTCAACTCACCTTCGCTACCCTCGATGTCGGGCTCAGACACGGGCATGGCCACCGTGGAGAACCACCAGGAACGCGAAGCTCCAAAGCCGTTCTTCTTCAGAGAGAAATACGCGACTTTGGGCGTCAAAGGGAACTTCATGCCTCTCGCAGCACAGCCAAAATACCTCGATCTCGGAGAGTGGTTGGCACATCAAGGTGAGCTAGTCTAGGCAGACCCTCAGCAGCACATCTCACTAACATGTATCGAAAGCGGTCGAGCAATATCGTCTTCTCGAGCACGAGCTACAGTGCATTCAAGAGGTCGACGCCAACACGGGCAGTCCCATCTGCAACCAGAAGACGTGTCCCACCATGACCGCTGGACGGTAAGCAGCCCACTGATCTACCTGGGCATATCGCTGATCCGATACAGCAGCCACACGTACACTTGGCTCAACAACGACAAAGCCCCCATCAAAGTCCCTGCTAGCCAGTACATCTCCCTAGTGCAACGTTGGATTGTAGGCAAGATCCAGGACCCGAAATCCTTCCCGACCGACGCCCCCACGGCGCCAACGTATGCATCCGGTGGTCTCAACACTCCCGGTTCCACTACCCCCATCGCCATGGGCCCGACCACTCTGACCACCTCACTCTCCACGCTGTCAGGACACGACTGGGTGGGCAAAGCGGCCGGATTCCCGGAAACCTTCTTCGGAGACCTCAAGACCATCTTCCGTCAGATGTTCCGCCTCTACGCGCACCTGTACCACTCGCACTGGGAGAACCCCTTCTGGCATATCGGCGCCCACCGTGACCTCAACTCGACCTTCGTGCACTACATCACCGTCGCCAAGCTGTTCGGTCTCCTGTCGGCCAAGGACATGGAGCCGATGCAGCCGCTCATCGACATCTGGATTGCCAACGGGTCGATTCCGGCCGATGCGGCGAATGGTGCTTGCGCCATTGTGCCTTCGCAGTAGAGGAATCTCAATGGATCGCAACGTGTTTACGACGGATGATTGGGGTTTGAAGGTGCAAATGCATGGCTAGTCATGATCTGGCGTTTCATGTGGTGGGAGATGGCACAGTGGAGGATTTGATGAGACCGACTGGCGTTCGAGCATTTGGTGGTGGGCCATTTGAGCGATGTTGGGCGGACATGGCTGTGTTACCTGAAGGTCCAACTAAGAGCGTCACTGAGAGATCGTTATCTGAGAGCGTTCACTGAGAACAGTGCTTCGGTAGTCAACCTCGGAGGCTATCGTGCACAACATGCTTTCAAACACGTATCCTGCATTCCTCTATTCATTTTGTCGAAACGTGACTCGGAAGGCTATATAACAAGATCGGTCAGGTATGGTGAAACTAAGGTAAGGCAACCATGGCACCGCACTGAGGACAGCAGCATCCCCCATGCAGAGCTGCATGCAGATCTCCCGTTCGATCCCTGTTCATTCCTTGTTTTTCCATCGAAGACCACAACATCGAATTCCATACGACAAACAATCCCCCACGTAGCCCTATCGTTCGCACAAATTTCCACAGCTGCGTCTTATTGCATCGTCATCTTGATGGCTTGGCTTGGTTTGCATGTCCCGGTCACCTGGGGGATGGGGACGGACACTTTCGTGAAAGTCGCGTGGCCACCTCTGTTCCTGTTTTTCACTGTGTGGCGGTGTAGGGCGGGACAGACGGATATTTGCTCCACAGGAAGACTTTTTGGCCGAGATGGCGGGAGGAGTTTGGGTCGGGGGTGAATGGGCATCATTTTACCTTAGTCCCGGCCAGGGTTGAGGGCGGAACTGAACTGCTCGTAGGATGTGTCTTATTTGACTGCCGAGTGAATGTGGCGGCTCGCGAGTGAGATGCTGATGCTGGGACTGGGAGATATGGGGGAATTAATGGTGGAGGCAGGACATATATTTCAAGGCCCTGAACTGAGCTCACATGTGCTGAAACCTGATTTGCAGCGGCTTCAAACACACTGCCGACGCTGGACAGTGCGTTTCGTTGCATTAGATTCATACACTATAATAAGTAGTGATATATATCCGCCTCTCCGTACTTCCAACGGTCCATCTAACCCATCAGGCTACTTCCGAGTCAGCGGGCATGGTTACATCTCTCTGCGGACCATCTGCAGCCTCGTCCTGCTTCTCCGATGGCTCCGGCTCCGCAGCCCCCTCGTCGTCCGGAACCTTATCCCGGTCGACCCAATTCCGGAACGGGATCGTCAGCAAGCTACTCAAAAGGACCTGGATGCCCTGGAAAATCACCATGGGGATCCTCAATTTCGCCGCCGTGACAGGCGGGAGCCCGACAAACATGACGGCCGTCAAGGGCACGCCCATGGCGGGCGTCTTGGTGGGGACGCAACAGACGACGGCGATGGTGTCCTTTTTGGGGAGCCAGGGGATCGAGGCTAGGAAGCACACGAGCAGCCAGATGAAAAAGAGGGCGACGGATATGAAGACGACGAAGATGTTGTTGCTCGGCTTGACGCTGTCGAAGGCGCCGGTGGAGAAGGCTTCGTCGAAGGTGGACCAGATGATGATCAATAAGGCGATGGATCCGAGCTTGCTGCCTTTCCAATCGATGAAGAGCTTCTTGGTCGGCTTGGGCGCAATGTTTAATACGACTTGTCCTACCACCTGCTTTGGTGTCAGCTTATGCGCTGGGCTATTAGGTCAGAAAGTCGGGACTGTGCGCATGAATCACATACTATGGGGAGAAAGACGGAGAGTCCAAGCTGCTTGAACACGCGCTTATATATTGCTCCGTACCCACCAGTCTCTTTCGGCAAGAACTTGGTATACCAACTTCCAGGAGATATATACATATTGATCAGAACTGGTGATATAAAGGGGCCGAGAAAATTGCCGATGGTGGATTGCACAACGGTAAGGGCCTCGTTTCCATGGGATTTCCTGGTCATCCTGACATTGAAAGCAATGCTGCGAAACGTCAGCCCCTTTTCCAAAGTCTGCGGATCCCACGATGGAGGAAACGTACGTTGTAGGTAAACAGCTGAGTATGAGCATGCCTATCAACAGCCCCGGGTCCATGAAATCTTTGTTTGTAGCAGCCGCACTGATAATACCAAACGTGATAGCCGATGCCATCAAATATGACTGTACTTGAACGAAGAGATGTGTCTGCCACCGATATAAATTCTCAACCAAGATCCGCGTGGGCAGCGTGCACCCGTTGATGAAGAAAATCAAGGCCACACACAAGTAGTCGATGACAAGCTGCTTCTTGGCCTGCCGCGAACGAAGCACCTGTACTTGCGATGCTATGATGATTAAGATGCCTAGGATAACAAGGAACCATTGATCCATGAGGAACCATACTATGAGGTCTGCACATTTTCGGACCGGAGACTTTGCGGCGCTCGTCTTTGGGGGTTTGGACAGAGTGCTCGGTGCTCCTCCGTCTGAAGTGTCTGTAGAACTTGACGATCGATCCATGGTGCTTGCTTGAGCTTCCGCAAGCGTCGGCGGTGATGATTGTCACGGAACGGAGGTGTGGCAACGTGCCTTGCCTTCAGCGTGGTGGATGATGCATCGTCAACTGGGAACACTGAATTTGCCTCAGCGAAGCGGAATATCAGATCTTCCATGGTTGGCAGGTTGGGTTATATGGAGCACAGCGAAAAAATGCAAGTGCAAAACAGAGCCGCCCGGTTCAGTGCTGTCCATACCGGTCCGAATCCATTTCGGCACAGCAGTTCGACATACGCGCGGTTACGCAAATGTGCATCATTCGGCTGCAGGATTCGGGGAAGGAGGAACTTTCATGAAATGATCGACGTTGTACAGCATTGCCAAGAACTGCGCAGAAGACCAATCAGCCATCATTCTCGGTCTGCACTGCAGATATAGGGAATGCCTGTTTGCCCGATCGGCTGTAGGATTCGGGGAAAGAAGAAGTTTGTGCAACCGTCATGTATGATGCCAACGTTGTACAGCGTCGCCAAGCATCGCGATAGAAGTGATCTCAATGCACTGCCATGCCGGCAGCGAGATAAGCCAGAACCTCAAGCGAAAGACGTCAAGGATCTACGCAGAAGCGCAACAGCATTTTTGCAACAGAAATGGATTCTTTGACGTTGCAATTGAGACTATAGAGACTCAATGTGCTAAGTTTTATTTGTACAGTTTTACTGGACTTTAAAACCTATTCTGAGGGTGGTATAATTTTTGGAGGTCAGAGCTCCCACAATCTAGGGTTCCGGTTTATCTTTCTGACCGCGTATCTGCCTCTCTCGGTCTGTACTCGTACTGTAGAAGCGCCGGTTTAGAGTTACGGCAGCCTATGGGTAATGACTGTACTGCTGCTTGGCCCGAAAATACCTTACCGCCGCCGGCATGCCAACGACCACACTCGCCACGCTACAGTTTCACATGACTCCAATGCGCATACCCTAAACACCATGGCGTAGATGTACCAGTACTAATAAGGAGTTGGGCGGAGAACAATGATCACACGCTCTTTAGCTTTACCTGTTATCTATGTGCACTCGGTCCGTGTCCATGCCATGATGCTTACTCTTCCCTCCCCTTGAATCGAACTTGCCAAGGCACAATCTGCACACCGTAATTCTGTACGAGGTGGATGTTTTGAATCTCGGCGCCCGAATCTCTTGGAACCACAGCCGGCCAAATCAATGGTACTCTTGATAGCCCTCAACGCGCATTTGCAAGTGCGGACATGATGTCAGCAGGCCGCTTGAGACCACTCATGACGTTGATAAAGGCCGTCTCGAAGTTTGGCCGAGAGCTATCAGTGTAGGTGTGCAGGTCACCCGAGGGGTATATAGGCGTTGCGTTTTGCTCTCCGTTCGAGAGCTAAACTCGTCTCGTTCAGACCAAAGGGCATCAACAGTACTTGAAACAGTAGTGTGTTACAATCAGCACTAGAAGACGATGTCAGCCGCATCTAGAACCTTGACGGCGCTCAAGCCATACGCCTTCACTGGAAATTCTGCTGGGGCTTCTTGCCTCAAGAATGGAGCTCTACCAAAGAGTCAGCAGCTAACGATCCCTCACACTACACGTCTGTTGGCTGTCCCGACTCAACGAAGCATGAACACTGCTGCCGCCATGACGACCAATCAGCCCGGCGGGGTTCCAATAGTCAAGGAGCTCAATTACCTCCGCAACATCGTCAAAGACGTTCCGTATATCTTCGAGAAGCCCACCAAGCCTGAGCCACAGGAGTTCATATTTCCACTGGCAACTCTCTTCAAGGCTCCAACTCGTGAGATAGGCCTCGACATGAAGGACACATATGCCGATGCCCTTCATGAGCACGGCATTGCCGGTATCGAGCTCGGCTTCCAAGATCCAGATAGCAAGTTCATGCTTGATCTGGTTGATGCCATTGGGTGTAAACCAGATACACATTCCAGCACACAGGGTGCTCTCGTATGTATTCGTTCTTGTCGTCTGACCCGGCTCTGCTGACATCACTTACAGTGGGACGTCAAATACAATCCTAGCGGTATCGCAGGTGGAAACGGCGAGACCGCCCACAGTAGATCGCATTCCCTGGGAGAGTTTGCTTGGCATACCGATGGATCCTACGAGCCCGTACCGCAAAGATATTTCGGCTTCCATATCATACATCCAGACAGACAAGGCGGCGGAGTCTTCCGCGTCCTCCGAGCCGACGATCTCGTCTCGCTCCTCTCTCCAACCGCCGTCGAGATCCTGTCCAACACCGAGTTCGACATCAAGGTGCCCGCCGAATTCTACAAAGGCGTCGAGACCAACAAGGGTAAGCTGCTCGAGATTGACCGCAGGACAGGCCGGGCTTTTATTCGCTTCCGTCGCGACATCCTGCTGGATCCGCCAAGCCAGGACCCAGCTGCGAACAAGGCAGTCGAGGAGCTCGTAAACCTGCTCGATCAACCAGACGGTGTAGGCGAACACATGCCAGAATACATCTTCAAGGAGAATACGGTGTTGCTGGTGGACAATGCTCGCTACCTGCATTCGCGCACAGACATCAAGGACCCAGAGCGGTGGCTGCGAAGGGTGCGGTTCCATGGTACTCCAGGCGGAAAGAAGGGTGAGTCCTTCCAGAAGTAGGAAGATCATGGTGTCAAGGTCATGAGCCCTCACCAACAGGTGTGAGGCTCGTTGGGTACTGCGTTTCATCGCTCATGTTCACTGTAGAGAGGAGGCTCACCTTCCGTGTACGATCCCGCAAGTTGTGCTGTGGTGGCTGTGATCCATGTCCTTATAATCATGGGGATATAGAGGGGTAAGGTGCTAGATGACTTAATGAATCAGCTTATGAATAGTATATCAGTCAGTTATAACTCAGCAGTCTCTGCTTATAAGACTACAGTTGATTTCATTATTGAAAGAAAACTGTAAGTGTACTACTTGAAGAAAGCAGACCCTATGAAAGTTTGAAATAGCTTTATTGGAAGGTTCACTTAGTCTGTTAAACAAAGGTTCCTTCCATCCTGCACTCATTTGTTGAATTTATTCAACGGATTGACCAGAGTTCGATTGCTACGAAAAGTGGTGCGAATATATCGAGGGGGGATGCCAAGCCATTAAGCAGCGACAGTGAAAATTCAACACCATTTCTTCAAGCAGATTATCGCGTTGAAGAGGTAAAGTGTTATAAGCTGGCGCTGAAGGTCTATGAAGCTGACAGACGCTCGGTGGAATGTATTTGGCTCTTAGCTTCGGAGGACTTGAGCTTAATCAGGGCTTATTAAGCAGTCACGTTACTTACTATGTAGGAGGAGTATTTACCTTAGTTTACTCGCGTCGCAATGGGAGATTTCAGCTTGGAATTCTACATTTCCAAGGATTGGTGCAAACGCCATAACGTGACAAGCATCCGCAACGTGGCCCCTTCATTCGCCCAAAGCCCAAAGCCCAAAGCTGCGCCTGATTGCATCGTCGTCTGACATGGCTTGGCTGGCTTGGATGACTTGATCATCTTGGCGATGCTACGCCCCCATAAAGACGCGTCTCCCTCTATTCCTGTTTTCATTGTCATGCATAGAGATCACTCTATGCTTAGAATCTCGTTCAATCATTTTGTCTTGAATATATACATCTTCGCGACCTGCGGCTGAAACTCCAGATGGCATACTACCTGGCGATCGCGTTGACTGCTGTCTAATATCGCCGCTCACTTCGTACCAGAAACCTTTGCGTGCTATGAAAATAACCCTTGCGACTTTCACTATTTCTTTTGGTGCCTCTTGTGGCCTGGTGCCTTGAAAGGAATTGCTGTGGCATACATTATGGAAAAGCTCTCCGGAAGCCGATGGCAGCACCAGGAGGAAGAAACTTCTTCGTCTGATGATGAGCGAACTGAGCGCCCTCTCAGAGCAAGAGACGGGTACTCGTCTCGTGCACCTAATACTCGTAATGGGACCCCAGCTACGAATCTCCCTAGACCGCAAGCAAAAATCGGGTCTCAAACGCCTGCCGTTGCAGATGAGGATGGCGCGCATCCCAACGGTGGTAATGGTGGCAGGCTCGTAGGCAGGAGTTCTGTAACCGGGCTCGAAGTCATGTGTGGACCCTTGCTGAATTACACGGGCATGAGCAATATGGGATCAACGACTCCTATATGGCACGGAAGCGTGCTTTTGGTGACTAGCTCTAGCCAGCAACAACCTGAAATGAGACTGGAGTTCCTCGAAGATGTTGCTAACACAATGGAGTACGACCCCGGGGCGTCTATTTCTCCTCGCTCTCGGGACGGTAACGGCAGTAGCAGTTACCATAGGGCAGCTCATCCATCAAATCCAGAACAGCGACGTTTCCCTGGAGTCAAGCTTTACGCAGACACCAGGAAAACGTTCTGGCGCTTCACTACTGAGGTTCCAGTTCTGGCACGCGAGGCACGCTGGCGGTACTCGATATCGATTGCGCGTAACGTTTCAAATACGGGCCAGCCGCCGAAGGAATCATCGGGCACCTTCGTTGTGCCCGCAGCGACCCAATCGATGCGTATGATGTTCCACTCGTGCAACGGCTTCTCTGTTGGTACAGATGAAGAGGCCTGGTCAGGTCCAGCGCTGTGGAATGACGTCCTAAGAATGCACAAAAAGAAGCCTTTTCATGTAATGATTGGCGGGGGCGATCAGATCTATAATGATGGAGTGAGAGTAGGAGGGCCACTACAGGCTTGGACGGATATAGCGAACCCAAAACGAAGGAGGGATTATCCGTTTGGTGAGAAGTTGAGGAAAGATTGTGATGATTATTACTTCAATAACTACATCGAATGGTATTCGACAGAGGCTTTTGCAAGTGCGAATAGGCAGATTCCTCAGATCAACATCTGGGATGATCACGGTATGGATCTTTGGGCTTTCGCTGAACGTACACATACCTAACCCAGTTCTCCACAGACATCATCGACGGCTTCGGCTCCTACACCGACCACTTCATGAAATGCGCCGTCTTCCGCGGCATTGGCAGCATAGCATTCAAATACTACAGTCTCTTCCAACACCACATCGCCCCTCCTAAATCAACCTTCACCACCGACGCGCCCCAAACCACACACAACCAAGGCCCCAACGGCGCAGGCATCGACCCCACGCAGCTCAAAGGCGTCTTCGTCCTCGAAAACCCAAACCCCGACCCCCATTTCATCCTCGGCTGCCGCCCCGGCCCCTACATCCAACAGCTTAGCCGATCAATCTATCTACGACTTGGCGCCCACATCGCCTTCCTCGGCATCGACGCCCGCACAGAACGAACGCGCCACCAAATCAACTACCCCGCCACCTACGATCTAATCTTCCAGCGCGCCCGCTCCGAGCTCTCCGCCGCCTCCGGAGCCATCAAACACCTTATCCTCCTCCTCGGCGTCCCAATCGCCTACCCCCGCCTCGCCTGGCTTGAAAGCCTCTTCTCCTCCCCCATCATCGTGCCGATAAAAATCCTAAACAAACGCTTCGGCGTCGCAGGCAGTTTCTTCAACCATTTCGACGGCAAAGTCGACCTCCTCGACGATCTAGACGATCACTATACCTCGCGCCTGCACAAAGCCGAGCGTAAAGATCTCGTGCTACGTCTACAAGCCCTAGCGCTCGAGTATGGGGTGCGCGTGACGATCCTCGGCGGGGACGTGCATCTCGCGGCCTGCGGGCGCTTTTACAGCAGTCCCAAACTGCAAATCCCCGTGGAGCGGGACCACCGATTCATGGCCAACGTGGTCAGTTCGGCCATTACGAATCACCCGCCGCCGGCAGCGGTGGCGAATCTGTTGGCGCGCAGGAATAAGATCCATCATTTCGATGCGCATACGGATGAGACGTTGATGAAATTGTTCGATCGTGATCCCGGGGGAGAGAATAAGACGGGGAAGGGGAAGACGGGGAGTTATAATCAGGTTACAATGCCGAGTCGCAATTACGCTATTCTTAGTGAGACGGAGGGGGAGGGAGATGGGAGAGGGATGAATGGACTGCATGGCCGTGGGGAAATGATGGCGGAGGGAAGGAGGACGGATAAGAATGCTGGACATGCGCCTTTGCATGCTGGGGAGGAGGGGGCGGGGACGACGCATCAGGCTGCGGATGGGGTGGGTGGAGCGGGCGTGAGGGGGGATTTGAGTGTTTGTTATCGGGTGGAGATTGATCAACATGATCGGGAGGGGAGGACGGAGGGGTATGGTTTTAGTAGTGAGTCTTTCTGCGAGATGTTGGGTTGAGTCATGCTAATGAAGGTGTAGTTCCCATGCTGGTGGGTGCGGTGGGTACATGATTAAGCTAAGGGATTGGAGAAGCGGAGTGGCTCCCCGATAGCCTAAAAAGAGAGGGTGGTCGCGTCGGTGGCGATTTGGGGTATCTGATTCTTTTGGGGGAGCGAGGTAGGAAGGCGAGCGTGGATGGACGCCGGATGGGTACTTGGGGGGCTAAGAAGTGGAATTAATGCTTGGGATCTCCGAGAGTATTCGGTTCCGATATCTCGTTCATTATTGAAGCGTTGTCAGAATTTATGTGGTTGAAGGCTTGGATGTATATGACATTCATATTTGGTCACGGTATCGGAGGCCCTCTTGGGTATATATGAAAGCTTGCCATCATTTCCTCACAGTTATGTAACCTAGAGAGATTATATTTCCTCAAGGGCTATCAGACAAGCGGAAAACAGCTGACGCTCCTCAGGGAGTCCCAAGGTCCATTGCTTGCTTCCTTCCAAATTCGGCCCGATCGAGCCTACCTCGGTTTTAAACCCTAAAGCGCGGACAATGTGGAGTGTGTGTGCATATGCTGACGAGGCTCCCCCGTTATCCATACTTGCGAGAAGTAGAATGGTTATGTGCACTATTTCCTCACAATTGTATAACCTAGAGCAATGAAATGCTTTAGGGGTTACTAGACAAATGGAAACTAACCTGACGCTCCTCAGGGGTCCAAAGATCGCTGCTTCCTTCCTAATTCGGCCGAATCGAGCCTACCTCGTTTTCAAACCTTCAGGCGTGAACGTAGTGTCAGCAAACATTGACGAGGCGCCCCCCATTATCACTATCAGCCAGAAGTAAAATGGTTGCTGTGAAAGAAAGGTATTCTGGGCGAACTCAAAGCACAAGTCCGAGCTCAGTCAGAATAGAAATCGAGAAAAACATATAAAAGACCTTGAGTCCTCCTGGAGGCCCTCTGCATACCTTCCATTACTTTTCATTTCCCTCACGAACAGATAAATCACTTCCAAGCAAGACTACTTACTCTTGTTCCCACCACTATCCATACTCGACCAACATCTTATATACCCTCCAGGCGCCCCTCCGCCCCTTCCCCGCAAAAACTACCATGGCCGCACCCCTCAGCACCGGCCTCGGCCAACTCGGGCGCCTGCCGCTCGAACTCCGCGTCCGCATCTACGAACTGGCCCTCATCGCCGAAGGCACCACCTTCGCCGTGCACCCCTACGGCGAACTGCAATCAGGCGACTTGGAACAGAGTCGCCCGCTCGAACGGACCTACACGATGCAGTCCGTCTCCGCCAGCATCGCGCACGAAATAAACTCTCTCCACATCCCGAGCTCCGTGTGCACTTTCGTGGTCGACAACCCGCACAGCCTCGAGGCGCTGCTGCGAGCCCTAGCGAGTCGGGGGGGCTGGGTTCGGAATCTGGAGATCCGGTCGACGTATCATGGGATCTGCAAGCGTTGCCACAGGGATAATTGCATCAAGACGAGCAAGTTGGATGAGCAGTTGGCGGTAGCTCGGACGAGTTATTCGGTGTGGAAACCGGCATTCGAGATGCTAGGGCCGAGGGTGCGCAACATCACGATCGATGTGAAGCGGGATTTATGGTATATGAAAGACAGAAAAATGATCAAGAAGCGGATTGTAAAGCTCGCGGCGATGGCAGCGAAGATCTCGGAGGGAAGAGCGAGGGTGAAGGTACAGGGTGGGTGCTTGGTGCCGACGGAGCAGAGGTTTTTGGAGGAGGGGGTGCAGGGCGTGGTGCCGGGAACGCTGGGGTGGCCGTATGAGACGTATGGAGGGGGACGCGCGACAGTGGAGCAGATAGAGGCGGAGCTTGCGGAGTTGAGGGAACGAGCGGGAGAATATCTTGTGAGTGAATTGATGGGGGGACGATGAGGGTTGAGGATGAGAACGTATGCTAAGAACGAGCGAAGCAGATGTTGAGGGATTCGACTGAAGGTTGGTGATTTGTTACTTCCCAGCAGTGTTTGCTATTTGATGTGACGGTGGTCTCTGTGAAGTCGTATCAAATCGTTTCATTCTTTGCTGACAGTTTCAGAACAACCCAGTTGGATCGCTGACCGCCTCCGTGGCTTTCTCCAGAGTTGCACGGAGTTGTCAAGGTTGAACAGAATCAGCTGATATTCTGGATTCTCTACCTGTGGTCTGGTTTAGAGGATTTGCTAGTAATGTATATAATTTAATTAATCAATTGAACACAATCTCCCTTGTCAAGTTTGGAAGACCATAGTAATTGTCATTTATACATCGTTTTATGTTGGCGAGGTTGGATGTTGAAGTCTGAGGAGCCGAGGGAGCATCCTCAGCCCTTGCCTCGATAAGCGGTACGCTAGGATTATTGTTTCTCCGTAAACGAAGCATCCCGGTCAAAAAAGTTCGAGGTTCTCTCCAGCATCAAACAGACAAGTCCCCACCTTGACTCCTCTATAACATGGCGCCCACTGCAACCGCGAGAAAGCGAAAAGCAACTACCCGCGATTCCCCGGAAGCCGATGAGGTTGTTTTGAGTGATGGCGGAGATGATTTCGCATCAGGCTTGCTGGACGGGATACTGTCGCAGAGCGATAGGGGGACAGATGAGGAGGATGAGGAAGACGAGAGTGATGTAGATGAGGAGTGGGAGAGCGACGTCAGTGCGGAAGACTCGGGCGAGGAAGCCATTGACAGTGACGAAGTACCTTCCGACGGCGAGGGAGCCAATGGAGGTCTACTCAAGGTCAACAGCAAAGACCAAGTTGGAAAGTCACGTCTTGACAGCAACGCTACGGGAGCAGAGTCTGATGAAGACCGGTCTCCAAATTACACGATTACTGAAGACGCCAATGGCAACCCTCGATATGTATACAAAGATATCGATCCTGTGTATGACTCTGACGATTCTGATGCGCCTGCCACAACCAACACTATTGGCAATATACCACTGTCATTCTACGATTCATATCCCCACATCGGCTACGACATCAATGGCAAGAAAATAGCCAGACCTGCCACTGGCGAGGCTCTAGATGCATTACTGGACAGCATCGAGGTGCCCAAAGGCTGGACCGGCCTTACTGATCCAGCGACCGGAAAGCCACTACAGCTGAGCCAAGAGGAACTGGAAGTTCTCAAGAAGATACAGATGAACGAAGCACCAGAGGAGGGATACGATCCTTACCCGGCTACGATTGAGTATTTTACAAGCAAGACCGAGATCATGCCATTGAATGCAGCTCCGGAACCCAAGAGAAGGTTTATACCATCGAAGCACGAAGCCAAACGAGTGATGAAGATCGTGCGGGCAATTCGAGAAGGCAGGATTATACCGTATAAGCCGCCGTCCGAGGAGGAGGAAGAAGACCCTGGCATCAAGCGCTACGACATCTGGGCGAACGAAGCACCTCGAGCAGACCATCCTATGAATATACCAGCCCCGAAACTACCGCCGCCGGGCTACGACGAGAGTTACCACCCCCCAGCAGAATACCTCCCAGATTCGGCAGAGAAGAAGGCCTGGGAAGAAGCAGATGAGGAGGACAGAGAAAAGGAGTATCTGCCCACAAACCACGACGCATTACGTAAAGTACCCGGCTACGACAAATTTGTCAAAGAGAAGTTCGAAAGATGTCTTGACCTCTATCTCGCCCCTCGAGTGCGACGAAGCAAGCTGAATATCGATCCTGAATCGTTGCTTCCCAAGCTTCCAAGCCCTGATGAGCTAAGGCCATTCCCTACTACTTGTGCAACCGTGTTCTGTGGACACGAAGGTAGGGTACGGAGTCTGGCAGTGGATCCATCAGGAGTATGGCTCGCTAGTGGCGGAGACGATGGCACTGTGCGGGTCTGGGAGCTGTTGACTGGGCGCCAAATATGGAGTGTCAAGTTGGGAGATGGCGAAGCAGTTAACGTCGTGCGATGGCGGCCTGGCAAAGAGGCAGTCATCCTATCAGCCGCTACTGGCGAAGACATCTTCCTCATTGTACCAATGATTATGGACCCCGAGACTGAGACTGAAAGCAGAGCTCTACTTGATGCAGGATGGGGTTACGCAACCAACGGTGCTAGTAACGGCGCAGTCAAGAAAGAGCCAGCAGCTCAGTGGTCGCGGCCAGGTAGTCGTCTCGAAGACGAAGGCGCCCTCGTCAAAGTCAGCGTCCGCTCCACCGTCAAAGTAATCTCCTGGCACCGGCGTGGCGAATACTTCGCGACCGTCTCACCCACTGGCCAAAGCAGCGCCGTGGCGATCCACACTCTTTCCAAACACCTTACTCAACTTCCTTTCCGTCGGCTTAAAGGTCTCGCACAGACCGCCCAGTTTCACCCTTCCAAACCCATTTTCTTTGTCGCCACCCAACGCCTCATCCGCAGCTATGATCTCTCCAAACAAGAGCTACTAAAGATCATTCAACCCGGTGCTCGCTGGATCTCATCCATAGATATCCACCCAGGCGGCGACAATTTGATCGTCGGCTCCTACGACCGCCGCCTTCTGTGGCATGATCTGGATCTCTCGGTGCGGCCCTACAAGACGTTGCGGTACCACAAGAAGGCTATCCGGGCAGTGAGGTATCATTCTGGTGGGTTGCCGTTGTTTGCTGATGCGTCAGACGATGGCAGTTTGCAGGTCTTTCATGGCAAAGTGGTGGGTGATTTGATGGAGAATGCTACCATTGTGCCGTTGAAGGTGCTTAGGGGGCATACGGTGAAGAAGGAGTTGGGGGTGCTGGATTTGGATTGGCATCCTAGGGAGCCGTGGTTGTTGAGTGCGGGGGCCGATGGGTCGTGTAGGTTGTGGATGTAGTTGCTGGGTCTACGTTCTCAGGAGAATATCTAGCATGGGTCAGGTCGGCACGACGGATATAGGAGTGAAGCCGATTGGCAATGAGGTCGTCGCTCTGTCTGATACTCGCTGCATCGAGGTATGGTTAGCGGTTAGTAGGTGGTTCCTTAATTGAGAGACTACCATGATTCAGATGTACATTTTGTCGTTGGACGTTACACTTAAGTTTGTTTGCACTTCACAAGATGACTCAAAACACCGAAGTGGACGTGAATAAAAACCCAAATATGAGGAGGACACAATTTCCTTCCTCTCCATCATCAGATACTCCCTCTTTCATCGAATTGTGAATTCTCTAGCATCTCCATATACACTTCTGCATCGCATCGTATCTTCCAGCTTTCCAATCCCAAAAAACAACAAACAACAATAACAACGACGTCACAAGCACACAAAACAAACATAACCCGCATCATTCTTCCCTCCCTATCACAATACCCTCGGCTTCAATTTGACCAACAACGGCTTATTTTGCATCAAGACGAAGAATTTCTGATCCGTCCAGTCATCTTCCGTGTTCATAAGTTCCATATCAAAATGCCAAATCATCTTCGCAAGGATGATTCTCATTTCTGCAATTGCGAGACTAGAATACCGTGTGTCAGAACATAACTGATCGCCGGTCACGTCAGGGGGATGGAAACTCACTTCTTGCCAAGACAGTTGCGAGGACCGGTGGAGAAGGGTTGCAAGACTGCTCTTTTGTCATTGTCGAAGGTGGGGTCGTGGTCTTCGAGCCAGCGCTCCGGGATGAAGGAATTGGGTTCGGCGAAGTTAGAAGCGGAGTGATACGCAGCCTTTTGGGGGATGTTAACAACAGTCTATAAGCAATATCAGCAGATGGTCACCGATATATCGTGTTAGGAGTAGATTACCCCGCCGGGAACCCAACGGCCGCTGATTGTGGCTCCCTCCGGTAACACGCGGCGAGCAGATCCAGCTGGGACGGGCGGTTGTAATCGAAGACTCTCCTCAAGGACTGCTAGTAGGTACGGCATTTTGCTCAGTGCTGCGAGAGTGATGTCCTTGGCAGTGTGGAAAGTTGTTCTGACTTCAGCGTTCAGTCTGTCGAGGACGTCTGGATTGCGAAGAAGATAGTAGGTGCAACCCATCATGAGGTTAGCTGTCGTATCGCTCCCAGCCACGATGAAAATCTCGAAATTGGAGTCAATCTCGTCCCTACTTATACCCTTCTCGTCATTGTATCGGAGAACGTAGCTCATGAAGTCCGGCCTTTCGGTCTTTCTGACCAAACGGGCGCTGACTTTGTCTTGCGGGTACTTGAAACTCTTCATTCGTTGACCATTTAGCAGCATTGGCAACACGACCGTGGTGAGAAATCGTAGTGATGGGAACTTGGAGGCTATGTCGAAGAAGTGAACCGCTTTGAAGGCAGGGTGGATAATGCTGACCCAGGCATGCTCTGCTTTGTTTTCTAGATTATGAAAGGACTCCCCGAAGCTGAGATCGGCGATAATGTCGAAAGTGGTGTAGCGATACCAGTCCACGAGGTCCACAACACCATCCCTAGCATGGCTTTCTTGATGGAGTTTGCTGATCAGTAAATCAACATATACGTGCAAGAGAGGCTCCTGCTCTCGCAAAGCCTTGTCAGAAAAGGCATGCGCGAGCAGCCTCCTCTGCCGTGAGTGGGATGCGTCGTCAGCTGAGAGGAGGGAGTGTGTCGCATTAGGGTTGGTGAAAAAGAAGGACTTTGGAAATTGAGCACGACCTTGCCGATGCATGTAGATATCTTTCCAGGCAGAATCGGTGATAAATGATAGTTCATCGGGTCCAGTACGCACAACCTCTCCATACTGTTGATGCAACGCTTGAATCCATTTTACTATTCTTCCTCTCCCAGATTGATAGGAATTCGGTAGATGCGAGGCGGCCGCAAGTCTGGGCCCAGGGAAGCTTGAGAGCGGGTGGAAATATACATTATAGACAGCACGTGCAAGCAGGTAGAAAAGACCCTTGTTACATTAGTAATTTGTCCCTTGTTGGCGGAGGTGAGTGGTTTTGGTGTTGTTGTGCTAATTGAGGATGTAGAAGCTACTTACAACCCCTAACAGCAGGCTTCCAATACAGAATACGCCTTCAGGTATGACAATACTCTCAGTGACTGCCATAATAAATGCTCCAAATATCGTGAAACAGTATTAAGCAATATTGGGTAGGATGAATGACAGAAAGAGGATGTGGGAATCCTGACATATAAACTGATGATCCCGTGCAGTAGCTTACCCAATTGTAGTAAGTCAAAGACGTAGAAGGAGGTCACATGGAGCGTCGCTGCAGTGTAAGTGTGTTGTTATATCGTGGGTAGGAGTGGGGTCTTGCCATGTCTCTTCAAGACGTGGAGCCGAACTCGGCCACCCACTGCTCCGCATCATCTAGGGTTATGCAGAGAGGCCTGGCAGATACGTACAAACATTTACAAGTCCGGGGTCGACCTGGTAATCTATCTCCCTGCTTCTGATTTGTGCAGAGCTGAAAATCGCTGCCATCAAAGGCATAACGCTCGGCACTAGGGTCGACCCCAAATCGAGGATGTTGGTAGCAGTGGCGCCGCCGCCACGATCATGAGTGGAGAGAAAACAAAGGAGGAGCCGATGGGACCACACACAGCCAGTTGAACGTCACCTTGCACAACTGAGCTATCCAGGCAAAAGGCAATCGCGGCCAGTGCGAGGAAACTTCTTAGTGCAACAGATAACATTCAACTCGAGTCAAACCCAACTGGGCGCCCAACATGGAGGCCTTGGAGGTCCCAACTGTGCATGTGCACACCCTTTCGGCATCTCACGACTGAAGTCTCCGATGTAACACAGCAGGGTCATCATCCAATCGGGATGGCTCTTACTAGATTCCCAACAGCAAGTCAGCACTCAAAACACATGTGGTAAGTAACTCTTAAGAGCGCAACACACAGCGCTCAACGACTTATAACATCAGTGCAGTTGATCCCGTTCTCGACGTCTCTTTCTATCGTTCAGATATTGATGCAATTCCCGGCTGCGACCTGCCAATCTTATGATGCGCCTGGCAGGAGGGTGATGGGGTCTTTGTTACGTTCTGGCAAGTTGGTCTCTGGTGAGTATCTGGAAGTGATAGGCCTTGAATGGACTCAGCCTTTGCCAGCCGGGGGTGTGCGGTTTTGACGGGCCACAGCCACGACCCTTGAGGAGTTGTTCACCTGTTCGGGTCTCAGTATTCGCGGCCCGCGTTGGGGTGGGGTGCTTCTAGCTACTGGGCGTCAGGCAGTGTAGCCGTTACGGCTGACCAAGTAATTGGAGGAAAGGAAGAACGGGCATGCAGTTCGATCAGAAGATCCCAAGGTAGAGTGGGCCTGCAAGCGTGTATGCATGGAACGCATGTGAGCTCTTTTGCATATGGGACGCACATAGTTGAGCCCGATCGTCTGTGCCGCTATCGTGGCGAGGGGTCATGGAAATCGTACCGCGGAGGGTGCAGTCCGCTGGCCAATTAAGCTGGAGACACATGCAGCACAGTCGCATCAACACGGACCAAAATGACTCCGCGGCAGTGAAGTTGAAGTAGGTAAGATAGGACTCTGTTTGCAATAGAACTTCCACAGCTGCCGTCGAGAGGCTCCATCGCGCTAACTTAGTGACTAAGCTTTTCAGCCCTAACCCAGAGCCGTGCGGTTCTTCCAATTGTCAATTGTATAGATAGACTATGTGTACGTCGTTCGCAACGGGTCGCTGATTGTTCATCTCGAAGACATATTAAAGCTTCGAGCTTCATGAGAGGACAGTGCTGTGTTGAAATGGTATCCAGACCATTAGACAAGATTAACTGGGATCACCCAGAAGAAGATTGGGGGTATAAACAACGCCAGCGCTTCCTGTTCGCCCATGCGGCATCCGACCCATGTACCTAACGTAGGATATCTCAACCCACTACGTTCACCTCTTCCTCTGGGATTACCACGGTCGGATAGGGGCCCTCGATGAATCTCACACACTTCCCCTCACCGTAACCTTCGTCCTTGTCGATTTCCTCGCTAAGAACCCCATCCTCCTCCGCGATATCCTGGTTGACTCCCATATGCACCACTCCTATAACCCCTTCCTGCTCAGGCTCGTCGTTCACATGTCGCGTATTGCTCGGCTCTATGACCTCGAGCTGCACGTTCAGTGGTGTGACCTCGGCTTCGTTGACAAGCTCTGCCAGAAACTCTCTCAACTTCTTCTGGTTTTTGGCGGAGTCCAGATTCGGTCGTTCCTCCACGAGCTCTTTTAGCGCATTTGCCATAGCGAGGACAGAGCTCCCTTCGAGACTAGTGTAGTAAAAGGTGTTAAGGGCGGTGCACTTGTTGTTCTCTTCAGACTCGGAAGAGCAACTGTCGTTGAGTGACAGCAATGGAACTTGTATGGGCACGTGTTCTAGAGGGGTGGTGAATGTGGTGGTGGGACTAATGCCCTCATCGCTATTCGTCGCGTATCGTGAGGACTCGTAGATTGATCCTGATGTGGGTTTCACTAGTTTCGACCCAGCAAGCTCGACAGCAGAATCTTGTTTACCCGCGGCCCAAGTTTGGAGGGCTCCCCATCCCTCTTCATCCTCTTCGTCGTAGATGCACTGCTCGGGGCGTCTTTTGTATGTGTTTCCCCGAGAAGGAGTCATCGTGTAAGATTCCAAGGACGCCAGAAGCTCTTTCTTTGAGCCAGGATTGCCAAAGGAAAAAGTGACGCTACCAGGACTTCCCTCCGGTCCATCGAAGCTCTCGACAACCGGTGACGCACTACTTCCTGACGACATCCCTGGGTCAGAGAGATCGAGAGCAGCTGTCTGCTTTGCAGCAAACCACCAACGACCGACTTTGCGCCTCCACGCCGTCAACAAGGCCTGCAGATGCCATACCTTGTAGGGATCGAGATCGAAAGGGCCCTGGAAGTCCAGCAAGAACTGTGTAATGATCAACAGAGCACAGGCTTTTAGACCAGGTTCTTCCTTCCACTCCGGTAACACCTGCAACCCAAAGTCTTCTTCCCATTGTGGTGATACATCCTCTGGAAGCTTTGGGTCATCTAAAACGCAAAAGATCTCCTGAAGCTTGCATCTGCACATTTCAACCCCTTTCTCTGTCCAGCCCACTCCTAGCTCCCCAAGGCCGACTGAACACTCTTCAATCCAAACAATGACAAACTCCTTTTCAAGTAAATCGTAGGCGAGAATATGGACCTCGGATCCAACGACGGCTCCAGCTTTGACCACCGGCATGTCGTAGAACAAGAGTACTGCGCACTCGGCCGGACCGACGAAGGAAGAGTGGTTAATACAGGAGGCGGCAGCACTAGTTGAGACGACACTGGCAGTGCCGTTAATCAGTAAAATGTTGTCCTCTGTGCGTTCGCGGTAGGAAAGATCATTTCCGACCCAAGAAAGATACGCCGACCAGTCTGTTTTCGATGTCGGCCCAGGACACCGAGCCAGGTCAGGTAAGGTAGACTGATACAAATAGCGGTGTGTCGATGGCAGCCATTGATGGGGGTCACCTGCATGAGCCTTGTTCCCTTCCCGAAGTTCCGTGGGATGGTAATCGAAATCAGAGTTTGAGAGCTGGCATGGTGGCTGAATGGTGTCAACTCCCTCTCTTGGCCATGATGAGTTCTACATTGAGGTACTTACCGGCAGAAAGAGATCCTTCAGGTACTGCAAGCCTGGCTTTTGCAATGATAAATCTTCAACGTCGTTTGAGTCGGCCGCAGTTACAACTTCGATCGTACCGACATGTGACTTTGACGTTGCTCTCGCTGTTGGCCAGCCATCAGGTGTTCGCCTTCCCCGACGATAGATCTGTTGACAACTCGTTGATAGGTTCGACTCCATTGTAAAATGCAGTGGAGATATTGTGGAAATGGTACTAGGTAACTGATCTGAGCTAGGCATACTAGAAAGTCTACAGTAGTAATATTTGGAACTGAGCGAGTATGATGAGGGATTCAAGATGAACGGAGAAACAGGACGCAAATATATCGCCAGATGAATCGTCGTGGTGATGTGTTCCGGAACATCAGACGTGAAGAGCTTCATTCACGAAATGTGTTCATCAGAACAAGGATGCCAACAGTGGCCTCGGAAAAGTGAATGTTGACTGCACTGCAAGCATAACCAGTGAAGCATAACGTATTTCACGGGTGTAAACATATAGGTAGGGCTAAGCACGCCCTGCTGCAACAAAGCGGTGTGGAAACTTCACAACACTCGACTGCAAGACTCGATTGCGTCTGCAAACATAGAACGATGGTCTGATCCTCCTTTTCCCCGGATTCAATGTTTGTCGAAAGTATACGCGGATCTTGTGGGTATGCCATGTAGCTTTGATTGCGCAGAAGTAGAGACACCCAGAGTCCATGCTAAATCATTGCACATATTCCTTATCTGCCTCTTGAAGGTATAGCTTATACAAAACAGTCGCTCAAGGCTCACAAGGTAAGCTTCTTGTCCCTTCTAAGCACATCAGGTAGAACAGCAACCGCTTTAGCAGCCACGCTCTTATCCTCCACTTCCTTGGGGAAATCGACCAGCGCCTTCCTCAGAGCCGCCAGTGCAGCATCGCCATAGAATTCGAGAAACCTCGTTTCATAGTTCTCAACCATTGCTTTGAGCACAATGAAGTGCGTTTGCGTAGCCTCCCGAGGTGGAACATTGACGATCGATGCCATGGACCGCCAGTAGTTCCAAATCGGAAGGGGATTCTCCAGTCTAGCTTTCTCGTAATTCCGTAACGAAATAGCAGCAAAACCTGCTCCGAGACCTGTCATCCGCTCGCTGTGACGTTGGTCGGAAACCCATGGCCCATCTTGTTCCTCCCTCCACCAACCAAGTCTGGTCCTTCCGTTGGCTGACTTTTCATCGCCATATATACCCCAAAGAACTGGACACACAACATGAAACTTTGCCAAAAGAACGTCGATCATGGATATGCCGTTCCATTTAAACTCATTGAGCGCAAAGATGTGGCTTGCTATTATCCCGACGGGATCTGCTGCCTTTGGCGACACGCCAGCCTCATCGATGAACTGGGAGATGATGGCTTTTGAGAAGATGTTGAGCTGATACAAAAGAAGGGCGGGACCTCTGGAGTCTTCCACATTCTGAGGAGGCGAAGCGAGGAAAAGGCGGTAATCAATTCTGGGTTCGGAGATCGTTGCAGACTCCTTGAGGACATTGATGATTTGTTGGAGCTAAATCAAGTCAACATAGGTCACAGAGGGCATATTAACTCAACTTACAGGCGTTTTGTTAGCCCCTTTTCCTTCTGTCAATTGGCCAACACATTTCTTGATCTCACGTCTCATATCCCCCATTCTCTTCTTCAATATCGGATTTTGCTTTGCTGAATCGGCCATAAACCTGCGGAGGTCTTTCAGTCGGTGATGAATTTCGCGGTACCGCTGGTGCTCCGATTCCTTCTCAGGGTTTCTTGAGGACGTCTGCACAGTAGCTAGAGATCCATGAACTGGAGATGACTTCCTTGGTGCGTTCTGAGCCTTAGCCAGCTCTGCTCCACGAGCATTTTGAACCGCTAGGGATGCCGCCTGGGTCTTCGCTCCCGCTGCTCGCTCCTCGGCAAGTCGTCGAGCGGCCTCCGCATCCCGCTTTTCCCTGTCCTGCCTTCTCCTCTCTGCTGCGTCTGCTTCGGCCTTGCGCGCTTGGTTCGCCCTCTGCTCTTCTAATTCCGCTGCTTCCACACGCTCAATCTCCCTCTTCCTGTCCTCAATCTCTCGTAGT
Organism: Umbilicaria muhlenbergii; assembly: GCA_000611775.1. Taxonomy (NCBI): domain Eukaryota; kingdom Fungi; phylum Ascomycota; class Lecanoromycetes; order Umbilicariales; family Umbilicariaceae; genus Umbilicaria; species Umbilicaria muhlenbergii. Next base: position 256,434 of record KK106984.1, read on the forward strand.
GTCTTCTCCCGTCTTTTCCGGTCGAGCTCCTTCCTATCCTCGTCTTCTCGCCTTTTCCGCTCCGCTTCGATCTGTAGCTCTAACTTCTCCCGCTCTACCTCTGCATTACGCCGGACACGATCATGCTCAGCCGCAGCTGCGGCCAATGCCACTCGGTGGGCCACCTCCCTCTCATGGTTTTCGCGATCTAGTTGAGCGTAGAAGTCCTCTTGAGCGGTGATGCGCAGTTGTCCGAGCTCGTACAGTAGTTGTTTCGAGGGACTGTCGGTTGCATGCTTGTAGGGGCTGTCCATAACTTCCATCGTTGTGTTGCATCAAGGGGAGGGATCTTGACGCTCCGAAAGTAGACCTAGGGTTGGTAGAACGAGCGGTCTTGAAGTGGCCATTGGGCAAGGGACTCGAAGCTGGGTGAGGGTCTTCCTTTCATGTATGGATTGGAGGACCTAGAGGGAAGTGTCAAAACAAAGAAAAGTGGTGGTGCATTAGAAGGTTTTGGCTGGAATGCGAGCCGTTAGAATACCCGCAGAGCCTCACTTGGGGGCAATCACTATAGCCGAAAGGCAGATCCGAAATAATAAGGGGTGAAGGCTGAAGGGGCCAAACAAATACATCTGTTTTGACTATGGCACCGGTGACGTGTCACACTCCGCATTGGAGTACAGTACACAGAGACCTCAGTTCTTGGGGGCAAGTGAACAGTCTTCAAGTCCGAAGGTGTAGCATTGATGGCCCTCTCGACGTCAAGCTGCCTGACGGCGCCTGATCAGGATCCCAGCTGCTGTACCGCCTAGAGCAACTGTTACAGTGCACGAGTGTTCGTCATCATTCCCTGTGCCCAGTCGCAAGGAATCCAATCCAAGTCAGACAGACTGCGCAGTAGAGAAGTGCAACGTGCCCGAGTAGAATATGATAGGAATGAGCGCGGTGGTGGCCCGTGACCATGAAACACTGCGCGCCTCTGCACGGAAGCACCCCTGTTCGCTGTGCTCGCTCGCAGCCGAAGCCTGAAGGGGACGGCGTATGGGCAACATCTCCAAGTCTCCCGTCCCCATCAACCTTTCTTGCTTCTTGCTGCTTGCTTCCTTTCCTCCCTTCATCGCTCCTTCATCCATCACCCTCATTTCCTCGCTTCTCCTGTCCCCCCCTCCTTTCCCTCCCTCGCCTTCTTCCATCCCTCCTTCCCAGCCTTCGTGCTGTTCGTACAACTATTACCGTGCTGTCGCCAAAGTCTGTCCTTTGCGGGGAGAAGTCCGACGTCACCCACTCCTTGTAGTTTGTGTTACCACCCACCATCATCCGCACATACAGCTACCGATCTTTTCACACCGAATCCCTTCATCCACTCCTTAACCGGCCTTGGAATTCCGAACATCTATCGCCCTGCCTCTGCCCGAAAACCCATCTCCGCCATTGGTACTGGCGCTTTTACCACCACACACTCAGGCTCGGCCATTACTGTCTATATTGCGGCTCCAAAAGAGGACTTCATAGCATCACAGGTAAGAGGATCTTGACATCTTCACTCCACAAAAAGCCTTTTCCCAAATCCAGGACTTCATCGGCCAAGGCGCGGTAGCTACCGGATTATCCCTCTTCTGCTTCAGCTCGATGTTCCCATATTCTTTGGCATACAAAGCACAGAGCATCTACTGCAGAGTCGGCTGATAATCTTTGGCGAAGCAGTGCCGGTCTCTATAATACAATATAGCGACTGCAACATTCGAAGCGGAGACGTCCTACGCCAACACTCCTTGTCCAGCCAACACCCAGGCGACTGCGGTCTTATTGGTAGTGAAATGGATCAACAAGGGCAAACTGGGGTGCCTGGCCCCGCAGGCAGAAGGCTGCACATTGCACATAGACGCAGCCCTTCAGAAATGACACCCATGATCAGTAAGTGCTCTTACGGCTTGTCGCAGTGCTACCTATCCAAAGCAGCCCTGTGCAATCTTTTGTGTTACACCACGCTACACCAATATCTCCAGCGGTCGCAGTGTACAGACACATGAACGCAGCTAACTCGAAGCTTCATGACTAGTGGAACAACTTGCTATACAGCAACAGATAGAGCTTCTACAGCAACAGCAACAGCAGATAGCGGCTACTCATCAACAGTATGTGAATATGGGGATGATTCAACCGCAACAACAATTGCCTTCTGTCAACTTTACGACCGCGGGAGGCCAGGTGTCCATGTCGGGCATGTCCCCCCACGCCAATGCATTTCAATTCCCACAACAGCTCCAACAGCAACAGCTAGGTGTGCCGATGAATGCACCTACGCAACCAGCTTCGCATCGTCGTAATCAGTCAGCGATTCCAAACATGAGCATGGGTCCACCTCCAGCACCCTCTTCTGGTGCGTCAGGTTCCACATTCAGCGACTTCAATCAACAAGGTCTTGGCAATCAGAGTCGCGATACTGGAAGCCAGCGGGGTGGGCGCGGCGGCGGACCGCCTGGTGGTGGTCACCAGCGACGTCATTCGCTTGCGTTGCCTGAAGCAAAGAAAGCCGCCGAGATAGCGCAGCAGAAAAGAACCACATCAGGGTTCCAGTTTCCTATTCCAGGGGCTGCCGGAGCCTCACCAGCGAATCCGAACGTTTCTATTAGTCCCGCGGAGTCAGATGACAAAGGTACCCAAGGTCAGCAGCAGCAGCCCACTTCATCTGGTCTAAGCGTTCGTGCAGGCAATCGCGGAGTACCCGGTCACGGTAGAAGTCAGAGTATGGCCGTAGGCAATGGACGTAACCAATCGCAGGGTCGAGGAGCTAGTGGTTTTCAATTTCCACCACCAATGGCAACGAACGATGCGGGGGCGAACACCTCAGGCGTTCAGTCCGACTTTCAACGCAGAGGCAGCCAGAACGGGCATGGTAGGACATCTTCGAGAAATTTCGATAGTAATTGGCGGCAACAAAGCAACAACCAGCCTCAAATGCAGGAACACCAGTCATCAATGGGCAACTTCTCCCAACCCCAGAATCCAGGTGCTGGCGTCTTCCAACCCGGTCATAGGGGTAGAGGCCCTATGAATCAGTCAATTGGCTCCATCGGTTCTTTCCAATTTCCTAATCAACCGCAACTATTGCAGCTTCCACAGGGTCAGGTTATGATCCAACCGCCGCAACTGTTCGCGGGCCAACAATTGAACCCGCTGCAGTTGAACCAACTCCAGGCTTTGCAAGCGGCTCAATTGACCGGTCAGCAATTTGGCCTTCAAGGAAGTCAGCATGCCCAGTCTCCGTTGTCCGCTCAGCAGCAGCAACAACAGCAACGCAAAACCCTATTCACTCCATACTTGCCACAAGCTAGTCTCCCAGCATTACTCTCCGACGGGCAATTAGTGGCTGGCATACTGCGTGTGAACAAGAAGAACCGTAGCGATGCATATGTTACTACCAACGACCTTGACGCTGACATCTTCATCTGCGGTAGCAAAGATAGGAACAGAGCTCTGGAAGGAGACCTTGTTGCAATCGAGCTGCTTGACGTCGATGAAGTCTGGGGTCAAAAGCGAGAGAAAGAGGAGAAGAAAAAACGCAAGGATATCACGGACACCAGAACTGGTGGCAGCAGCAACAGTAACGACAAACCTTCGAGAAGCGATTCCGGTGCCAACGGTGACAGTGGGCACACTGAAGGTGGCCTTCGACGGAGGGGAAGTCTGAGGCAGCGCCCAACGCAGAAAAAGAACGATGACGTGGAAGTGGAAGGTCAGAGCTTGTTGCTGATGGAAGAAGAAGAGGTGAATGATGAGCAAAAACCGCTGTATGCAGGTCATGTGGTCGCTGTTATTGAGCGTGTGGCCGGGCAGATGTTCTCTGGGTATGTACCACATCGCCCATGGTACGCTGGACTTTCATTGACACCAGCTAGCACTCTCGGGCTGCTTCGTCCTAGCAGTCAAGCAACGAAGGAGAAACAGGAAGCCGAACGTCAACAACGTGAGGGCAGTTCCGGTCGCCACCAGCCAGATCGCCAGCAAGATAAGCCGAAGATCGTGTGGTTTAAACCGACGGACAAGCGTGTGCCTCTTATTGCGATTCCCACTGAGCAGGCCCCGCGCGACTTCGTTGAGAGACATCAGGACTATGCGAATCGCATCTTTGTCGCCTGCATCAAACGCTGGCCAATTACCTCACTCCACCCCTTTGGTACTCTCGTAGAGCAACTTGGCGAAATGGGGGATCTGAAAGTCGAAACAGATGCACTGCTCAGGGACAACAATTTTGGACCTGACGACTTTCAAGAGGCTGTGCTAAAGAATGTGGGATTCGATGAGTGGTCGGTTGCTAATGAGAGTGAGGAAGCACTGGCAGCGCGAAGGGACTTCCGCGGAGAAACAACTTTCACCATTGATCCCAATGGTACTCAAGAGCTCGACGATGCCATTCATGTGAAAGAACTTGGTGATGGTCAGGTCGAGATTGGTATCCACGTCGCTGATGTGGCGCACTTTATCAAAGCCAATTCGCTCGTTGATCGTGAAGCAAAGAAAAGAGGGACAGGCGTATACCTCATGGATCGTGCCGTTAACATGCTTCCGCCCCGTCTCTCCGCAGACATCTGTTCACTAAGCCCAGGTGAAGACCGGTTCACCGTCAGTGTCGTTTTCAAAGTCGATTCCGCTAGCGGCCGTGTCCTTGACGACGAACCATGGATCGGGAAAGCTTTGATCAAAAGCTCCGGCAAACTGACCTATGACGAGGTCGACGCAGTCATTTATGGGAATAGCGATGTCAAGCTCCAAGGAGCTACTGCAGATGACATCCAATTATTGAATGTGAGTCTAGCAGCTCATCCCTCTCTTGTGCATCATAACTTTTCGGCTGCTAATTGAGACCAGAGGGTGGCGCAAAAGTTCCGCGAGTCCCGATTCGGCTCCCGCGCCGAGAATATTCCTCCTCTCCGCCTGTTGTACCAACTCGACGATGAAAATGTACCGGTCGAGCAAAACATTTTTGACTCTACACCGGCTCATGAGCTCATTGAAGAGCTCAGCCACAAAGCAAACACTTTCGTTGCCAAGAAGATTGCAGCAGCTTTGCCGGAGAAGGCTTTTCTCCGCCGTCAAGCTCCTCCCAATCCAAGAAGACTACAGACATTTGCCGAGAGAATGAGCCGAATTGGTTATGAGATTGACACCACTAGCAGCGGAACACTGCAGAACAGCCTCTTCCGCGTTGAAGATGCAAACATGCGCAAGGTCTGTCTCTTTAACTGCTTTGCGTTGACTTAGCTAATGCACCCCTAGGGAATGGAAACGCTCCTTGTCAAGGCCATGCAACGGGCAAAGTACTTTGTTGCTGGCAGAACGAATCCAGCTGCATACCCGCACTATGCGCTCAATCTACCTTTATATACGCATTTTACAAATCCATCGCGTCGATATGCCGATATCATTGTCCATCGACAGCTTGAGGTTGCCCTCTCAGGTAATGGGCCGCTGGATTTCCCGGAAGATATTGAAAGCTTGGTGAAGACTGCTGAGCAATGTAACACCAAGAAGGATTCCGCCCAAAGCGCTCAAGAGCAGAGCGTACACATTGAGTCCTGCAGAACTATGGACAAGAAACGAAATGACCTTGGCGAGGACCTCATCAGCGAAGGTATCGTCATTTGCGTGTACGAATCGGCCTTCGATGTCTTGATACCTGAATATGGCTTTGAGAAGAGGGTACATTGCGATCAGCTTCCATTGAAGAAGGCCGAGTTCCGCAAGAACGAGCGTGTACTCGAACTGTATTGGGAGAAAGGCGTACCCTCATCAGCCTACATACCCGAAGACGAACGTCCTAAAGGTGGATCGGGATCTCGCCAAACTAGTCGGGCTGCTCCGGGTCAACAGCCTGACCATGCAAAGCAGCTCTTGAGAGAGAATGAAGAAGCACATCGAAGACAAACTGAAATTGGCACCATGTCTACAGATGACGTCGACGCCCTCTTTGATGATGACGATGATACAACATCGGAAATGACCGAGATGACAGCTGGTGTGTCTCTCAACCCGCCGACCACTGCCGATCGGCCTACCCAAAGCATGCCGCCGTCACCAACTCACAACGAGCGCGGCTCCAACCAAAGCCCTCACCGTACCCGCTCGGATCCGAAGCTTGCCACCAGCGCTGGTGAAGCTCCTGAGGCTAAGCTGACGAACAAGGAGAAGTACTTGAGTTTGTTCAAACTAAGAGAAGAAGGTGGTGAATACATCCAGGATGTCACTGAAATGACTAGAGTGCCAGTCATCCTCAAGACGGATCTCACCAAGAGTCCACCGTAAGCTTAGCCTCGTTCTGCCCGTACCTCTACCGTGATACTAACCTTCGGCTTAGATGCTTGACGATTCGCTCGATGAACCCTTTCGCACTCTAAACCACACTCGCGCACCAAAGTCAACTTCTCCAACATAGTCTGTGCCGACAGATTTGGTCCTGTCATCCACAGACTAGCTAGGGCGACTCTACCCCTCCAACAACAAACCCGGTTCAGGACCTTTTTTGTTGAATATCTTTATTTGCAGGCATCTATCCCTATTCCACTTAACACTTAATGGCTGGACTCGGTACTAAGAGTGGGAATGCAAAAAGGCACTGGCCTCATCTCGAGCTCGCATTGCTCGAGTTCGTATTTCTCTTTGTAATTAGCGTGGTGACCATATACTAGCTGGTGGAGATTGAGCAGATATTAGCCTATTAAAAAGCACGAGATTACAACATTGCAAATACACACCCGCTCTAAAGTAAACACAGACCCCCAGGCGCTGGAAACATCCCCCCCCGGCAACCTAAGCCACAACATCCTCACCATCATCGTACTCTCTCAACAGCAGATCATCAAGCGCCCTTCGCATCGCCCCCACCTCCAAATAAACCGTCATATCAACCCCCTCATCGCACCAATGTCCCTTCCCACTCCCACTTCCACTTCCACTCCCATTCCCACTCCCACTCCCACCCACCGGCACCTTCCCACTCCCCCCCTCCACAACCTGCACACGCCCATCACACCTCGGCATCCACCCCTCCATAAACCTCACCCTCCACCCCTCCCCAAACTCGACATCCCAAACCCCCAAACGCGTCCAGCCGTCACGAGCACATTCGCCCGGCCGAGAAACGCTCGCCAGTTGCGCTACGCGCTGGATTCATGCGCGGCGTCGTGGAGGACGAAGGGGAGGTATGAGGGGTTGAATGCGGTGAGGGTGGCGGGGAGGAGGGTGGCGATTATGGTGAGGGCGGGGGCGTGAGGGGAGGGAGACGGGAGGGGATGGGAAGGGTGAGGCGCGCGAGCAGGAGGGGGGAGCCGAGGAAGCTTGGGAGGGGCGGGGGAGAGAGGCGAGGGCGGAGGGAGAGGGTTTGCAGGATGTGGGTTTGGGTTCAGGTGTGCGGGGAGGGGAGGGAGGAGCGGGCGCGGGTGATGAGGGTGGAGATGTGGGCGAGGAGGGCGGAGAGCTGGGTTGAAGGCGGGTGAGGGGATGGATTTGACCGGGACTGATTGGAGATGGCGGCGGTGGTGACGGAGTGGTAGAGGCGGTGTGTTTCAACAGCGGAGAAGTGGATGACTGTGTGCGAGACCGGGGCGCTACTGCCCCCATTCGTTCCAGGGCATAGGGACGCCGGCGGGGGTTCTGGTGGCGGGGTCGAGATGCGGGGGTGGAAGAGTCACGGACGTTGCCCAGTGGGGACAGTCTGGGGCGGATGCCCACCAGTCGTAGCGGTGGAGAGGGAGCGCACGTGCCTTTTGCACGAGGGCGGGCTTGGGTATAGCGGCGTCGAGAAGAGAGGGATCGAAGATGGGGAATAGGATGGGTAGAGTGGACGAGGCGAGCATGGCGCGGCTTGTGGCGGCCCAGTCGTGCATGAAGCACATAAAGGATTAGACGTCGGCGAGGGGGTAAGCCAGAATGACGGCTAGGATGCAGCCTCCACAGGCGAAGGTGGTGTTCTGGACTGTCATGGCGGGGAGGCCAATGTAGTCGGTCATGTTGTGTAGGGCTAGTGGTATGGCTGGGAACAGCTGTGATGATGGGCAGTTGGTGAGGTCTAGACATTTGGGGCCGGTTGTACGGGTCTGAGAATCGGGGATCAGGGCGGAAATGTTGGTGGGAGAGTAGGCGGAGATGAAGCCGACGCCTGGGTCTGTGGTTGTGCCCCATGAGAGGCTTAGCCGGCCGTAGCGTCGCGTGTGGTCGCTGTTGGTACTGTAGGGGGTTGAATGTAGCTGACCGGCCTATTGGGGATAGGCGTTGAGGGTCTTTTGGAAAGATCCTTGCAGCTGGTCGGAGGATAAGGCGGTAGGGTATTGAAGGTCCGCATCTGCTGGACGCTCGAACATCCACATGGCTACTGTCGGAGCGGACCTGGCCACGGTGGCGTCGATGATTGATAGCAGGACATTCTTGGTATTGTCCGGAGACGGAGAGAAGAGTGGCTCTGGGATCATGCGTCTGACAGAGATGATGTCGATGTCCAAGGTTGGAGAAGTCATGGTTTTATGGACTGATGGGGCAGAACCTAGAGATGCGCGATAACAGATATGTTTTGCTCCAAGAAATGCCCTCAATGTCTATATCGCTGCTCACGGAATCTTAAAGAATAAAAGACTTATGGATTGAAGAGACTAAAGCGCAGACACTTGGATACAAGAAATAGACGACGTCTGTACGTAAAATTGAGACAGAAAAGGCTGTCCTGATAGGCTTATGCTCGGATTGGAGCTTGCCGTGATCATGCCCGAAAGGCCAGTAGTTCGTGCAGAGTCGATTGCGAGATGGTCATCAACTGCTGCAAGCATGACTTACTTGGAGGTTCTCGTATCTACGAACTTGATCTAGATAAAATCCGATTCTCACATCGAGAAACACCATCCTATCTTCCTTCCCTTTGCGGACAGGCGTTGCATGGGACAAACAAAGGTCGTACTGGATTCGTATTTGTTCTCCGGGACAATTGTTCAAGGCCCTAAAATAGCGTAGGTACTTTGGTCAACTCCACCGTAGCGTAACCAGACCTTAGGGTTGTTTGCCACAGTATGCGTACGACGGCCGCGCAGATCACACAGCCCAATGAGCAAAACACGATCAGATTTTCTGTGTAGACGTCTAGAGCTTGATACTCTTGACCAAGCCCTTCTTGATACCAGTAAGCTCGCCACCATATCCACCTCTCCCTTCACCTCCTTTGTAAACTGCTCTCACACTCCCCAACTTCTTCTTCTTTTCCTCGAACTTCTTCCTCTTCTTCACTCTCGGGTTCCTCACATCTTTCTTCCGCTTCGGCGCCAACCCCTTATTTTTCTCAATCGCATAACTAATCGCACGCTTCCCATCCGGTCCTACCTCTTCGACGACTTGGACGGTACCGCCCTCCTTCGCAGCTTGTAGTTGTGCTTCCACAAGAGCCTTCTTGTCTGCCTTTTTCTTCTTGGAACTTGCAGCAACCATGTCGTAATAGTCGTCCTCGCTTCCGTTGCCTTCTTCCCGGAGTTCACGCGCCGCTCTGCGATCCTCTTCATCACTTTCGCCGCCTAATTGATCGCCAGGTGAATCCTTTGGCTTCTTGCCCCGAGCTTCGGCTTCAGTGTTGAGTCTTGCGACTCGATCCTTAAGACGTTCTCGATAAGGTAAGTCTGCGTCACCGCCAGCATCCCGTCCAGCGGCGCCGCGTTTGTTCGCCTTCTGGGCGATCTGAGATGTGTAGAATCGTAGACTCTTCTTCCGCTTGGCTTTTTCGGTGGCTTCATGCGCTGTGAGGGTGGTTTGCTCTCCAAAATCTGAATCGTCCTCGCCGCTGCCTGAGAGTTTCTTGGTGGTGGATGCAGTCCTTGTTGGTACCCTTGTGATACCCTTTGCTAACTTGGCTAAGCCAGCGAGATCTTCTTCGGTCTTGCGTAGGCGCTCTGCGCGACGAGCGTCAGCCTCTACTTGTGCTGCATCTGCAGCACGCTGCGCCTTGCTTTTGCGGCTCTTCTTCCGCTTGACTGCAGCCAACTCGCTGCGGCCCTCCTCCTTCATAGGCTTCGCGATAGCAGCGTTCTGCTGGTCTTCGGCTTTGCCGTCGTCCAGCCTACCCAGGATAGGTGAGTGATCACTCAAATCAGGGATTCGGAGATCCTTGACCTTGCCCCATAGTTCTCGACATTTCATAAGACTTTCCATGACCGTATGATCTCGGAGCTCGGCAGGGGACATTGCTAAAGCCTTCCCATCTGGACCATCGGCAGGAGACGTAAGAAGAGCGAAATACATGCTCAGCGAAGCAAGATATGCAGTCAACGCACTATATTTGGTGACCGCAATCGGAATCTTTCTTTTGGTCGCTTGGCTGTGATTCCGACCATCAACGGACTGGTATGAAGAAGCCTCGTGCTTTTGGACGGCGTCAGCGGCCGCAGCAGCGAGCCCTAAATCTTCGTGCAAGCTCTGTAGCTCAAGAAATTCTGCTGCTAAAGGTTCAAATTCCGGATATCGAGTCTTCATGAGCTTCATCCTCTCATCCGGACCCATGGCATCCGTGATTTCCAGCTGCGGCAAGACCTTCTGGATGACGTGATCTCGCTCAGCACCGTCCCCTTCTCCTTCATCCTTTCCAGAGTCCAACCAGTCCTTTTTCTCAACAACACCGAAATCGTGCTCCGTCAGCCCTTGTAGACGCTTCTGTTGCAACCGCCTGGCCTCAGCTTCTTCTTCCAGGGCATCTGCTTCTGTTTCAATGGTATCGGCGTTGTAGTAGTCTCTCTTTGAAGTCCCCCAATCGCCGAGATCCTCTTGCTCATCGCCAGATTGATCCGACTCCTCAAGCCCAAGCGGCTTTCGTGCGCCTTCGGGCCCAGAAGCTGTTGGGTCACCAAGATCCACCGACTCGTCGTCGATACCGTCCGATTCTGAGGGGCTAAGCGCATCTGCTAATACTTCTTCATCAGAAGGTTCTAGGAATTCCTCTGCAGCAGAGAGATGTTAGTGTCTAGCCAAGCAGACGTGGAACTTGAATCACTCACCTCCCTCCTGTAGTTTTCTACGTTTTCTTTGCTGTGAGTCCTCGCCCAGCAGAATCTTGTCACGGTTTATATGGAATTCATCCTCTGAGTCGGCCACATCCTCATAAGTGTTGATTCTCAGCTTGGCGTCTGCTTCATCGATCTCTCTTGGTCCAGGCTGACCAAAAGGTTTGGCGCCAGCTTTCCGCTTCTTACCCATGATGTATGCTTGTCAAAGTCTAAGTTATGGTAGCTCATGGACTGAATTCTCGATATCACGTTATCGGTGCGACGGAATTCTGATCTGTGCCGCTAGCCGCTTTTGACATGTTTGCTTCAAGCTTCAAGACAAAACATAGAGCAGCTAATTCATGCTCCTTCAAGCTCCAAAGTTCTTTGACATTTTTTCTTTTATCGTGATCTTGAGAGTACCAATGGCATTGGGCTGGTACTGGACTGGGGCTCTCCTCTGTGTTTTTCTTGGTGTTCTCGCTGCCGATATAATGGGCTTTTTCAAGAGCAGGAATCATTTTCCTGTCGAGGGACGAGTATGAATCCCCATCTACACCAAAATCCGCTGGATGCATTAGGCTAATATTCGTACTACGATCAGACAGTAGTTGTGACTGGCGCATCACAAGGCATGGGCAAGAGTGTTGCAATATTGCTCGCGCAAAAAGGCGCCAACGTAATCATTATCGCGCGCACTGCCAAAACCCTCGAAGCTGCAATACAAGAGATCTCCGTACTATCCCTCTCACTGATCTTGATTTACCTCCTTACTAATCACCCAAGAAGGCAGCAGCGAAGTCTCCTTCAAGCCAACGCTTCCATTTCATAAGCGCCGACCTCACCTCCCCTTCCGCCGGCGCCCAAATAATCGCCGAAACAACCAGCTGGAACAACAACCATCCCCCGGACATAGTCTGGAACTGCGCCGGGTCGTCCCACCCCGGCCTCTTCATCGACACTCCTATCGAGGTCCTAAAATCCCAAATCGACACTAACTACCTTTCCACCGCATACCTGGCGCACGCTACCCTCCGCGCCTGGCTCCGGCTGTCCAATAAGCCGACCTCTCCCCCGTCCACTCAACACCCTGCCGAACCACGCCACCTTATTTTTACCTCCTCGCTGGTATCATTCTACCCCATAATTGGTTACTCCCCCTACTCGCCCGCGAAAAGCGCCCTCCGCGCCCTCTCCGACACCCTCTCCCAAGAACTCGAACTTTACCCCTCCAGCACCCCGGTGCGGATCCACACTATCTATCCCGGTACGATCTTCTCGGCCGGCCTCGAGTCCGAAAATCGCATCAAACCAAGAATAACAAAGTCACTCGAAGAATCGGATGGGGGCCAAACACCTGAAGAGGTCGCGGCGGCTAGTTTAAAGGGGCTGGAAAGGGGTGATGAGAGTGTGGTAACGGCATGGTTGGGGATGGCGATGCGGGCTGCGTCACTGGGTGCGAGTAGGAGGAATGGTTGGGGGATTGTGGATACGATAATGAGTTGGGTTGTGAGTGTAGTGATGGTGGTTGTGAGGAGGGATATGGATGGGAAGGTCCGGGAATGGGGGAAACTGCATGGAAGCCAGGGTTAAGTGGCCGGATCAGAAGCCCTTGAAGGTCGAACCAAAGAACCTGCAGTAGAAGAGTTGCTTTGACCACTGGGTCGTCGAGGATTTGAAAGAATGTTGAGGCTAAAGGATTGTTGGAGGTAGGGAACATGGCTTCTGATTCATCGGCGTCAGAAGAGGAGGAAACGTGCCTCATTTCGCGGTCGCTGTCTTGGTCTTTGTGGCCTTGGGAAATGCGTGAGTCAAAAGATCTTGAGGAATCTAGAGTGGGCGGTGTAGCTTACTTGACTTTTTCGTTTTTGCAGGATTGAGTGCTTGCCGCGGCTTCTTGATGACTTGGTGATGGGGAGCCTGGATGTTCAGCTCTAGGGCAGGCTTAGCCATCAAAAACCCGTTGGAGCTCTGCCCTAAAGCTGCCCCTCCCCCCCCGGTTCAGCCTACAGGACGAGCCCGAGGACCCTTGGAATTTTCCTCCCCTGGCGGCACAAGACTAGCAGCGCCCTCCTCTACAATACTCAAAATACCATCAGTCCTTTCGAGTGACCCTCTTTCCGGCTACTCAACTTCGGTTCCCGCTTCTGCGTACAGCAAAACTCCACCCAGCTATATAAGGGTTGGTGAAGTCCTCCTACGGTCTGTGAACCTCCAGCGGCAACGTGCCTGAAGCGTTGAACGATGCGGTTTAGGACTTTGCCGAGCTGAAAATCCCTGTAAGAAACCGGAAAACAAATTTTCTATCAAGGCTCAGGGCCTTGTGTCACTCAAGTCAAACCTCGAACCTGCTATGAAGGTGCCGAGTTGAAAATGAAAGTTGAAACCAGCACCTGGGTCAGACCTGTACTTGGTATTGAAGTAAATAGCAATCGATGACGACAAAGATGATGAAAAAGATGACGCGGGAAAGACCAAATTGACCCCTGAAGAACGATTACAAAGGCCCCAGCGAGAGATGGAGTAAATGCAGAACGCTAATGAAGAGCGCTGACGAGAGCTATTTTGCAAAGACGAGCCTTCATCTCCTGTGGCAAAGGCTGTGAAAAGACAACGTATTTCAGGGCATCAGAGCAGAGCAAAGGGCGGAATTGAGAGTTACCCTTCATCTTCAGTGAGCAACAGGACTCGACACTTACATAATCCTATTAAGTCATCCACGCCAGAAGCTTTACGGTAAAGAAGAAGGAACTAGCTCTGATTGAAAAGCAGCCGCTGAGAGAATTAATGGCGTCTGATGGATTGTTTACATTCCTGGCATAACATCGATCCAATTGGCTTTGGCCCTGCGTTCACTGTGGAACTCAACCTCAAGCAAATTCATTCTGTAACTGAGCTCTGAGACAGTCAACTGACTGCACCTGCAGCGTGAACATGTGTGGCTTGAACCGACTGACTGGTCCCTGAGCGGGAATGTCATCCACATTGAATTCGCTGGAATGAGAGGAAAGACTGATCCGCGTAGCACGCAATCTCACCATTGCAGCACGGTCTCGATATTGTATATAAAACGGCCCAGCACTCCTTCAACCGGGTGAGCACAACGACAAGCTTCAAAATCATCTCGCCCAAACGACCTTTTCTAGCAACTATCGAAACGATTCTCCATTCAGATAACCCTCTCAAATACCACTACCGACCAGCACCCACTCACAGGATGCACTCCCATCAGTATCTCGTGATTACCACCTTAACCGCCTTCACCACCATCACGGTCTTTGCCAACCCCCTCCTTCCCTCAGTCCCTGCTGCCGTCAGTTCACTCACTTCCTCACTCCCTATCGCCGTTCCCTCCGTCCCCGCCGGCGTCCCCTCCGTCCCCGCCGCTGTTCCCTCCGTTCCCACCGCCGTGCCCACAGTACCTGTCGGCGTCCCCTCAGTCCCCTCAGTCCCCGGCGGCGTCCCCTCAGTCCCCGGCGGCGTCCCCTCAGTCCCCTCAGTCCCTGGCGGCGTCCCCTCCGTCCCCTCCGTCCCCGTCGGCGTCCCCTCAGTTCCCTCAGTCCCCGCCGGCGTCCCCTCCGTCCCTGCCAGCGCCCCCTCAGTGCCCACCGCCATCCCCCCGGTCGCAAGCAGCATCGTCTCCAGCGCCCTCGGCGGCCTCCCCACAAACCTCCCCGTCCCAACCGGCATCCCCGGTTCCAACCCCGTATCCGTCCCGCCCATACCTGTCGTCGCTTCCCTCCCCATCAACGGCGGCGGCGTCACCTCGCTCATCCCCGGCCTGTCCACCGACCCCGTCACGCTGCTCAACAATATTGCCGAGGCGTTGCAGCTGCTTGGATTTATCGCGTCTTTGCTGCAGCAGATGGTTACGACGGGGGCTATTAACGTGCCGGGGATTCCTGGGGTGGGGTTGGGGGTTGCGGGCGCGCTGATTGCGACGCTTTTGGAGTTGGTAAAGGGGTTGATTCCGCTGTCTTAGGGTGGTTCTGGGGGTAGGGTTGACGGAGGTGGGGTATGGTGCTTTGGTGTGCATGCTTGGCAGGATGGATATGGTGGGGAGGGTAATGGGATAAAAGGAAAGGAAAATGGGGATGGCTTTGGAGGGTGGCCTTGCTTGGTGTGTCTCTGGCTTTTGTGGATGAGCTTCTCTTCGGGGTTCGAGAAAGTTTGGATGATTTTGACGACGCTTTGGGAAATGGGACGCGAGGAGATTTGGAGTTTGGGAGGGGGACGTGGCCTTCTTGCAGAATTGCGGGTGAGAGCCTCTTCGTCAGACAAGGTTTCTTCATGGGTTTCATTTTTCTTTAAACACTGTCTCCACCAGTCCTACTGTCACTCTTTTAAGCATTTGTTCTAATCAGAAGGTATCTGGCGTCGCAAAGCTCACTCACTAAATCATCCTATCTTCATATCCTCCATTCCAGCCACCAATCCCCAATAAACAGCCCATCAATGAAGAACTACCAAAGGCCATCAATCTTCCCTACCAGCTCAACCACCCTCTCGTTCTCCGCTTATAAATCCTCAACATCACTCTCCATCTTCAGATAGCTCGTCGGTACCATTTAGTATATCGATGCCTAAGGAAGAAAACCAAGCATTGAGGATGGATTTAATGTGAGGGAGTAAGATGCCATCAATAGTGTCATCATCCGTGCTTGTAACGCCATCTTCTTCAGCTGCTCTCACCTGAGCATCTCCCTTGCTGTCTTATCTTGGCAAGTGATGTTCTTCGTCGCTGTCCGACATGGGATCATATTGCTCATTCACTCTTCCCAACCGCTCCTTCTGGTCTATCCCTTCCCTCTTAATAGGAACATCGTCAAACTTAATCTGTCTGCCCTCATTTATACACACACCCCCGGACACGCCAAAATCTTCACATACGCATGATTCATCCTGGGATGCATTTACATGGTGAGAGTCCACTGCATTCGACGAGAGGAAGTGCAACTATACTCCCGCATTTCGTGCCTTGACTCTGCGCTACGGTCTCCTATCAGCAGCCACAGGATCACATCTATCCACGGTCCACGGTTGCTTTCTTTACGTTTGAAAGCGACATCAAGCATGCGAACGACAGAGCCAGACGAGCAAAACACAGTGATGACACTATACCTATTGTCGGCAGCCTCTGAATATACACTTCCAGGTAAGTTAACATGAGGAGTGAGAGCTAGCTTGGTGGAAATGGATCAACTGAGGAACTCGAGAGGTAAACTTAGATATACCACCCTGCTTTAGCGCCTATAGCCACACTCGAGACGCCTTTGTATGTTCCGGATACGAAACCCGAGCATGAACTGTCTTCAAGATCCCTGCAGCCGCCACTCCATCCTCCGCACTTACCATTCCGCTTTCCGCATCGGTCATTGCGCTGTTCATGGAACCAGCGCGGATGACCGACTGGTGCTTCAGCTCGATGTCGTTGCTGTTGTTCAACCGCATTCGATTCGGGTATAGCGAAGTACCATCTCCGGACCTTGCGAGAGGATGCGACCCGGTTCGACTCCCGCGGCCAAAAAGCCGCGAGCTGAGAGGGTGTCTGCGGAAGAATTGAGGCAAGGCCGAGGCGCATCCGCAAATGATGCCGACGTTGACCTCGATGGCACTGTGGGAGCAATTAGTAGCTGGGAGGGACTTTACCTCTATTGGCAAGCGCCTTACATATAGGTCGAGTCTTGTGCCACCGTGGCATTTGCATCGAAGTTGCCCAAGTTCCTAACAATGAAAACCAGGCGGACCACACTGGCGACACAAGCACTATCTCAAGTGGTTAGCACCGGAGGTGTCCAAGACAAATCTGTTGAACCACATACAGCAAACCAGCCATGAAGATTGCAATGACCCCTATCTTCTGCCGGAATCCCAAGTGTAATTTATATACCGTTGCCATAGGCAGGCAAAGCACGTAGAAATCGGCCGCCACATTGACTGCACCCTGCACCACGCTGAAAGATCTCGTGCGGCAGAATGCGGCCGTTGGGCCATCCGGCTTGGCACACATGACTTCGCCGGCTGAATAGGAGGCAACATAGGCAAGGTAGAATAGAACAAGGAAGCCGATGATGAAGTAAATGAGAAATCGCAGGGTCCTGTTGAATGGGAAGATGCGGAGATAGAGGAGGAGCACGGAGAGTTTGACGAAAAAGGTGGTGATGCCGTATACAATGGCGAGTCCGATGAATTCCTGATGAATTTATTATCAGAGGCGTATTGCCAGAAATGGGTGGTGACAGTTGGCTGGAGTGGTCATTACTTGAAGGATTCGAGGGCTCAACTCGGTGTTTGAGATTTGCCACGAGTGCGTTATAAATCCGTGTCTTATCACTGTATCTTAATTAGGTCTGGATTTTAGAACCCCAGAGACTGAATTCCTCACAGAACATCTCGTAGGACATCAGCAGCAAGGAGCAGAACTATTTGCCAACGTAAGACAGATTCCAATATCGATTCACGGAACGTAGTATATACCGCTGCAACCAAAGTGGTGGCTTCCGCCAGTTTAGCTGATGAGGTCTTTGAGCATCCCCAGTGAGTACTCACAATCATCCTTGCCTAACGAACGGAGGATGCGGGCTTTCGTATAGATCCTTATTGCAACGGCAAGAATCATCAAGCTGGTGAAGACACAGCATACAACGATGAGGGTTGTGACGGGAGAGCTACCCATGGCGTGAGATATTCGAGAAGACCCTTACTAGACACGGTATCGAAACTGTCAAACAATAGAGAGTCTCCCAAAAAGCGTAGAAAGTACATCGAAACAGCTCCTACATGTATCTACTTCATAAGCATCAGTCGTGCCGTCACTTTACGAGAGCTGAAAATAAGAGCGTTAAAAGCAGGTCGTTGTCTACAGTCAGCCTATACGAAAGGTGTGGTATCACGGGTTCTTGCTGACTGCATTCTCCGAGACACTCTAAGTTACTTGGGGACACAGTTGTGGAGTTCTGTGCAATGGAATCCAACACCAGAACCAGGTTAACGAGTGGAGATGTAGGGCCGCGGGGGCGGTCTTGTAATAGCACGGATGGTGCTTGGCATGCTTCCATGGTAGACTCGCAGCGAGTAGGTGCATCAAGACCCGGAAAATGGCCAAGGCGTTGGCTAAATGCGGTTCAACGTGCCTCTGTGTAACACAACAGGAAGAGGGCACGTAGCGGTCAGTGTCCAGATATAGCGTTGCAATTCGCAATCAGAGCCAACCAAAGCATGTTGTCATGCAAAGAAATTCAATGGATATCGCGCACTAGTGACAGCCGCAGTCAGCCCGGAGGCACCTCAGCTTAAAGTGGTTTAGTCGTCACGAGCTTGGGTCCGGCACACCGGTCACATATTGTATATAGATTGAATGCTCGAAACCGGGAAGCTGAAAGCTTGCCAACTACGCTGATGCAGCCAAGCAGGCAGCAGTCGAAGTAATATTCACTCGCACAGTATCCGCTGTGAAGAGATTGTAGTCCGTATGTTGGACGTCGTTCGGTATGGCCGATGACTATCTAGCCTCTTTGGGATGGAAGCCGTCAGGGCGGTGTGAATTCTGCCGAGTGCCAAGTTGGCTTCGGCGTATATCGCACAAGCAGCCCCAGCCCTTGTCTCTAGAGCCCTAAAGTTCATGGTTTGCAACTTAACATCACTTCCAACGCTGGAGTGTTCAACGGGGTTGCTAAAGACGACGACGCTAGGCAGTTGTGGCGGACAGCGAGACCTAAGCCGGTCGTGTTTTCGCGGTGACCAATGCTACCGGTGTGGGGCTTCAAGCACCCCATGCAGAATGTTGCACGGCGTTGCACAAGCCAGAGAATATGTGCATAATACCCGAGAATGCCAGTTTATTTCGCACGACGAGGTTTGGCTGGCTGTGTGGATTCTTTACGCGGTGGGGAGGGACCAGGCATAGCAAGAAAGACGGCGAAGCTCAGTGCTACGAATAGGGCTTTGTGTATGAACAAGATGAACAGTGAGTCAGAGCACAAGGCACGTGTGGATGAAGGTCAGTTTCTCCAGGGACGTAGCACGGTCTTAATTGGAGAAGCTAGGAGCGGTGATGACGCACCCATAGAGATCAGATGCGGATAGACCTTGAAGGCATTTGAGCGTTATAGAATATGAAACATACGTATGCGTAACAGGAGCCAGGAAACCATGGCGTACGCGACGGAGATTGAACAGAAGAGATTCGTTAAAATTTTCAAGAATCCAGTACCTTAGCCACACATCTGCCAGACTCATCTTCAGTTACCCCTACACAGGAGATATATGGCTTCCTCTCATCGAGCGATCTTCTGATCTCGACGCATCGAACCAACTCTGCTGAAGGTCATACCTCAGATGAATGCCTTGCCCACAAGCTTGACCATTATGGTCATTTTCCCCACCTCCTATATACGTGTGCGTTGTCGTCACATCTTCCACATGATTGGTATTCGGGTACGAACGTATCAATGTTTCAGGCTTGCCGGGCGCGAGTACGGAGTGTGACCCCTGTCGCGATTGAAGATGTTGATCGCCATGGCTGGGTTTGGATTTTGAATCGGAGTACTGGGAGCCGCCGTGTCTAGTGACGAGTGTACGAACAGAGTTCAAACGAATATAGAGCAGCGACTTCATTTTCTCGTAAGGAGGTAGGTAGTGTCGGAGCATGCCGGAGAAGCAAGGCATGCAGGAGCATATGACCCCCACGCATATTTCTACTAATCTGCGAGGACGTTAGATCGCGAATGAAAGACAGATGTGAATCGCTTACGCCAAAGTAAGAGCAGGAAAAAGGTACCACGTAAAATCCGGAGTGTTGATAAGCAAGACCCGATAATACAAGCTCATGGTCGATGCAACAACGGCTCTGCCTATGTTAGCAGGCTGTGTGGAGTTCGAGCTCTGCAGATGAAGAGGCTCTCACATAGTCCCCGTCAGGAACACCAAAATGACTCCTATCTTTCGTCGCTTTGCTAATTGAAGTTTGGACACTGCAGCGATTGGTAATACCAGTATATACAAGTCGATCACAGTTCCAGCAGCCCCAAGGACGGCGCACACTATTTGGGCCTTCCTTATAACGGAGGGGGTTTCGTGTGACGTAAAGCTCTCTCCAGACCGAGGTGTTTCGTAAACAAGGAAAACGATAGTTCCAGAAATGTATAGCGCGGCCGTGAAGAACGCTCCAGCATAGATGAACAGTCTCAGCGCTTTGACGGGCCGAAAGATTTGCAAGTACAATATGAAGAAACTGAGCTTCGCAGAAAGTAGTATAGATGGCGCCACCACGCCAACCAGGTAGGTGGGCTGTGATTCCATTTAGCTGATTATCTCGACGACCTCCTTCGAAGTTGGCCTAATGAAAAGCGTGACTTACTATGACCAGCTTATCGCTTATAACGTCCGCGACCCGCACGTTCCACTGATGTGTTCCCATTTTCCCTTTCACGGCTGACGAATCCACAGGATTAGTTGCTAGTTAAGAGGCTTCTTCAGCTCTGAATCTCCTACCATAGATGCAGTTTACAAAATACACGACTGCACCAATCTAGGATTATGATTACACCGTCAGAGACTTCGGTCCTCTAGCTAAGTGTAAGTGATGATGACCCACCGCGGCAATAACGCAGGTCACTGTAAGTATGTTAACCCTTCAAATCTCCAATATGAGGTATGAGGTGTGACTGACAGTCATCCCAGGAAGCCTTGCGAACGATGTGATATTTGGTATAACCTCTGACTAGTACGAATATAGTCATGATAGAGATCAGGATGGAGCCCACAACAATCAGAATTGGGCCTTGGCTATAAGGGTCAACTAGGTTAGGACTGACTCCTGGTGGTGGTCGCATAGCTGGACCTTCCAAAATCGCTGCAGGAAGGGTATCCATGATGAGCCAAGAGTTTTGAAATGTTGACAAAGTTCAGCAGTGATGACAGCCGAAGAAACAAGTAAGGCCTCGCACGAGCGTGGTCTAAATAGAAGACAAAGAACATGGCAAGGGACGAAAGTTGATGGTCAGAGAGTTGATATGGCACAGCAAAAAGAGGCACAGCAAAAAGAAGCACAAGCTCAGATTTAATGTGACACAACAGTCACTAATGCGCTGTGCCCCTCCAAGCCACTCGCTATATGTAAGGGAACATCTCCGTATATTCCAATAGTCGAGGACAATGGAGCGTCGCACAGTTTCAACGGGACTCAGCTCCAGCAGCCACACAGTGTATCCCTTTTCCCGTTGCCCAGAGCATAGTGAGGCTTTCTTCGGTGGAGCAAGTTCTCCTATCTTTAGCGACATCAGCCAAGATGTTAAATGAAGCACCCTGGAGCATAGATTTGAATTCAGAGCTCCAACTTTGTACTCAGCCAGCAACAGCAAGGGTGTAATAGAGACAATAACACAAAGACCATGAAGCACGCAAACATAGATTAGTACGTGAGACGGTGGCAGAAACATGCACGATGAAACTTTGTGACTACCTCCAGGTGCCCCACTTTAACGTCTCCAAGGGTGCTTCATTGCAACGACGCCCATTGGCTAAGCGCTGTCACTGGATAGGAGTGGGCTAGAGATTGACGTCAAAAGGTTAGCCGTGACGAGCAATTGAAAGCCTCCGTATGGATGTGAGTGTAATATTTGATGTGTGGGGTGTGGTTAAGGTACTGACTGGCTCGCGGGTGCACTACTCCATCCATTCCCTCCACTTTCGCTTAGATTCAGCAGCGCAGCCCGGGGCGCGCAGATGATCCCTACAATGACCTACTCTTGTCCGCTTTCACACGGGATGGATCCGGTCACGCAATCGTACTCGTGAAGAATACTACGCCATATCTCATGCTGTCCTACCGTAGCATCTTATTGCGCATATATTTGAGGCTCAGTGCTTTAGATACTGTAGCACCTTATTGCGCATATATTTGAGGCTCGGTGCTTTAGATACCCGTGCCTCACTGCTACCCTTCCTCCATTTTGAGGTGTCTGCTACTCACCTTCCATTCTAAACGTTGCTCCGCCTCTATGGTGTGCCGTGTCTGCCCTGCCGCCTCCACCATGCGTTACAACGGCTTTCAAGGACGTTCAAATTTGCGCATCGGCCTTGAATCCCTTATCGGATAACCGCTAAGCCTGAGGTTGGTGCACCGCCTGGTTGTCAGACACTAATATCGCTGCTGCGTATTCTTATTGGTCCACTGGCCACTCCCTCTGCCCTCCTTTCGGTTTTGCCCCTTTCCAGTGCGGTCGGCGTTATATTACCCCTTCTACACCCCTTATTTTCCTTGGCTCGGAAAATTGTTACAAGGCCACACTTCTGGATAGACCCCAACACTTTCTGGATAGACCCCAAATCTTCTGGATAGACCCTTCTAACCTAATCGGGTTTAATACGTGTATAGCCCCCCGCGCCCCCCCCCTCCCCCCCCCGAAATTTTCTTGCCCCGTGAATACGCCTTTTAGAAAAAAACCAACCATGGACGAATTTTCAGAATTTCTTTCAAGTTCGGCGGTAGAATTCCATGACGCAATGAAGGATTTTGACGACGTCCTAAGAGACCCATTTGAGGACTAAATTGACGAAGAAACCGACGAAGAAACCGCTGAGGAGTCACCCCCTGAATTCAACACTCTCATGCAGCTGCTTTCACCACCAATCAACAAGCCTTATCCTACCTTCACTGCCCTGCTTAAAGCAATCAATCTACACGCCGCCAAGCAGGGCTACGCTGTCGCTAAAGCAGGGAATAAAAAGAACAAAAATAAGGAGGTTGTAAAGACATGGTTAAAGTGCTCACGGGGTGGTGTAAGAGGCTGGGTGTACGACGGTCGTCGTAGTGGTGTTTGAACGGGGTGTCGTAGGCAGTATAGTCACGATGGAGCCAAAGCAGTGGTTATACGTATTCTATTCAGTGGCAAAACTGATCACTGAGGAAGCAGGTTTCTGAACCTCCTTGTGAAGAGTTTTACTTGATGCCAAGGCGCTAGGCGCTGAGTCATCATATCTATATAATGTCGTACTATAATGTTGTACTATAATGTCGTATTAGTGTCATACTGTCATACTATTATATGGTGGCCCTGACACAGCATTCCCCTTCTCATAACGCCATCCCCGGAGTCAACTAACCGCTCATAAACTTCATTATGACGTCGTAACAGTTGAGGTTGTAGGGTGAGCGCATTGAGCTTGTAGAGTGATCACGCTGGACTGCACTAAAGTAAGGCTGATCACATGCCCTCACTTAATTGTGATGATATCACGCTGACAGTAAGCTTTCTTCATAACATAAACATTGAAAATCACAATGTTTACTGTAGGTTCAAAACACTCTTCCCTTGTGTTTCTTCTTCATCATTTCTCTTATGACATGTTGTTGTACTTCTCACAGCTTTTTCACAGCTCATTGAGTGACCTGATGACTTCATGACGTCATCCTCATTGCAGAGGTATCAACCTCATGAAGGGAGCGTCATGAAGCTCATAGCTCATGCCTCATTTGTGATGTCATACTCCTTGTCATACTCATATGGATGCTAACATGGTATATAGTCAATCAATATTCAAATGATTGAACCCACGGCCGTGAACAACAGTGAAGACCCGCCTTCATCAGGCAAGCCTGTCAGCCTTCACGCTCAGTGTGATGAGGAGGGCTCTGAGGTATCATCATTGACAGGTGAGCTCATGATGATTGACACCTTCAGAAAGAGACAGGGAAACAGAGCAGTAAAACTGATCATTCAGTGCCTGAAGAAAATCAAGTGTTTACCTCTGAGTGATGTCTCTGATGAGGGTTCCTGCTCTGTGTGATGTCATGATGATACCTCACTGCCGGCTCACGTGCAGAAGGGCCATCATCATGAGCATGTGATTTGAGAGAACCTCAGTCACACACTGTCAGGTACTGCTCACTGTGACTCTTGCAGAAGAGCTGAAGTTGATCAGTGCTTCATGTCACA
>KK106984.1:281285-353011 GCA_000611775.1 Umbilicaria muhlenbergii
AAAACGGCTTCCAAAACGGCTTCGATGACGGCCTCAAAAAGCGGCTTCCAAAACGGCCTTGAAAAACAGCTTTCAAAACAGCTTCCAAAATGGCTTTGATGACGGCCTCAAAAAATGACCTTGAAATTGACTTGAGAAGGCGCCTTTTGAACTGACTTTTTTGACTACCATAAAGACTACCATAACTATTTGTATGTACTGGGTTAACCCAGAATTTTCTGGGTTTGGGTTAAATGGGTTGGGTTTTTTCTGGGTTGGGTTTCAGCATGTATAACCCACCTCAAAACTCAACCCAAACCCAACCCAAACCCAAACCCACTGGGTAAAACCCAACCCATAGTGCAGCGTATGTATAGCGCTCAACAGCTGATTAATTCCTCATGCTGTCACCTCTTATCAGTCACTACTGACACTTTTCATGCTTCTCACAGTCACTTCTCAACATGAGTTTCTTGACTCCCTTGAGGTTGAAATGTGTTAATTCAGTAGTCTCAAGAAGCTCATTCAGGCTTTTACTGTCTTGTTAAAGAGCACTGCTCACGCTTTTCATGTCCTCAATACTCATCAATCTTGTCATCATCAGGAGTACATCAAACTGTCAGAGTCATCATATAATAATATGACAGTATGACAAGTACAGCACTATAGTACAACACTATAGTATAATATTATATAGACATGATGACTCAGCACTTAGCGCCTTGGCATCAAGTGAAAACTCTTCACAAGGAGGTTTAAAAACCTGCTTCCTCAGTGATCAGTTTGATCACTGAATAGAAGATGTATAATCACTGCATTGACTTCATCATGACTATATTGCTTATGACACCTCATTCAACTCCTATATGATGACTGTTGTACACTCAGCCCTTTACATACTGATCGCTCAGTGCCTTCAGGTGAACGGCCATGTCAGAAGCATAAAACATGATGACATCAACACTTTGATCTTGTCAGGTCAGTGAAACAGTTGATAATCAAGCTGAGACAAGCTCTTCAATTAACAGGTTTACATTATCAGTTGTCAACACCTTTACTTCTGACATCATTGATGATGATGAACATATTGCTGCAGGTAATCTCAATGACATAATTAAAGATTTTAAAGCAGTCACTGCTCACAATCAGGAAGTCATTGAGCGTCAGTGATTATAATTATGACATGTATGACAAGAAATTGAGTTTAAGAACAATAAAAGGAAGCTTCAAGAGTTTAATTAACATCTACAAGAAAATTCTTCAATTATGATAAACTCAGAGAACTGTAAGGAGCTGAGTGTATGACAGAGTGTCATAACAGTGTTTGAACAGAGTGTCATAAGCAATATAATCATGATAAGGTCAATGCAATGATTATACATCTTTTATTCAGTGACAAAACTGATCACTGAGGAAGCAGGTTTTCAAACCTCCTTGCAAAGAGTTTTCACTTGATGTCAAGGCGCTACTTGCTGAGTCATCATATAAGTGAGCTATAGTGATATACTGTCATACTGTCATACTGTCATATTATCATACTGTCATACTATTATATATGGTGACCCTGACACAGCATTTCCCTTCCCATGGCGCCGTCCCTGATGTCAATTGACTTCAAATTCATCATTATAGACATCATCATGATGACCTGATAAGTGATTGATCATGTAGGGTGAGGGTGTGAAATTGCACTAAGATAAGACTGATCACATGTTCTCATTTAATTGTGATGATATCACACCTGACAGTAAGCTCTTCTTTTTAACATAAACATCAAAATTAAAATGTTTACTGTAAGTTCAAAACACTCTTCCCTTGTGTTTCTTCTTCATCATCTCTCTTACAACATGTCATCATACTTCTCATGACTTTTTCACAGCTTATTGAGTGACCTGATGACTTCATGACATCATCTTCATTGCAGAGGTGTTCACCTCATAAAGGGAGCATCATGAAGCTTGCAGCTCATGACTCAACATTCTTGCAGTGTCATACTTCCTGTCATATATCATATGGATGCTAACATGGTATATAGGCAATCAATAATTGAATTCTCAAACTCATGATCATGAACAACAGTGAAGACCTGCCTTCATCAGGAAAGCTCATTGATCTTCAAGCTCAATGTGATGAGAAGAGCTCTGAGTCAGAGTCAGTGAATGAAACTGTGATGATCAACACCTTCAGAAAGAGATGAGGAAACAGAGTGATAAAATTGACTGTTCAACACCTGAAGAGGATCAGATGTTTATCTCTGAGTGACATCTTCAACAGCAGTTCCTGCTCTGTGTGATGTCATGATGATATCTCACTGTCAGCACGCGTGCAGCAGGGTCATCATCATGAGCATGTGATTTAAGAGAACCTCAGTCACATGCTGTCAGATACTGCTCACTGTGACTCTTGCAGAAGAGCTGAAGTTGATCAGTGCTTCATGTCACAGGTCAATTCAGCCTGCACTCATTACATGTTGCTCTGCAATCCTCATGATCAATGCATGATGAAGCTTCTGATCATCATTACTTCAGTCTTTAAGAGCTCTGATGTTGTTGTTCTGCATGTGCATGCTTATGATGACAGAAGAGGTGACAGCACACTGTAAGTTTGCTTTTCTTAATCCTTTTTCATTTTGTTTCATTTAATATAAATATGACATACCTGTCATACTTATGACATTTTGTTGTATTGTCATATATACAACATTTTGTCATACTGCTGTACTGTTGCACTGTTGTACTACTGATATGTTAATTGTTGTATAACACTTAATGATTGATTAATTCCTCACACTGTTGCTTCTTATCAGTCATTACTGACATCCTTCACGCCTTCTGCAGCTGCTTCTCAACATGAGTTTCTTGACTCTCTTGAGGTCAAAATGTGTTAATTCAGTAATCTTGAGAAGCTCATTCAAGCTCTTGCTGTCTTGCTGAAGAGCACTGCTCATGCTCTCTGCATCCTCAACACTCATCAATCTCATCATCATCAAGAGTACATTGAACTCTGTGAGTGCTGATGCATTGAGGAGATGAGGTCAGAGGCTTTATTAAACAACAGTGAAGAAGAGTTTAAGACAGTGAAAAACAAGTAAATAAATGAGGATGACTTGACATGACACTGATGAGGAGTCAAGTGCAAGATGTTGATCTCAAGTTCATTTTGATCTTCAGACTTGAAATGAAATGCTTTTGTGCTTAAGTGTTCTCTGCAATGTGACATGTCTGTGATAATGTAGTTCATGAAGTAATTCTATTAAAGATCTCATCATAATGTTGTAGCATCATAACCTCTGTTGTATTCTTATTGTAGGGCACAGGCTCTGTCATAGAAGATCAGGTTAACAAAGTTGACAAAGTTTTCAGTTCTTAAAACTCATGACTTTTGCAATAACTTCTCAATCATTCTTGAAGAGTCACATCTTAAGACTCACCTGAATTTCTGTTTGTCAGGGTTGTCAGCATGAAATTTTCACATTTTTATCTTTACATTGCAGATGAAGTGTGTTGACTCTCATGTGTCATCTCACACCTGATCTGTCAACTTTCATTTAATGAGGTATTGAAGCCTGTTGTCATGAACATAATTATTCACAATTGCCTCAACTTCTCACTCATCATCTCAGTTGAGTAGTAGGTCTTTTCCTGTCAATGCAGAGAACACATGATGTGTGCCTCAAAATGACTTCAATAAAGTGACATTGAATACATTATAAATGTTTCAATCCTCTGAGAGGTCAAGTTTATATGATGACTGACTTATCACACATCATATCATGAATGAGTTGAGTTTTTTTCAATGCAGTTTCTTCATCTGCTTGTTCACTGACACATTCTTTTTATTAATCAGTACTAAATCACCTTCTTTGAATGTTATCTTCATTCAGCGCTGATTATAATAGTTTGCATACATTTCATTAACTTGTCATAACTGCTTCTGAGTTGTTGCAATTTAATCTTGAAGCTGCTGTGCATCTGCATAAAGTCTTATTTGTTCATGTGAGTGCTGTATAAGTGATCTACTTAGATTCATCTGAGAGTCTCACTTTAAGTTAAACTGAAAGGGGCTCTTTCCTGTAGCAGCATGTATGAAGTTGTTGTATGAGAACTTCATGCAGGGTAAAAGCTTCACTCAGTTCTCTTGCTGCTCATTAATGAATATGTGTAAATACATCTTCAGGGACTGATTCTGCCTCTATGTTTAAAAATCAGTTTGAGGGTGAAAAGCTGTTGACATGTTATGATGACATCACATGTGAAAGCAGAAGCTGATTCATTACTCTGACATAAACAGCTTATCTCTGTCTGTGATTAAAACTTCTGACACGTCATGATGCTTGACTATGTCTCAAATAAATATTTCAATGAAGTCAGCAACTGACATTGTCTTCTGTACTGAAATATAGTGAGTCATTTTGGTCAACTTATCAACTATGACAAGGATTGAATCTCATGTTGTACTTTCATACATGCTGCTCAGTGGCAGATTCATAATGAAGTTCATTGTCATCATATGTCACAGCTCAGTTGAGACTGACAATGAGTTTAATAACTTGTATGATTTGTGATGAGCTGACTTCACCTTTTGGCATTCAACACAGTCATGACAGTAACATCATACATCTCTGACAGCATCAGGTCAGTCATAAGATCATTGTATTAATTTTGTAATTCTTAATTTTCTGAAATGACCTGCAAAGACATCATTGTGAAATTAACTGATCATCACATTGTGAAGGGCAGGGTTCTGTGAAATGTAGATTTTATCATCATAATATACAACATCCTCAATTTCCTCTCAACATTTCATTATGTCAGAGAGTATTGTCATCATATTTATCATTTTTGACTCAGTCAAGTTGTTTTTATCCTTGAGAGGGGTAGTTAATCTCTGTCATACTCATCATATCAAACCATCTTTCAACTGTTTGGTATGAATTATACATTTAAGTTGTTTGATAAACATTCTTGTATAAGCTGTTATCTCCTCACCTAGAGGTGAGTGAGTAGACATGAGCTGAAGCACTTCAACAGTGTCAGCAGAAGAAGTGTTATCCTTAATTTAAAGATTAATAAGAACATGACTTGCATCATCATTCATAATTACAGTGTCTGCTGCATTATTCTTGATTAAGTGCTGTTCAGGTTTTGCATACTCAGACTTTCTCATTCAGTCACAGCTTGCTTCTTGAGCATATAAGTCACAAGCTACTGATGTTTTAATCATACTGTCAGCTTTAATATTCATCATATTGATATGTTCATCATGACTTGCTTCTCAAGCATGTAGATCATGAACTGCTGATGTTTCAATCATGCTGTCAACTTCAGTATTCATCATACTGGTATTATTCATTGTGACAGATATGACATTCTTTTGTTGTAGCTTCTGTTGTACTGAGCGTCTTGACTGCAGTGTCATTGTGACAAGCATGTATAATTTCTCCTGCATGAGCTTATAATCCTTGCTTCCTAAATGGAAGAACTGTCACACTATTTCAGCAGTGATTGAGGTATTGACAGTTTTCAGCAGTTCATAATCAGGTCATCTTGATAAATCATCAGCAGAGTTCTTCTTGCTCTCTTGATATGTGACCTTAAAGTCATACTCAGTGAGCTTTTCAGCTCACTTGAGCTGCCTTCATGTGAGGTTTGAGGTAGTCATAAACCAAACAAGGTTTGCATGATCAGTCAATACAATGATCAGGTGCTTAGCGCCTTGACAGTAGTATCATCAATGATGCATGACTTTCATGATGACAAGGAGCTCTTGCTCACCTGTATCATATCAAGTCTCAGTATTTAGCAGCTTCTTACTGTAGTAAGTAATTAATAATCAGTGCAATTGACTGTTAATTTTAAAGCATTGCGTCAAGATTCTGTCAATTGTGAATTCAGAGGCGTTCATTTCAACCCTCATGAGTTTGTTTTCATTGAAATAGTGTAGTAATGAAGCACTCATGAAGGTCTCCTTCAGAGCATTAAATGCTTTCAATGTGACTTCTGAGAGTGAAAAAAAAGCAGGTATGATGTTTTCTTGTTGTAACTCTTCTTCAACTTGCAGATTACATGTTGAATATTTTGTATTAAATCTTCACAATGAAGTCAGGCTGTTCTGCTTTCTTTTAGTAACAGTTCATTGAGACTGAAGAGGAGAGAATGATGTATCCTCAGTCTTCTTTTTATTCTTTCCTGTTTTCAGAAGATTTAACAGTGATGCTGTAATTCATGAATAATCTCTTATAAACCTTCAAAAGAAGTTAATGAAGCTTAAAAAGACCTGCAATTCATGAATGTTCTCTGAGGGTAATCATTCTTCAACGGCGTGAATCTTTTCTGAACTCATATGTATGCCTTTGATATTAATCTTAAACCTCAGGAAGTTCACTTCTGTTGCATTAAAAAAGCATTTGCTGATCTTAAGATGAAGATCATGACATCATAATGCAGTTAATACTTGTTGTACATGCTCCTCATGTTCAGATTCATCTTTGCTGAAGATCAGGATATCATCTAGATAAATCATGCAAATTATATAAAGAAACTAATCAAGAGCCTTATCAATGAATGCTTGAAATGTAGCAGGAGCATTCATGAGACTGAAAAGCATGACAAGATATTTAAACAGGCTGAATCATGTTCAGAATGCTGTTTTTCACTCATCTTCACCCTTAATTCATATTTAATTATATGCATTCTTACAGTTCAGCTTAGTGAACTTCTTAGCTTCTTAAAGATGATTCAACATGTTTAATATAAGTGGTAATGAGTAGTAATTTTTAATGATAATATTATTCAAGCACTTATAATCAATGACTAGTCATAAGCTGCTGTCTGATTTCAGTACAAACATAACAGGTGAAGCTGCAGGTGATATTAATTTACAGATTATGTCTGCCTTCATAACATCATCTAGATATACCTTCAGTACATTGAGTTCAGTTGAAGACATTGAGTATAATCTTTTAAATGAAGATTGCTGCTCTGATTTCAAGTCAATGACATGATCATGTGAATCTCTCTCAGATAAAGACTGCTTCTCAGCTGCTTGAAATATGTCTGTGAAGTCATGATATTCAGGAGGTAGACTGTCATAGACATTGTTGTACTCTTTGTCATATCACAATGAGTTCATCTGTAGGGTATATTTTTCCATATCAGCCACTAGGTCCGCCGGCCCTATAAAGCAGTCAGTAATGATGAGATTATTCATATGTAGAACATTCTTCAACACCTTCTTTTCACTGATAATGAATATATGATGTGCAGTAGTATGTTTTAGCTTTCTTCATAGAAATTTACCTGTATCATAGTAGTGATTTGAGTTTGCATGAACTAGAAATGATAACCTGAGGACAAAAGAAGCTGATGTGTTGTCTTGTGTGATAAAGAAATAATTGCTATAGTGATAAAATTGATCATTAATGTTATATGTTGTAATCATCAGTATGACAGACTCTGATAGCTTAATCACATTACCTCATGCATTGCCTTGAGCCTCATAGAATTCAGTTGATAGAAACAGCTTATTGACAACATCTCATGTGATTGTATTGCCCTGACTGCCGTTGTTGATAATATATGAATATTGTGGAGATTTGCTCATCATATCACTCATTGTCATTATGTGCAGTTCCACCTCTAGTTGCTCTGATATCAGACGTGAGATATCATTAATAATTAATAATGAAGCAAACTGAAGGTGATCTGTGAGTCATTTATTCACATTGACTGCAGTGAAGACGGCTGTAGATTATTCAGTTGTACAATCATTTATTCAGTGACTGATGACTTCACATTTAATGCAGAGACCTGCTGACCTTCATGCATTTACTTCATTCCTTGAGATGAAGTCTCCTTGTCAGTGTGAGGAGGTTGTGAATGTTCATGTCATCATCATAATTGCTTTCTCAGTGATTGATATATGGTTGAGATTCTGACTCTGATTGCAGTCACTTTCATGATAGAAACCTCATGAGTTGTTTCCTCTTTCACAGCTGAATTGAGTGAATTAGATGTGAATTATTTATTGTTCAGTGAGAGATTCTTTTCTGTCATACTTTTGTTGTTGTTATCAGTTTTGCTTTAATGATCCTTTTTGGTGTCTGAGCGGCTTCAGAACAGCTCATGATTGATGATGATGTCAAGATGTGCTGAAATTTCCTGCATTGATTGTCTTGCAACCTGCGTCAGATCTCAACATCATAGTTCAGTTAAGACATGATGAGAAAGCCTTGATCATCAATGAATTTAAATGAGTGTTTCACTGATTTCCTTGTGTGAAGCTGAGAGGAAGCAGTAGAGTTCTGATAATTTATCATATCAGAAGGTGATTATATCATGACTGTGAAGTTCAACTGCATTAAAGATGATGATATTTCATTCATTTGTATCTTCATCAGGGGATAGGTTCTTCTCTAGAATCTTTAAAAAGTTGTCATAAATAATTCAGATGTGATCATGCTGCTCTTTTTGCTTTCATCAGTCACTCATGACTGTTTTCTCAAGGTAGGTGCCTGCTCAGATGATGAAATCTCATTCAGTAGAAAATTGCTCTGACATCAGCTACTGATTTTAATTAATTTCATTCAGATATTCTTGAAGTTTTCATCTCATGACTTTAACACCTCCTGCATAAAGATGAGGCTCTCATGACTTTATAAGGTGTTGAAAAGGAGGAGATGTGATGTCTGTCATAACTTGATGTCATAATTCATGTGATGAACCTGCGTCATTCTCTGAGTTTGTTGTAATTGAAGAATTTTCTTACAGATGTTGATTAAGCTCCTGAAGCTTTCTTTTATTATCCTTAAACTCAATTTCTTGTCATACATGTCATAATTGTAGTCACTGACGCTCAATGACTTCTTGATTGTGAGCAGTGACTGCTTTAAAATCATTAATGAAGTCATTGAGGTTACCTGCATCAATATGTTCATTGTTGTCATTGACAATGTCAGAAGCAGGAGTGTCAACAGTTAATAATATAAACCTGTTAATTGAAGGCTCTGATTCAGCTTAATTGACTGCTTCACTGACCTGATGAGATTAAAGTGTTGATGTCATCATGTCTTATTTGCTTCTGACATGACCGTTCACCTGAAGGTACTGAGTGATCAGTATGTAAGAAGCTGAGTGTATGACAGAGTGTCATAACAGTGTTTGAATGAAGTGTCATAAACAATATAGTCATGATGAGGTCAATGCAATGATTATACATCTTTTATTCAGTGACAAAACTGATCACTGAGAAAGCAGGTTTTTGAACCTCCTTGTGAAGAGTTTTCACTTGATGCCAAGGTGCTACTCACTGAGTCATCATATAAGTGAGTTATAATGACATACTGTCATACTGTTGTACTGTCATACTGTCATACTGTCATACTACTATATATGGTGGCCCTGACAAGAACAATGCAAGTTCATCACATGAATTATGATATTAAATTACAACAGACATCACACCTCCTCCTTTTCAACACCTTGTAAAGTCATGAGAGCCTCATCTTTATACAGGAGGCATCAAAGTCATGAGATGAAAATGTAAAAGATGATGTCATAATGATTGAAGTGATACTATCATTCAATGAACTATAAGTATGATTCAATGAACTAGGTCAAGTTCAATGAACTACATGATTAATGATCTTAAGGTTAAGACCAAGTGAGGGAACTAGTAGTCATAATTTTAAGAGATTGCATTTAATACATGAGTTGAGCATGAGCTTCTAACTATGAATCTACTTGTGATTATATAGACTCTAGAAGACTCATGTGATTGAGGTGATTATAATGATTAAACCCTTAATCACTCTGAACAGCTTGATCACTCTGATTAAGATGATTAAGGTGTTCAAGCCTTCACTCATCTTGATCACTTCAATTGATATCAGCTGTTCACTGCAAGCACATACTTTTAAGTACTGTTCTGACTGAGTTATAACACTAGCTCCCCTCACAAGGTTTTCATCCTCAGAAATTAAAAGCCCCTCATGTCTTACTCTGATGACAGAAAGATTACTTAATTCTTAATTCATCACTTCTGTCTGACTGATTGTATCATTAATTATGAAAGTTTCATCATGTGACTCTGTCACTGCTGTGTCTTCAGTGATTATGAGTGTTTTATGTTTTCAGAGTCTGACTGTTGTAATTCTTGTATTCAGTCAGGTGTTGCTTGTGACCTTGTGATTTCTTCAGCTGAGCTGAATCATGTCAGAGAGGAACTTCTTCATTTATGAAAAAAAAAGACAGACATTTCTGTTAGAAAGTGAAAGTTGAAGGTGAAGAAAGAGAGACTTCACAAATAAATTACTCTCCTCAAGAAGTGACAGATGAATTTAATTCATACTGAGCTTTAAAACATCAAAAAGTTGAAGCAGGAGGAGTTGATTTAAAGTTAAATTATTAATTCTCTTTTTAATCTTTTTAAACTCTTCATTGTTTTTAATGACTGGCTGACAGCAGGTTCCTTTGATGAAATTGATGTAACTTTATTGAATAATGAGTAAAATTTTCTTTTGATTCTCATGTGTTTCCTGCCGTGTCATAACCTCTTTATTTGATTAAATAATGAAGCTCATCATTTATCTCTTGCTGATCTAGAATTTCCTTTACTTTGAACTCAGTGTCTTGATTTTCAGAGTCAATCTCAGGTGAATTGTCTTGTAACAGTGTTTTCAGATTCACTGATTCAAGTAGAGATACATGAAATACTGAGTGTATTCACATGATTAATGAAAGTTTAAGTTCATAATTGACACTTTCTTTCTTCTTTAAAATGTGAAAAGGTCTCAGCTTCTTGTGATTTAATTTGTTGCTTAATCACTTCATTTTGATATTGTGATGTAAAAGGTATACTTTATCTCTCTCTTCAAGAGTAGATTCTTTATCTCTTTTTTTATTATAATATATCACTGACTTTTCTGAGGTAAACTTTATGTTTTATTATAGTTCTTTATGAAGGTCCTTTAAATGATTCACTTATACTTTCACTTTTTGTGTTATGATTGCTAGCCCCCTTGCTTCATTCATAAATGAGTTAAACTTGTAGTTAATGTAAAATGATGATACTTTCATGAATTCTGTTGTTGCTGTGTTGTAAGTTAATTAAGCTATCAGTAAGAGTTCTACTCAATTGATTTGTTGATAATTAACATAACAGCGCAAGTACTGTTTTATCATTTAATTTAAGCATTCAGTCTGTTCATCTATTTAAGGATGATATGCAGTGAACAACTTATGATGAATTTCTAGTTGATTCATTAATGATTTTCAAAACTTGAAGATGAAGAGTTTATCTCTGTCTGAGATTATTTCTTTCAGCAGTTCATGATTGATTGTTATAATTTTTAAGAACATGTATGTTAATTCTTCTGCTGATGATGACTCTTTATATGGCAGAAAGTATTCATACTTTGTGAATTAATCTGTTATAATCAGTGTTGTGTCATATAATACTTTTGTCAGGGGTTCTTTCAACTTTGATAATTTTATCACAAAATTTAATGTGATGCTCAATCATGACTGTGCTGATGTTGATGATGATTTCAGCAGTTCATATGATTTATGACGCTTCACTTTATTCTTTTGACATGTGTCATATTTTTAAATGATCTCCTCAACTTTCTTCCTTATCTGTGAAAAGTAATATATTCATGTGAGTTGTTTCAATGTTTTCTCAGTATCTTGATGTTCATTCATTCTGCTAAAATGACACTCCTTTATCAGTGTTTCTCATAAGCTGACTGATACATAAATTAAGCTTTAAAAAAGTAAGAGACCTTCTTGCTTTTCAAAGCTTTCATGATCATTGATATTTTAAAGGACTTGTTGCATTAACTTGTCATTTTTCAACACTTTTCAAACTTGACTTTTGAAGGTGTTATCTTCAACTTTTATCATAAAGTTGACTTTTTTATTGTATATTATGCTCTCTTGCTCATCCTCCTGAAGGATAACTTGATTTATGATTAACTTCTCTTGCAGATAATCAGCTCATCTGCTGAAAGCATTCACTTTAACATTTTCTGATCCTTTTTGATAATGAATTTTAAAGTTATATTGTGACAACTCTTCTGATCAATGAACCTGTCTTTGATTTAGGACTTTCATTGTTATGAAGTATAATAAATTCTTATGATCTGAATACATCTGAACCTCATGCTTTGATCTTTTAAGATATACATGTCATTGCTTGAATGCATCAACAATAATTAACAGCTTCTTGTCATGTATCTTGTAACTTTGTTCAGCACTTAACAGTTTTCATGAGTAATAAACTACTGATTGCAGATGTTTTTTATCATTTAACTGATTAATGCATGTTTTTATAACTTCATCTGACGCGTCTGTCTTGAGTGTAATAAGTTTCTCAGGATTAAAACTCATGAGAATTAATTATGATGTGAAGTGCTTCTTCAGCTCTTTGAAGGATTCTTGTGCTTCAGTAAATTAAATGAATTTTTGATCTTTTTTCATCAACTTCATTAAGGGTGCTGTGATCTTGAAATACTTCTTGATAAACTTTTTATAGAAGTTCACAAAGTCTAGGAAGGATTGTACTTTCTTAACATTTATCAGAACTGATCATTTGATCACAGACTTAATCTTCTCTGAGTTCATTCATAAACCTTCTGAGGTGATGATAAATTCAAGAAACTGAACTTCTTTGATGTGAAAAAGACTCTTCTCAGGCTTAATGTGTAAGTCAGTGTCTTTTAACATTTATAAAATCTTCTGAACATGTTCAACATGTTGTTCTTTCATCTTCAAGTATATCAGTATATCATTGAGGTAGATGACTATGAACTGATTTAAGTATTATCACAAGACATTATTAATGAAAGCTTGAAAGATTGCTGAGGTGTTGATTAATTTAAACAGCATTACCAAGTACTCATATAGTCTTGAGTGCATTCAAAACACTGTTTTTCATTCATCACTTTTTTTTATCTGTATCTGATTGAATGTTTTTAAAATATTAAATTTTGTGAATCATTATGTCTCCTGAAATCTGTCTTGCAGTTTTAACACAAGTGGCAGTGAGTAACTGTTTTTTATTATGTTGTTCAGTGCTCTGTAGTCAACACACAACCTCAATGATTCATCAGATTTTGAGACAAACAAAATCAGATATTCAGTGAGAGACTGAGATTTATGAATGAATTTTTTTCATAAGTTCTCCTTTAAGTATTCTCACAATGCATTTAACTTCTGAGGAGACAATGAGTATAAGGGTTGCTTTATTGATTTGTGATTCTTCATGATCTTGATTTCATGATTTTATTCTTAATATTTCAGCAAGACGTCCTGTTCCTTTACTGCTGTAAACAGCTCTTTGAAGTCTTTATATTCTTTAAGGATAAATAACTTGATAATAGAGTCTCAGTCATTGTCAACTTGTTTAATTCACAGTATCTTTGCATCAGGATTTTTTAGTTCCTCATGTGTTTCTTTCACTGTCATAGTGAAGACTTTCACTCCTTCAGATGAGTTCAGGATTGAATATAACTTCATTGAAGTACTTTCTTTTATGAAGTATATCTCATTCTTAGCTTAATCAATCAAAGGATTAGTCACTTGAAGTTAAGATATGCTTAAAACTATGTCACTTCCTGACTGCTTCATGATGTTGAAATTGATTTTCTCTCAGTGTTGATTGATCTGAACAGGTATCAGAACTGTTTCTTTATTTACTCATTTATTGTTGTGTTTCATGAGGGTCTCATTGAACTTTTGAAGTAAATAAGAATTTCACTTCTCTTGAATTTCTATCCTGTTCATTTCTGTGAACCTTGAATTTAAGAAATTCCCTGTGCAGTCACTGTTGATTAACAGTCTGACTGAGTGACCTTTTACTTTAATTTAAACATGAAAATTGCTCATGTCTTCTGTGGCAGTGATTTCTTTAATAATCACTTCTTTCAGAGGCTTCAAATTAAGCATCTTCAAAGACCTCTGACTCAGAGGGCCCTTTAGTTTTTTAAACTAAATGAGAGGAATCTTAAATTCTCTCTCACACACTTGAAGTTCTTTGAGTTGACTTTTTCATCTGAATATCATATTGAGTTTAACTTCAAGTATTCACTTCAGAGTTCTCAAACTTTTATTTATAATTTTCTTGAGATATGTGCTCTGTTGAGGGTAACATACCCTCCTTTAGTGATGAACTTGAAATCTTTCAGTGATGTTTCTTTAAGTATGTCTTGATAATTCATATTCTTAGTCTCATCTTTCTGAGTGAATGCATTTTTAATTATTCACAGGATTCACTCCTGCAACTGTTTTATGTGATTTTCATAATTCTCAGAAGATTTTTTCATCACTTTAAATACTTCTTCATAAGTTTTCAATCACTGTTCTTCATGAGTAAATGCTCAGATGTTGTCATCCTTTTTAATGAACTTCTTTAAATCTTCAGAGTTAATTACCTTCATGAAGTCTTCCTCCTCATTAGATGAGAGCATCATTTCATCACTGTCAACATAATTGCCTTCTTAATTGAACTGATCTCATTAAACTTGTTGCTTCTTTAAGCTCATGACTTGATTTTAATGAGAGATTATGACATATTCCTTTATCTTCTTCAGTTGACATGAAAATCATTCAGAGCTGTCTTTATCACTTCAGTGTGTGTGATAATCATCATCATAACATGCTGTTTAAAACATAATGTTGTGACTGTTCTTGTCTTTTGCCTCTCATGTGGCTGTGTATGTCTTTCTTGATTGAATGATTTTTTCAGGAATTCAACAGTCTCAGATAAAATGTCCTGATTTTCTGCAGTTGTAGTAATTATTCTCATGAGGCTTTTCTTTCTTCACTGATCTTTTCTTTTAATGAAAATGATTCACTCAAGTAGCTGTATCAATTTTCATAAGTTAAGGTTCATAGTAGAGTTGATTATTATATTGATGCTCACAGTTCTTCTCAGCTCTTCATAATACAAGAATCTTGTGACTCTTTTTTAAACTTCATTCATAAACTCAGTTGTTGATGATGATTGATCATTTGATCATTTCTGAGAGCATGATGAGGTGTTTAGCCCTTGAGATCTCATTCTTCATCATGTTCTTTAATCCCTTATAATACTGCGCTGTCAAAGCAGTATTATTTTAATTCATATGTGAGGTGAGTCTTTGAAAGTTTGCTGTGTATGTAGCAGCAGCTTTTTTTTGTTGAATGTTGCAGATTTCTCACTCTGCTGTCTTCTTTTCATTAACTGTTTTAAACATTATCCTTATCTGCTTCTTGAATTTCTTTAATGCATGAAAGATTTCATTAGTCAGATCATCCTGATCTTCACTTTTATTATCAAGGTAATCTTGAAGAATAAGTTTAAATCAGTTCAAAGCATCTGACCTCAGAAATGAAGAGGTGAACAACACTTTCTCTGATTTTAATATGAATAAAGACTTGTTGAACTGCAGGTACATATCAAGTTGAGTGAAAAATAAGTTTAACAATCTTCTCTCATCAAGGAACTTATTCAGCAATGAGATTTTAATTTAAATTATTTTGTTAAAAAGATGTTCAGTGACTGATCCTTCTTTATCAGAGGATTTGAACATCATGAGATTAATGAGTCAGTTCATTGCATGACTGATACCCTGTAAATTGATGCTCAAAGTGTAAGAGGTGATGTTGTAGTGATCAAAGTGATATTATCATTCAATGAATTATAAGTATGATTCAATGAACTAGGTCAGGTTCAATGAACTACATGATTAATGATCTTAAGATTAAGATCAAGTGAGGGAACTAGTAGTTATAATCTTAAAAGATTGCATTTAATACATGAGTTGAGCATGAACTTTTAACTATGAATCTACCTGTTGAGGGTCAATAAACATGATCATTCATGTGTGAAAAGTCTGCTTGTTTTAAAAAGGCTGAAGTCAGTTATCTATACTCACTAATTAGTGTCATGCTAATACTAATGAGCTGAAGCCAGCTATCTATACTCACTAGTTAATGCCATGCTAATACTAATGCTAACATCATGATAAGATCATGACAAATCCTCTGCATCAGCAATGCTTCATGCCCTCATGAAGTGTTGAAACTTTCATAGAGTGAATCACTCTCTTCAGCATGTGACATGATCACTCAGAACACTGCAGTAATCATGTTGTAACTTAATCATGAAGACATAGTTCAAGATTGTGCAGATGAACTTCAAGTTCATTGTTTATTGATGTAATTATTTCTCATTGTTTCCCTTCTTGAACTTTAAACATTAAGAAAAAGTTTTAAGATTCTTGATGATAATCTTTAAGCTGTTCTCAGGTCTTCTTACCTCATCAGTCTTGATTGAATCATGCTTTGTTCAGTGTGAATAAACTTAATGAGGTTGTCACCTGTGATTGTGCTTCACTGTTATCAATAGAAATCTGTTTAGTCCTGTCATGTGATCTTGTTGACTTCTTCACATCTTCAGCCCTCTGCTGCTTATCATTATGAGTTTGTGATGCTTCATTCATATCTCTCATCATCTGACTGCTGCTGTCATGTGATGATCATAAAATCCTGACAGCTGTACCTTGACATATTGTGACTCATGATGATGTACTTGATAATGATGAGTTTGAAGGTGATATGTGTTCTCACTCACTGACAGCACTTTCTGAAGATTTATCCTCTGACTCATCTCCTTCATTTAATCTTCAGGTCTCATTGACTGCTAACTTTGTCAGATGAGACTCAAGGTTACTTATGACACCTGTGTTCCTCTGATGTTTTTCAAAATCTAGGATTGTTTCTAGGCAGCTGTCTAGTAGATCTTCATTGTATCATTTGTCATGTTGTGAACTGTACCCTTTTCATCAGATGAGATACTCAGTTATGATCTTTCTTCTTTCATATCAATGTTGTCAGCTTTTTAAGATCTTCTCTACTTTATATGATTATCATTCCCCTGGTTCCTTCATAACTGATGAGGGGTTTATAAGTTAAGGTTGATTATATGAGTCCTTCACTGAGTCTGAGCAGGGTTTGAGATGAGTGATAAAGATGACTGAGTGTATATGCATTGTGTGAGGCAATTTCAGCTTATACATCAGTGACTCAACTTTCTTGATCACCTTAAAAGGGCTTGTTCACTGATTTGATAACTTGAAATTTTGCAATCCTGACAAGTTGTAGCTGTGATGCAAACATAAATATATTAAGTCATCTTTCTTCAGGTTGAGCTTCTTGTGCTTATCATTATATCATCATCTTGTTCATGCTTTCATGAACACCTGTGAGTCCTGAGCCTGCCTCTGATGAAGGTCTCTGAATTCTGTTAAGTTGACAACTTGTGAATGCAAGTCAGTCTTACTGATTAATGATAATAACTTGTTTACCTTGAAATCATACATTAATTCTGTAGGTGATTTTCCTGTAAAGATGTTCATAAAGTTATTCAATGTGACTTGAAGCAGGATTATGCATTCTGATCATGATGTATTCAGATTCTCAGTCACATGATATTGTAGAATAATTTTCACTGTTTGATTTGTGCATTCTGATGCTTCATCCGTCTGTGAATGTCATGTCATGAATAGTAGTAACTTAACCTCTAGGTGTGTGAACAAGTCTGATTATAAATTTAAAAGAAATTTTGAGTCCTGATCTGACAATATTTGACATGACATACCTCAGTCAGCTGCCTGTAGAGCACTCAGAAGTGCAATTGCTCAGTTCTTAACAATGTACATATTCTTCCCTGAGATTATGAGGATTCTCTTTGAATACTTGTTCATCATGTTCAAGAGAGCGTTCACAGTTTAATCATGATAAATTGCCTCTGATAGTTCAATGATGAAGTTCATAACTATTGTATTGAATGAGACGGGTGTGAAATGTATGAGATTGAGTTCATCATATGATTTATGCCTCTTTGTTTGATTTAGCTGACAGGTTGAGCAGTGCTCAATGTATTCCTGAAACTGCTTCATCACATTTTGATCAAAGTACATGAATGTTGTAAGCCTGTCAAACGCGTGGTGAAACCCTTGATGATTTAAGAAGTCATGACTTATTTTAAATACATTCTTCTTCAGCATTTTTAAAACCACAAGCTGTTCCTGTTCATCATGATTGATGAGATAGATTAAGTCATTTCATAAGAAGAAATTTAAAAAAGCTGTGATAAGACCTTGTTCATTTTTGAGTAGTTCCTCTTGAATTCTTAATCAGTGATCATCTTTCATGTATACCTGCTTTAAATGATTCTTAAGGTTGTCAGTCATTTTAATTAAAGTGACATTGAACACTCCTTGATCTCCTCATCTCTTCAGCATGAAGA
Organism: Umbilicaria muhlenbergii; assembly: GCA_000611775.1. Classification (NCBI taxonomy): domain Eukaryota; kingdom Fungi; phylum Ascomycota; class Lecanoromycetes; order Umbilicariales; family Umbilicariaceae; genus Umbilicaria; species Umbilicaria muhlenbergii. The sequence continues at coordinate 299,553 of KK106984.1, forward strand.
GAATCTCAATCACCTTCATCAGCATTACTTCAACCTCAGTCAGATCATTAAGAATGTTTAACTTTTAATTAATCATGATCTGTAGTACTGATAATCTTGATAACACGTCTGAGATAAGGTGATGTTTTCCCAGCTTGTATCAAATGTTGATGTTGAATTGAGTGAGATATTGACTTGCTCATATGAGGTGATTGTTCAATTTGTCAGTGTTTAAACTTGAAAAGCTCATCTGCCTTGCTATAGATGTCACTATGAAGTGATCAGTATAAATTATTACTGATTTTGTTGTGAAATTTACAAGGTGATGAAGCTTCTTGATTGCTCACACAAGGCCTGTCATTTCTAGTTCTGTTGATCAGTAGTGACTTTCAGCTGTTGATAGTAGCTTGCTTAAGAACATCACAGGTTGAATATCTGTCTTTTAAATGTTAATCACCCTTGATGAATTCAGGTCATCTTTGACATGATAGATAATCACACTCACACCTCTCTTAAATGAATTCAGGTTGATGTATAACTGTCACTTAAAGTTAAAATGATGAAGAAAATCACTCTTGTTAAGAATTATCTGCAGGCAGTCAAATGCCGCCCTTTCCTTCTTCATTGATTCAATCAACTTTGTTGAATGTGCTGCACACTTTCACTTTATTCCTGACTTCATGAAATCTTTCAGCATTTTAGTCTTACATGCCTGTAGTGACTTCATTATCTGAATGTAGTAAAGTATGTAGTTCTGCATTCACTTGATTAAATCAAGGTAGTGCTTCAGATCCTGAAGAGTTATAAAGAAGGTAAGTTAATTAATTACTTGAATCTTTTCTGCAGCTGTGATCATTTCAAATGAGTTCACTTTCTGCTTGAGGAGGGTGATAAAGGGAAAGTCAAAAAACATCTTGATTGATGTTAAAATTATATCAAGACTTGTAAGCAATTCAAAAATGACATTGAGGTGCTGTAAGTGCTCCTTCAATGTTTTTAAGAAAATGACAATATCATTGATGTACACTCATGCGTAGCCGTGGTGTGACCACAGAATTTGATCAATTTGATGTTGAACATAAAGTGATGAGTTTTTAAATCTCATAACAGCCACCTTGAAATTTTTTAAGCCTTGATGAGTTGTGACTGTAAGCTTGTGATGATCTTTGTGAGCTATCAGCCACTGATAGAAGAAAGTAACTTCATTCATAATGAATATGAATGAACAACTCTTTACTGCTGCAATGATATCTGACTGTCATGATAAGAGATAATTGTTTAACATCATTATCTTATTTAGCTCCTGTATATCAATCACAACTCATGCTTTACACATGATTGAATCATCTTCCTTAGTAATGATTCTTCATACCACAAAAACAGGGTAGGTGAAAGAGGTAGATTCATTGAAAAACTTCATTCAACTCTGCTGATGAAGCTTATTAAACACTTTGTTTATCTCATCATAATCTTTCCCTGTTGTTGAGTATACCTTTGCAGTGACCTTAGTAGAGTCTCAGCTGTTGACTAAAGGAATTATCATTCAGTCAGATTTCAGAATTTTGACAACACGCCCTTTATTAGCTCATAAATCAGGGTAGTGATTAATGATCTCTGAGTAAAGATCTGATACTTGTTTATTGCTGTATGCAGTTATACCATTCAGCAGGATGATCTCAAGTGATGTTGATATAAACAGCATGATCAGAGCTACAACAGTTTTCCTTATGCTTGAAGACTTTAACATCTCAGAACTTCTGAGATTTTCTGTGAAGACAGCTTCAGTGATTTCAGATAATAAAAATGTCACAGTCAAGACTTTGTGAATTCAGGATCCTCAGTGAATTTTGATAAAAACTTTACTGATGAGTTCATGTGCTTTTGATTCAATCAAGTAACAGTCCTCTTTCATGCATTCTGAAATATACTCTAGGTGTGTGTGATGCTTTAACAAAATTAACTCATCACTGTCATTCTGTATCTGCACAAATATCATGTCATTATTCATCATGTGTGCATATATTGCCCTGTCTTCTTTCACAAGCTGTTGAGTGATGCTATGATATTCAGGCTGAAACATTAAGGTTCAATCTGATAATTTTGTGACTTCATGAAGGTGGATTAAGACCTTTGCAAGTGTATGTGACTCAATGATCACTTTTCACTTTGTCTGAACATTTCATCAGACTGGTTGAGTGACTCTAGTAGTAGTGTTTATCAGTATGATCAGGGCTTTACAGTTATTTATTATTATTTTGCTGCTGATGAAGAGGAGGTCAATCTTTTCAGAGCTCAAGATATTAATGCTTATCAGAAGCTTTGCTTTTAAATTATTAATTATTCAGGCCTTTCTTCTGATGTGAGCAGTCATTTCCTTTTCCCCTAGAAGATCAGTGATTCAGAGGTTTAAAATTATAAACTCATTCATAATCTCAGATCTGATGATGCTGTTAATGTTGATTGACTTGAATTATTGAATGCAGGTTGTAAGCATCACCTGCTTAAGGAACTTCTTGTCAACTAGAGTCACTGAGCAGCCTGTATCAAAACAGACTTTGTGTATGTCTTCATTGTGATCAAACTGTACTTCAGCGGTGGTGTAGTGTCAATCATGAAACTCATACTCAGGTTAATGATCTTGAGCAGCATCTGACTTTATTATGTCTTCAGTAGAGATCTTACTTACTTGATTATTCAGCATTGAGCTTGCTGCAGCATGGTTTATGTGATGTTGATGTTATTCACAGCATGATTTCATCTTGTTTTCAGTGACAAATTGTGCATTCACTTCCTCATAATCCTCAGGATACTCTTCATCATTGTAAAGAATGAATGACTTATTGTTGTAAACTCTCTGATAAGTGTTTGATTATGAGAAAAGATTGATGTCTTGTCCTTGTGATGTATATTGATCTGATGAGATCATGTTGTAGGCTTCTGATGAGACCTCATGAGGGTCATAGTTGTTTTCAACCTCATTGTAAGCCTCATTATGATTTTCAGCATACATGACTTCTTCATAAACATCTCTGTTATATGCAATCTGCTGACTCTCTGAGAGAGGTTCATCTTTAAATGAACACCTGTTATAATTTGATCTATTGTACGGCTGTTGATATTATTGCATGTAGAAGTTAAATACATGATGATTGAGAGGTCCTGTCACGGTGAAATCATTGTGCTGATGATTGTTTGATACAGCGTAGGTTGAATTTGAGATGTTGAGAACTGAGGGTACAACAGGAGTGTTGACATTCAGTGTTAATAAAAGAGCTTAAAGCTGCTGCAGTTGATTTCTGTAAGCATTATTCCTTGTATTCTGCAGATAGTTTCCTTCAATTAGTTCTCTTTCAACTTCAAGATTATACCTCTGTGTATAACTCATACTCTGATTAAACCTCTGATCATATCTGTGTTGTTGATTGTTGAAATTATATAATTGAGTGAACTGTTTTAACACCTGATGAGGTGCAGTGTGCTGATACATATGAAAGCTTTGATACTGACCTGAATTTCAGTTATCTTGCATGTTAAGTTTATTGCTGCACTCCTGATTCTGTCTTTTCTTCTGAGCATAATGATTAAATCAGTTCACTTTCTTCTTGTTGAGGAGGTTGATGAATTCCTGAACTGATGTTTTTTCCTTCAGCTCATCAATTTCAAAACATCATAAGTCACTGTTAATGTCATGAAAAGCATGAAGTATCTGAGTAAACTCTGTATCACCTTGACTGCATCCTTTGACTGCAGTGACAATGATGATTACATACTCAGAAGGTTTTTGATGAGATTGTGCATTTTAAACTGTGTATTTCATGACCTGAAGTTTATTTAAAGCTACACTCAGAGCCTTCTGAAATCATTTCTTTAAGACTTTAACTCATTCCTTCACTTCATTGTTGTCAGCCATTATACTGACTCAGGTGACATGAGAAAGTTGATTAATTCATCAGTCTTAAGCTTCTCTCTTAAGACACAGGTTGAGATTCTGTCTCAAGACTGAAGCATTTTTGATTAACACTGCAACTTTAACTCTGATTATGAAGGAGTGAATGTTGCAGTAGTACTGCTTTTTTTCCTTATCAACAATATCTTCAGTGCTGTAGCTGTTTGAGATATTAGATCAGAATATCTTTACATCATGAAGCTTTCATGAGGTTGCTCATGATTGAATCATGTTATTTTCATCAAATTTTGAAAGGCCCTGTTGTCCAGGTGAGCTGAGTGATTCAGAAGAGTTTTAATATTTAAGCATGTTTCAGATCATTTCAGTCATCATAGTTTATATCTGCCTCAGAGCAGTTGATGAGAGTCTTTGAGTTTCATCAGTGTTGAATCTATCAGCTTTCTGAGCTGAGGATGATGAGCCTGACATGTTGATGTTATCTGTTGTTAAATTAAAATCTTGTTTCAAGTCTTCCTTCATGAGGATCATGAGCTGAGAAGGCTTAATGCTGAGCAACTCAAAAATGATTGAAGGATATCATGTGTCTTGAATGAACTCATCAGTTGACTCTGATTCTTCTGTTATGTCTCTTAATGATGTCTTGTCAACAGCTGAAGATGAGGAAGGCTCCTTTGACCTTTTTGAATTAATTGCAGCAAGTTTTAACCGTGATTGTCTGACACTGATAGAGGATTTTGCAGGGTTTGCTCACTGCTGTGACACCTTAATGAAGGGTTTTATGATGTTCAGGGGGAAAGCTTCAGGAACTTGAGCAAATGTTGTTAACTTCATGTTAAAAATTAAATATGATGTTAAAGTCATGAATGATTTTGCTGCTTGCAGTAGTGCTGTTGCCTCTGAGATGAATGTTGCTATTGAAGATTAATGACTGACGGCAGTTCCTCATGAAAAGTTTAAGTGAAAGCATAAATTCACAGTCTGATCATTGAAGATCTTTAAGACTTTCTCAAATTTTAACTTATCTGTGACTCAGCTTGTAGAGTAATGTACTGTGTTAAAACTCACTGATTTGCTTCATTTAACTTCTGAGGATTCTGTAAAGGTTGCTGACTCACTTCTTACTGAATAAGAATCATGATAAAGCTCAATGATGAAGTGTACTGTCTCTAAAAGCTCATCATCAATTGATAAATCATACTGATGATCAGTCTCAAGGAATGCAAGGAGCTGATAAGCAGCACTGATGACTGAATTTAATAACTGCAGAGGTGACTCTGAATTGATCTCAGTTATGAACTTCACAGTAGACTGTTCTCTTTAAAGATGATTTATTTCTGCTGCTCTCCTTTGAAATTCAGAGCTGACTTGTATCTCTCTGATTTGATCACAGAAGAACTTCACAGTCTTGTTGAGCTTTAACTTATCAGTAACTCAACTTGATGAGTACTGTAATGATTTAATGTTTACAGATCTTTCTTGTTGAGGTCTTTATATACCTTCTGATGATGATGACTGTCCTCATACAGGATTCAGGTTCTTATTTTGATTGATGATGTGACTTATCATGTCAACAAGCTCATCATTAAACACTAAGGAGTATCAGTGACCTGTTGTAATAAAAACTTTCAGCTGATATGCAAGGTCAGCAATGTGGTCTGATACCTGAGGTGAAGACTTCAGATCAGCTTGATTATTCAGCTTGATTAACTGTGATTCAACTGCAGAGACAGAGCAGCTTGATGATTAATCTGAGATGAATTATCTGTCAAGGGGAAAGGACTTCAGATTTGATGTTTATAAGTATGATGAGTTCTCTGTGAGGTGCACTCAGCGAGTCTAGTGAATATATAGATATAATGAAGACGTTTGAAACAGTTAAACTGAAATTAAATACTTGTTATTATCACAGGATACACCCTGATGGTGTTGTTATCATTTGTTGAGGATCAATAAGCATGATCATTCATGTGTGAAAAGTCTGCTTGTTTTAGAAAGGCTGAAGTCAGCTATTTATACTCACTAACTAATGTTATGCTAATATTAATGAGCTGAAGTCAGCTATCTATACTCACTAATTAATGTCATGCTAATATTAATGCTAATGTCATGATAAGATCATGACACTACCTGTGATTATATAGACTTTAAGAGACTCATGTAATTGAGGTGATCATAATGATTGAACTCTTAATCACTCTGAACAGCTTGATCACTCTGATTGAGATGTTTAAGGTGTTCAAGCCCTCACTCATCTTGATCACTTTGATCAGTATCAGCTGTTCATTGCAAGTGCATACTTCTAAGTACTGTTCTGACTGAGTCATAACAGAAGACTTCAGAAATACTTAAATGAAATCAATTAAAACTGAGAGCTGATGTCAAAGCAATTTTCTACTGAATGAGATTTCATCATCTGAGCAGGCACTTACTTAGAGAAAACTGTCATGAGTGACTGATGAAAGCAGAAGGAGCAGTATGATCATATTTAAATCATTTATAACAACTTTTTAAAGATGCTGAAGAAGAACTTATCTTCTGATGAAGATATAAACAAATGTAATATCATCACCTTTAATGCAGCTGAACTTTGCAGCAATGATATAATCACTTTTTAATATGACAGATTATCAGAACTCTACTATTTTCTTTCAACTTCACATAAGAAAATCAGTGAGATGCTCATTTAAGATCACTGATGATTAAAGCTTTCACATCATGTTTTGATTAAATTATGACGTTGAGATCTGATGCAGGTTGCAAGACAGTCAGTGTAAGAAATCTCAACACATCTTGATGTCATTATTAATCATGAACTGTTCTGAAGCTGCTCAGACACTAAAAAGAATCATCAGAACAAAATTAATGATATAAATAAAAATATGACATTCATGTCATATTATGATAAAAAAGAATCTCTCATTAATCAACAAACAATCTGCACTCAATTCACTTAAAACAGCTGTGAAAAAGAAAACAACTCATGAGGTTTTTATCAAGAAAGTAACCACAATCAGAGTTAAAATCTTAATCACTTATCAATCATTGAAAGAACAATTATGATGATAACATAAACATTCACAGCTTCCTCATGCTGACAAGAAGACTTTATTTCAAAGAATAAAGTGAATGCATGAAAAGCAGCAGGCCTCTGTATCAAGTGTGAAGTCATCAATCATTAAACAAATAAATATATGATGAAATGATTGACAGCAGTCACTACTGTGATTGATGTGAATAAATGATTCACAGTCAACCTTCAGCTCATCTTTTTACTTATCATTGATGATATCTCACATCTGATATCAGGGCAGCTAAAGGTGAACTTTCATACAACAAGAGATAATTCAAAGAAAAAATACTCATATATTATAAACAATGACAGTCAAGGCAATATTATCACATGATGTGTTGTCAATGAACTGTCTTTACAAACTGAACCTTATGAAGCTCAAGTCAATGCATGAGGCAATGTGATTGACTTGTCAGAATTCATCATATTGATTATTACAATGTACAACATCAACAGTTAATCTTACTGTTATAACAGCTGCTTCTTTATCATATGAGATAACACATCAGCTTCTTTCATCCTCAGATTATCATTTCTAGTTCATGTAAACTCAAATCACTACTATGATACAGGTAAATTTCTATGAAGAAAGTCAAGACATATTACTGTGCATCAAGTATTCACTGCCAGTGAAAAGAAGGTGTTGAAGAATATTTTATGTATAAACAACTTCATTATTACTGATCACTTCATAGGGCCGGCGGACTTAATGACTGATATGAAAAAATATACCCTTCAGATGAACTCATTACAGTATGACAGAGGTAATGATGTGTATGACACATTATCACCTGAATATCATGAGTACACAGACATATTTCAGGCAGCTGAGAAGCAATCTCTGCTTGAAAGAGGTTCACATGATCATGTCATTGACTTAAAATCAGAGCAGTAATCTTCATTTAAAAAGTTATACTCAATGTCTCTGATTAAGCTTGATGTACTGAAGGTATATTTAGATGATGTTATAAAGATAAATATAATCTGTAAATTAATATCACCTATAGCTTCACCTGTCATGTTCATACTTAAATCAGATAGAAGCCTGTGACTAATCATTAATTATAAGTGATTGAATGACATTATCATTAAGAATCATTATCCTCTATCACTCATATCAGATATGTTGAACCGTCTTTAAAAAGCTAAGAAGTTCATTAAGCTGAACTGCAAGAATGCATATAATTGAATACAAATCAAGAGTGAAGATGAGTGAAAAACAACATTTTGAACATGATTCAGCCTGTTTAAATATCTTATCATGTTTTTCAATCTCATGAATGCTCTTGTTATGTTTCAGGCCTTCATTGATAAGGTTTTTAATGAGTTTCTTGATATAATTTGTATGATTTATCTAGATGATATCCTGATCTTCAGCAAAAATGAATCTGAACATGAGGAGCATGTATGACAAGTATTAATTATATTATGACATCACAATCTTCATCTTAGGATCAGCAAATGCTATTTTAATGCAATGAAAGTGAACTTCCTAAGGTTTAAGATCAATATCAAAGGCATACATATGAGTTCAGAAAGGATTCACGCTGTTGAAGAATGATTACCCTCAGAGAACATTCATGAATTGCAGATCTTTTTAAGCTTCATTAACTTCTTCTGAAGGTTTATAAGAGATTATTCATGAATTGCAGCATCACTGTTAAACCTTCTGAAAACAGAAAGGAATAAAAAGAAGATTAAGATTATATTAAGTTCTTTTTCAAGTCATTAAACTGCTCCTCATCAAGACATTGAAGGAAAGCAGAGCAGCTTAATCTCATTGTAAAAATTTAATACAAAGTATTCAGCATGCAATCTGCAAGTCAGAGGAGAGTTACAACAAGAAAATGTTATATCTGCCTCTTTTTCATTTTCAGAAGCTGCATTGAAAGTGTTTAATGCTCTGAAGGAGACCTTCATGAGTGCTTCATTATTATATTATTTTAATGAAAACAAACTCATGAGGGTTAAAACAGACGCCTCTGAATTCACAATTAATAAAATCTTGACACAACACTTTAAAATTAACAGTCAATTGCACTGATTATTAATTACTTATTACAGTAAGAAGCTGCTAAATACTGAGACTTAATATGATACAGATGAGCAAGAGCTCCTTGTCATCATGAAAGTCATGCATCATTGACATCACTACTGTCAGGGTGCTAAACATCAAATTGTCATACTGACTGATCATGTAAACCTTGTTTGATTTATGACTACCTCAAACCTCACATGAAGGCAGCTTAAGTGAGCTGAAAAGCTCACTGAGTATGACTTTAAGGTCACATATTGAGAAGGCAAGAAGAACTCTGTTGATGATTTATTAAAACAGCCTGATTATGAATTGCTGAAGACTGTCAGTACCTCAACTGCTGCTGAAATAATGTGACAGTCCTTTCACTTGAGAAGTGAGGATTATAAGTCAATACAGAAGAAATTATACATACTTGCTGTGATAACACTGCAGTCAAGATGCTTAGTACAACAGAAGTTATAACAAGAGAATGTTGTATTTATCACAATAAATACTACTGATATGATGAACACTGAAGATGACAGTCTCATTAAAACATCAGTGATATGAAATTTATCTACTTAAAAAAAAGCAAGCTGTAATGAAAATGATGAGAGTGTCATGTCAGATAAAGTCAGTGATATGATTAAAACATCAGCAGTGTGATACTTATTCAGTATGATGAATACTGAAGATGATGATATGATTAAAACATCAGCAGTACATAACCTGCATGCTTAAAAAGTAAGCCGTGATGAATACAATATCAGTATGATGAATACTGAAGTCAGTGATATAAATGAAACATCAGCAGTGCATCATCTACTCAGTATGATGATTACTGAAGACAGCAGTCTCATCAGAACATCAGTGATGTGAAATTTATTTACTCAAGAAGAAGCAAGCAATGAACTGCAGTCAAGATGCTTAATATGACAGAGATTACAACAAAAGAATATCATACCTGTCACAATGAATACTACTGATATGATGAATACTGAAGATGATAATCTCATTAAAACATCAGCAGTGTGAAATCTACCTGCTCAAGAAGCAAGCCGTGTCATGTCAGAAGAAATTAATAACATCATTAAAATACACATCATGCAGCACTTATCTGCTCAAGAAGCAAGTCACTACTCAGTCAGAGGATTTAAATATGCAAAGCCTTAACAGCACTCAATTAAGGATAACTTAATAAACACTGCAGTTATGAATGATGATGCAAGTCACATTTCTATTAATCTTTAAATTAAGAATAATGCTTCTGCTGACACTGTTGAAGTGCTTCAACTCATGTCTACTCACTCACCTCTAGGTGAGGAGATAACAGCTTATATAAGAATGTTTATTAAATAACTTAAATGTATGATTCATGCTGAGCAGTTGAAAGACAGTTTGATATGATGAGTATGACAGAGATTAACTACCTCTATCAAGGATAAAAACAACTTAACTGAGTCTGAAATGACAAATATGAATATAGACATGAACTCAGAGATGATCATGACATCAGAGATGCAATCAAATGTGGCATTTATACTGTCAGCTGTAAGAGGCGGGGTGTACAACAGAGCATCATAATGATGTTTGAATGAGATGTCATAAGCAATATAGTCATGATGAGGTTAATGCAATGATTATACATCTTCTATTCAGTGACAAAATTAATCACTGAGGAAGCAGGTTTCTGCATCTCCTTGTGAAGAGTTTTCACTTAATGTCAAGGTGCTAAGCGCTGAGTCATCATATCTAAGTTATAGTGTCATATCATAGTGTCATATTATAATGTCATACCATAGTGTTGTACTGTCATACTATATATATGATGATCTTGACATCAGCATCAAATATGACATCTATACTGTCAGATGTATGAAAATGTTGGCAGGAAATTGAAGATGTCATATATTATAATGATAAGATTTACATTCCGCAGAACTCTGCTCTTCACAATGCAGTGATCAGTTGATTTCATGATGATGTCTTCACAGGTCATTTCAGGAAGTTAAGAATAATAAAATTGATGCAGTGATCTTATGATTGATGTTACAGCTCTCACACTATAATATTAATGAAGTATGCAGTGTGCATGTATATAAAATACTGCTCACCTTGCTCACCTGTTGAGCATGATGAGCATGAAGTGTTACATCAGGTTGCTCATCATGATAAGCATGATGAGCACACTGAGCACATGAGTCTTTTATAATTTATATAATCACAGGTAGATTCATAGTTAAGAGCTCATGCTCAACTCATATATTAAAGGCAATTTATTAATTCTATCTTTTAAACTTACTTAATATTACTTGTAATACTTACAGTTCAAAGAATGACAATATTACTTCAATCATTATGACATCACCTGTTACACTTTGAGCATCAACCTACAGGGTATCAGTCATGCAACAAATTAACTCATCAGTTTCATGATGTTCAAATCCTCTGATAGAGAAGAATCAGTCACTGAACACTTCTTTGACAAAGTAATCTGAGTTAAAATTCTGTTGTTGAATAAGTTTCTTGATGAAAGAAGATTGTTAAATCTGTTCTTCACTCAGCTTGACATGTACCTGCAGTTCAACAAGTCTTTATTCATGTCAGAATCAGAGAAAGTGTTGTTCATCTTTTCATTCTTAAGATTAAATGCTTTGAACTGATTTAAACCTATCCTTTGAGATTACCTTAACAACAAGAGTGAAGATCAGGATGACTTAATTAATAAAATCTTTCATGAATTAAAGAAATTCAAGAAGCAGATAAGAATAATGTTTAAAACAGTTAATGAAGAGAGAATGATGAAGTGAAAGATTTACAATATTCAGCAGAAAGGAGCAGCTGCTATGTATGTGACAAACTTTCAAAAACTCACCTCACATATGAATTGAGATGATATTGCTTTGACAGCACAATATTATAAGGGATTGAAGAATGTGATGAAGGATAAAATCTTCAAAGCTGAATACTCTATCACACTCTCAGAAATGATTGAATGATCAATCATCATCAACAACTGAGTTTATGAATGAAGTTTAAAGAAGAGTCACAAGATTCTCATATCATGAAGAGCTGAGAAGAATCATGAGTGTCAGTATAATAATCAACTCTACTACAAACCTCAACTTATGAAGATTGATGCAGTCACTCAGGTGAATCAGTTTCAGTGAAAGAAAAGTTCAAAGAAGAAGGAAAAGCCTCATGAAAACAATTATTATAACTGTGAAAAATCAGGACATTTTGCCTGAGATTATTAAGTCTCAGGAAAGATTATTCAACTCAGAAAAACATACACTGTCACACAAGAAGTGAAAAAGAAAGATAATTATAAAGTTATATTTTAAACAGCATGTTATGATGATGACTGTTGCACACATCAAAGTGATAAAGATGACTCTGAATGATTTTCATGTCAACTGAAGAAGATAAAAGAATATGTCATGACTTCTCATCAAGATCAAGTCATGAGCTTAAAGAAGCAACAAGTTTGATGAGATTAATTCAATTAAAAAAGCAATCACATTAACAGTGATGAAATGATGCTCTTATTTAATGAGGAGGAGAACTTCATGAAGGTAGTTGACTCTGAAAATTTAAAGAAGTTCATTGAAAAAGATGATGACATTTGAGCATTTACTCATGAAGAACAGTGATTGAAAACTTATAAAGAAGTATTTAAAGTGATGAAAGAATCTCCTGAGAATTATGAAAATCATATGAGCCTGTTACAAGAATGAATTTTATGAATAATTAAAGATGTGTTCACTCAGAAAGGTGAAGCCAAGGACATGAATTATCAAGACATACTTAAGAAAACATCATCAAAGAGTTCAAAATTCATCATCAAAGGAGGATATGTTACTCTCAACAAAGCACATGTCTCAAGAAAACTGTGAATGAAAGTTTAAAAACTTCAAAGTGAATACTCAAAGCTGAATCTGATATGATATTCAGATAAGAAAGTCAACTCAAAGAACTTCAAATATGTGAGAGAGAATCTGAAATTCCTCTCATTTAGTTCAAAAAACTAAAAGGCTCTTCAGGTCAGAGGTCTCTGAAGATACTTAATTTAAAGTCTCTGAAAGAAGTGATTGCTAAAGAAATCACTGCCACAAAAGATGTGAACAATTTTCATGTTTAAGTTAAAGTGAAAGGTCACTCAGCTTGACTGTTAATCAACAGTGACTGTACAGGGAATTTCTTAAATTCAAGGTTCACAAAAATGAACAGGATAAATATTCAAGAGAAGTAAAACTCTTATTTACTTCAAGAGTTCAATGAGACCCTCATGAAACACAATAATGAATAAATAAACAAAGAAACAGTTCTGATACCTGTTTGAATTAATTAACACTGAGAAAAAATCAGTTTCAACATCATGAAGCAGTCAGGAAGTGACATAGTCTTAAACATATCTTAACTTTAAACAGTCAATCTCATGATCAATTGAGCTGAAAATGAGATATACTTCATGAAAGGAAGTACTTTAATGAAGTTATATTTAATCTTGAACTCACCTGAAGGAGTGAAAGTCTTCACTATGACAGCAAAAGAGATGCATGAGGAGTTAAAAAATTCTGATGCAAAGATATTGTGAACTAAGTGAGTTGATAACAACTGAGACCTTATTATCAAGTTATTTATCCTTAAAGAATATAAAGACTTTGAAGAATTATTTACAGCAGTAAAGAAACAGAACGCCTTGCTGAAATATTAAAAATGAGATCATGAGATCAAGATCATAAAAAGTTATAAACTGATGAAGTTATCAGAATCATGCAGAGCTCATCATGCAAATATGATGATTAAGAGATTAATTCTAAAGAGTCATTAAGTGATGAGCAAAACTACATATGTAAGTGTTGCAGAATTAACTGAACGCGCTAGGCTCAATCAGAAATTAGTGTAGATTGCTTAATTTTATCATGCTCTTAACATTACTCTTTTCTCTGAAAAAGCGTCATTCATGATGCTGTTGCAAAAATAACATCAAAATGTGACATTCTTGCTTGACTGCTTTGAACAGATTAAACAGTGACTCTGAACAGTTCTTGAATGATTCAAACTTAGCATGATTTATTAAAGTATTTATGATGAAATTCCTTCAGCACTTTTATTGAGTCATTAAATTCACCTTTGTCTGCATAATATCACTCATTGTCATGATCAATTTCATGTCATTTGACCTTGTATTGAAGCCTGCCGTGATATCATCTTGAGTTGAGAATATCATTCACCTCTCAGTGCTCATCATCATTTATTATAATAAGTGCTGATGAAGGTGTCTGCTGACCTGACAGTGAGTCATTGGCAGCTGAACAAAGCAGCTTTGAACTGAAGACATTATGAATTCACATGATAATAAAGAGCTTCAGTTGATAGAAGACTTCAACACATTGAATGATTTAAAATGACCTCAGCTGCTTATTCTTTAAGTCTCAACTAAACCTTGTTGTCTTGATATTTTAACTTAATAGTCATACTCAGTTTTTAACTTCATAGTTGACATCCTTCTGATATTTATCTGCTTGTGCTTTCATAAATTCCCTGCTCTTCTTCAACTGCTGTTTATTGAAATCAAGGATTTTCTGCATGTGAGTTGTTATGTCCTCCGCCTTCACTGACTGAAGTCATTCACGGGTGAATTCATAGGTAGTAGTGTCAGAGCTGAAACTCATGCATGAGTGAAAGCCTTTGTTAAGGTAGAAAGATGAGAGTGAGGTCACTGAAAAGCAGTTGTTATTATTATTAAACTTCATCATAAGCAGTCACTTCACTCAGTTATCTTGCATGTAGTTGTAATACATTCAGAGGCCTCATTCAACATCTTGATTGACTCATTCAGTTTGACTGTCAGTCTCTGAGTGATAAGCTGTTGATAAGTTAATCTTGATTTTCAAATGTTTACACATGCTTCATCATAGGTTGAAGATAAACTGAGAGCCTCAGTCTGAGGTAATAAAACTTAACAGGTCATGTAAGTGATAAATGTTTTATAATATAAGTTATATTAATTCATTTATTGAGGTTCCTTCATCTTTTGAATAACAAGAAACATAATGCCTTTTCTTAAATAATCTGTCAATGAGAGTGCAGATGATGTTGTAGCCCTCTGATATTAATAATTTAATTATAAAGTTCATGACAATGTCCTGTCAGTGTTGTTGTGAGATAGGAAGTAAAATCAGGAGTTCATTAATGACATTATAAAATGATTTGCTTCACTGACAGTGACAGCAGTTCTGAATATATTACTTCATAATGATCACATGTCCTGATCAGTAGTAATGCTGATGAATAAGTTTCACTGTTCAGTTTATGCCTGAATGTTCAGAAGATGATTGATCATGTATTTTTTAAAAAAGCTCAGTCTGTAGAGATTCTGAGACTCACAGCAGGTTGTTTTTGAACAACACATCATTAATGACTCAACATTCATGAAGACATTTGTCATGAAGTTTAACTGCATTATTGACAATGACTTCCTGATATTCATTGTATAATTTATCAGTTTTATTAATTGTGTGAATTTACTTAAAAAGGCCTTCTTTCACTTCCTTTACTTGAATTTTCACATGATTCAGGGTAAGAATAATCTGATAAATCAGGTTCTTATCCTTGAAGTTGAACATTCAGATAAGAGTGTCAGCTTTGTCATTAATCTTGCTTGATCAGAAGATCATCTGAAAGTTGAATTTTAACAAAATGTTTAAATATCTGATCTGTCAACATGTCAACTTTTTATTCTTCATAAAGGTCTTCAGGGCCTGATGATCAGTGAAGACTTATATGAGCAAGGCAGTGTGTTTAAGTTCAGGCTGTCAGTGTTCAAAACAATGAATAATGATCAGCAGTTTCTTATCATAGATGTGATAATTGCACTCTGCTGAGATCATGCTTTTATTGTAGAATGTCATCAGGTGAAAAACTTCCTCATCATCATACTGAGAGAGGATTTCATCTGTCACAAGGTCAGAGACATCTATCTTTAATATAACTTAACAGTTGAGGTTAAAATGCTTTAATATTAAAGTTTTCATCATGACCTGTTTGAGGTCTTGAAACACCTTGAAACAGTCTTCAGTTCATGTGAATGAAACCTCTTTCCTAGTAAGTTCAATGAGAGGTTTAATGATTTTGAAGAAGTCTCATATAAATTAATAATAAAAATTAATGAAACTTATGAAGTCTTGAACCTCTTTGAGGTTGATTAATTTAACTTAATATATGACTGCTTTAATCTTCTGAGGATTCATATGCAGTTCTTTCCCTGATATGATGACTCATAAGAAGATGATCTCAGAGACATTAAATTCACACTTTTTAATGTTGACTTGTAAGTTAACCTCATGAAGATGCTGAAGCACTTATTTAACATGATGATTATACTCCTTTCAGGTCTTACTGTAGATGAGAATGTCATTCAGATAAGTTTAACAGAAGTCATTAAGAAAGTCTCATAAAATATTATTAATGTACTGCTGAAAGATACTCAGCCTGTTGATTAATCTGAATGATAGAACTCAGTATTTGTAGGAGTTTAATATAATGATAAACATGATCAGGTCCTCACTGTCTGAATGTATACATAATTTATTGAAGATGATGATTATGTTCAGATGAATTAAATGTTTACATTTAAGAATCTTTCCTATGACCTCTTCTATTAATGAAAGAGGGTATCAGTTTCATTTAATGAGAACATTGAGCTTTCAATAATTCACACAGAATCATAAGTCATCATTCACTTTCAGAGTGAACAACATCAGTGAGGTGTAAGCTGCCTTGCTTGAGGTAATGAAGTTTTTAAAGAGGTTCTCATTAAGGTACTTCTTAACCTTTTAAAGCTTGTAGGGTGATATGCAGTAAGCTTAAATTTAAGATGAAGCAGCATCATTCATCAACTTAATTTTATGATCATAAAGATGATGAGGTGAGAGCTTGTTGACCTCAGAGCAGTTAAAGACATTGAGGTACTCATGATATTCTGAAGGCAGTTTTTGATGTATTTTCTTAAGATGTTCAAATGTGTTCACCTTGAGACTTATTTCCTCTGAATGATACTCTCAATTCAACATCAGTTGTCTGTTAATGTTTTTCATCAACATAATGAATATGTGTACCTTCTCTTAATGAGTCAGCACTGCATATGAAGCTGCTCTCACACTGTGAACAGAGAATGCATTATCATCAGCAGTCAGAGAAGGTCAAGGCAGGATTTTAAAAATTATCTGAACAATTCAAGAAATCATTCAGAAAGGTGAAGTGAAAAGCAGAGATGAAGAAGTAAAATATTCAGCAAAAGAAGAAAATCTTCCTTCTGCCTCTGCCTTTCCTGTAAATGAAGAAGGGGAATCTTCTTTAAAGATAATAAAATCATCCTTCAAGTTCAGAAGGAGCTGATTTCAATTCATTCATGATTTTCTCAAGATAATATCATACTGCCTCAGATCTGTTATCAACATGAGAACAGTAATCTTCTTATGCTTCTTCAGATGTAAATCAGAATAAATGACATGAGTGATTTTCTCTTTGATGAGGTTCTCATCAAACTCATGTATGTTTTTCAGTTTAAACAATGAAATCAGCTCTAGCCTGAGCCTGTCACAGATCATGAGAATCAATTGAGTGTGAATAAGAGAATATGCTGTACAATCAGTGTTTATCAATACCTGAAAGGGTATGAGAAAGCCTTGAGAGTAGAGGAAGCAGATTGTAAGAAATGATTATAAAATAAAAAGCTTCAAGTCATCATTTAAATCAGTCAGACTGTTCAGGAACTGTTTGAAGTGATTATTTAAAATGTTCAAACTGTTCAAATAAAGTTCATTGAGGTTCAGCAAAGGGTTCATGCTGCACAGAAAAACTAATTCACCCTTAATCATGACTTTGATAGAAGTCATTTGTTTTCTGACTTAAAATTGAAGTCATCATAGTCAACATGAACTTCACTGACAGACTCATCATGTCTGAAGGAAGGAGATGATTGTCAGACATGCTAAAAACATTCATTGACAGAGTGCTTAAAGTGATGACAGATATAACAATTTTCATTCTTCTCATCAGTTAAGTGTTATGAATCAGTTGATGTCCTTTGAACATTCAGACTGTTCAAACTGTTCAGAGGTGTGACAGAACACACTATGAGCTGAGTGATAAACATTTTAAATATAATTCATTTATACCTCTTTAAGTGATTTATTATGACATTGATGTTGACATCTTTTCAGTCCTTCACTGCTTGAGCGGCATGTTGTTTATTGTTCAGGTGTATGAGGTAAATCTTTATGATTAATAATGAGTCAAGCTAAATCATTTGAGATGACAGAGAAGCTTGAAGATGAGGAAAGATCTTGTCTTTAAGATCATTCATACATTGAGTCTCATCATACTCAAGGAAGGTGGAAAGGTGATGAAACTCAACATAAAAGTCTGAAAATCACTTCAATATCTGAATAAGCTTAATATAAGTCTGACAGTAATTCCTCTGCTTATCTGAGTTTTTATAAATCTCTCTCAAGTCCTTCAAGATTTCATTCACATTATGATAGAGGTCTATGACTGAGAGTTCATATGATGAATGAGACTCAGTGTGTTGAGCAGCTTTCTCACTCAATTGAGACAACACATACCTCATACAGCTAATCTCAGTCAGGTAATGATCTTCATTGATGCTTAATTTAATCTTTATCTTGCTTACTCAATCTTCTCACGTGAGCTCAGAACTGTCATCTAAAAGAGGAGGATCAAGAAGCTTCTTTAAACACTTATTATCATTTAAATTATTCAAAATATTTAAAGAATAAGTGCTTTTTTAATTCATTCATCAGCGTTCCTTCAAAAGCTGATATTTGATGTTGAAAGTAATAAAGTTGATTTTCAGAGAGGTCACATGATCTTGCTGTTCAGTGATGACATTTATAAGATTATTCTTTTCAATCAGTAGGTCATGAACATCTTTATTAATTGTTATACTCAAGTCTCTCTGCTCTCAGAGAGTGTTGAGTGTTTTTAAAAACTGCTTCAGTTTCACCTCTGCTCAATGCTGAAGTTATTTCATGTTGATGATATCATAGAGAGTTTCAGCATCATCTTTGCTGATTCATTTGTGATGTCATGCAATTAAAATAAAATACTTTCTTGTCTTTTTGCTCTTCTTGAGTTCTCTGAGAGTTGCATTCAGTTTAAGGTAAATTATCTTCACATTAAAAAAAGCTTCTTCTGCTTCATCTTTCTGCTCATGTTGATGAGATGAGCTTGCCTCAGCAGCCTTTTCTTTCTGAGCCTGACTCAGTGAAATCATACTCTCTTTTGTCATATTGATGGCAGGGTGTTGAAGATGTTTATTTTACAACATTCTGTGTTTGATGCCTTTCTTAACCTCTGTTTGATGTTTGATTTGATGATTTCTTTTGATTCAGCTCTTTCACAAGAGCAAGGTGAATGCAGGTTATTTAAATTCAACTTGACTGCTTCATGAGTGTTCAGTGATGACAGCAGCTGCACACTTATCATAACAGGTTCTTTTAACTCAACTGCTTCATGAGTTTTCAGATCTTCTGTATGACTTAAATTAACTGATACACTTTCATATGACTTAGAAGGTGTAGTTGCAGAGAGTAATGTTATCAGTGTTTTTTAATATTGTTAACACACATCACTCAAGATCTTTTTGAACAGGTTATTTCAGTTCAACTGTTTCACAAATGTTAAGAGAATGAGAATTAATTTAATATCAAGATTATGCAGAGCTCATTATGCAAATATGATGATCAAGAGATTAATTTTAAAGAGTCATTAAGTGATGAGCAAAACTACATATGTGAGTGTTGCAGAATTAACTGAATGCGCTAAACTCAATCAGAAACTAATGTAGATTGCTTAATCTTATCATGCTCTTAACAGAAGCAACTTATATACTCATTATCATCTTAAAAGTTAAATGCATTGTGAGAATACTTAGAGGAGAATCTATGAAAAGGATTCATTCATGAATCTCAGTCTTCAGCAGAATATCTGATATTGTTTGTTTTAAAATCAAACAGTTCATTGAGGTTGTGCATTAATTACAAAGCATTAAACAACATAATGATAAAAAACAATTACTCATTGCCACTTGTCTCAGAACTGCAGGACAGATTTTAAGAAATATAATGATTCATGAAGTTCAATATCTCAGGAGCATTCAACCAGATATAAATAAAAAAAAATGATGAATGAAAAACAATGTTTTAAACATGCTCAGAGTTGTATGAGTATTTGATAATGTCATTTAAATTAATCAACACCTCAGCAACTTTTCAGACTTTCATTAATAATATCTTGCAACAATATTTAGATCAGTCTGTAGTCATTTATCTTGATGACATACTGATATACTTGAAGATGAAGGAACAACATGTTAAACATGTTTAAAAAATTCTACAAGTATTAAAAGACACTGACTTATGCATTAAGCTTGAGAAAAGTCTTTTTCACATCAAAGAAGTTCAATTTCTTAAATTTATCATCACATCAGAAGGCCTTCAGATGAACTTGAAAAAAATTAAATTCATGATTAAATAATTAGTTTTGATAAACATCAAGGAAGTACAATCCTTTCTAAGCTTTGCAAACTTCTACAGAAAGTTTATTGAAAAGTATTTTAAAATTGCAGCACCTCTAACAGAGTTGATGAAAAAGAACTGAAAATTTATTTAATTCATCAAAGCACAAGAATCCTTCAAAGAGCTGAAGAAGTATTTCACATCATAATTAATTCTCATGAGTTTCAACCCTGAGAAACTTATTACACTCAAGATGAACACATCAGATGAAGTTATAAAAGCATGCATTAATCAATTAAATGATAAAAGACATTTATGATCAGTAGTTTATTACTCACAGAAGCTTTTAAGTGCTGAATAAAAATATAAAATACATGACAAGAAGTTATTAATTATTGTTAACACATTCAAATAATGATATGTATATCTCAAAAGATCAAAGCATGAGGTTCAGATGTATTCAGATCATAAGAATTTATTATATTTTATGACAATGAAAGTTCTAAACTGAAGACAGGTTCATTGATTGAAAGAGTTGTCACAATACAACTTCAAGATTCATTATCAAAAAGGATCAAAGAATGTCAAAGTGAACACTCTCAGCAGATGAGTTGATTACTTGAAAGAAAAGTTAATCATGAATCAAGTCATCCTTCAGGAGAATGAGCATGATAATATAATTTACAATTGAGTCATCAACTTTATGATAAAAGTTGAGGATAACATTTTTGAAAACTGAATTTGAAAAGCATTAAAGAACAACAAGTTAGTGCAGTAAGTTCTTCAGAATATTAATGATCATGAAAGCTTTGAAAAGCAAGAAGACCTCTTACTTTTCTAAGATTTAATTTATGTATCAGTCAGTTTACAAGAAACACTGATAGAAGAATATCATTTTAACAAGATGAATGAACATCAAGAAGTTAAGAAAACATTGAAATGATTTACATGAACATATTACTTCTCATGAATAAGGAAAAAAGTTGAAGAAATCATTTAAAAATGTGACACCTGCTGAAAGAACAAAGCAGAACATCACAGATCATATGAATTATTAAAGTCATCATCAACATCAGCACAATCATAATTGAGCATCACATTGAACTTCATGATAAAATTACCAAAATCAAAGGAACCTCTGATGAAAGTATTATATGATGCAATACTTGTCATAACAGACTGACTCATGAAGTACAGATACTTCTTACCTTATAAGAAGTCATCATCAGCAGAAGAACTCACATATATGTTCTTAAAAATTATAACAGTCAACCATGAGCTGCTGAAAGAAATAATCTCAGACAGAGATAAACTCTTCATCTTCAAGTTTTAAAAATCACTAATGAATTAATTAAGGATTCATCATAAGCTGTTCATCACTTATCATCCTCAAACAAATGAACAGATGAAATGTTTAAATCAGATGTTAAAACAGTACCTGCATTGTTATGTTAATTATCAACAAATTAATTGAGTAGAACTTTTACTGATAGCTCAGTTAACTTACAACATGACAACAACAGAGTTCATGAAGGTATCATCATTTTACATTAATTACAAGTTTAACTCACTTATGAATGAAGTGAGGGGGTTAATAATCATAACATAAAAAGTGAAAATATAAATGAATCACCTGAAGGACCTTCATAAAGAACTACAATGAAATATAAAATTTACCTCAGAAAAGTCAGCAGTATATTATAATAAAAAAAGAGATAAAGAACTTACTCTTGAAGAGAAGAGTAAAGTATACCTTTTACATCACAACATCAAGACAATGTGATTAAGTAATAAATTAAATTACAAGAAGCTGAGACCTTTTCAAATTATGAAGAAGAAAGAAAGTGTCAATTATGAACTTAAACTTTCATCATTCATGTGAATACATTCAGTATTTCATATATCTTTACTCAAATCAGCAGACCTGAAAACACTGTTACAGATGAATTCATCAGAAATTAATTCAAAAAGTCAAGATGCTGAGTTCAAGGTAGAAGAAATTCTAAATCAACAAAAAGTTGATGATGAGCTTCATTATTTAATCAAGTGAAATATTATGACTTAGCCAGGACAGTACTTAAAAGTATGCACTTACAGTGAACAGCTGATATCAATCAAAGTGATTAAGGTGAGTGAGGGCTTGAGTACCTCAATCACCTCAATCAGAGTGATTGAGCTGTTCAGAGTGATTAAGAGTTTAATCATCATGATCATCTCAATCACATGAGTCTCCTAGAGTCTATATAATCACAGGTAGATTTATAATTAGAAGTTCATGCTCAACTCATGTATTAAATGCAATCTCTTAAGTTTATGACTATTAATTCCCTCACTTAATCTTAACCTTAAGATCATTGTTGATCATATAATTCATTGAATCTTGTCTAGTTCATTGAATCATATCTATAGTTCATTAAATGATAATATTACTTTAGTCATTATGACATCACCTGTTACACTTTGAGCATCAACTTACAGGATATCAGTCATGCAATGAATTAACTCATCAGTCTCAAGATGTTCAAATCCTTCAATAAAGAAGAATCAGTCATTGAACATCTCTTCAACAAAGTAATCTGAGTTAAAATCTCATTGTCAGATAAGTTTCTTGATGAGAGAAGATTATTAAACTCATTTTTCACTCAACTTAACATGTACCTGCAGTTCAACAAGTCTTTATTCATGTCAGAATCAGAGAAAGTGTTGTTCACTTCCTCATTCTTAAGATCAGATGCTTTGAACTGATTTAAACTTATTCTCTGAGATTACCTTGACAACAAGAGTGAAGATCAGGATGACTCAATTAATAAAATCTTTCATGAGTTGAAGAAATTCAAGAAGCAGATAAGGATAATATTTAAAACAATTAATGAAGAGAGAACAGTGAAGTGAGAAATTTATAATATTCAACAGAAAGAAGCAGCTGCTACATACATAATAAACTTTCAAAGACTCACCTCACATATGAATTGAGACAATATTGCTTTGACAGCGTAATATTATAAGGGACTGAAGGATGTGATGAAAGATGAAATCTTTAAAGCTGAACACCCTGCCACGCTCTCAGAAATGATTAAATGATTGATCATCATCAATAACTGAGTTTATGAATGAAGTTTAAAAAAGAGTCATAAGATTCTTGTACCTCAAAGGGCTGAGAAGAATCATGAGCATCAGTATAATAATCAACTCTATTATGAACCTCAACTCATGAAAATCAATGCTGTTACTTGAGTGAATCAGTTTCAGCGAGGGAAAGGACCTGAGAAGAACTCAGAAAAGAAAAAAAAGCCTCATGAAAATAATTATTACAGCTGTAAAAAATCAGGACACTTCACCTGAGATTGTTAAAATTCTGAAAAGATTATTCAATCAAAGAAGACATATGCTGCCACACAAAAAGTAAAGAACAAGAACAGTCACAATGTTATGTTTTAAACAACATGTTACAATGATGACTGTCATACACATCAGAGTGATAAAGACAGCTCTGAGTGATTTTCATGTCAACTTAAGAAGATAAGAAAATATGTCATCATCTCTCATTTAAATCAAGCCGCAGACTTGAAGAAACAACAAGTTTAATGAGATCAGTTCAGCCAAAAAGACAATTACATTAACAGTGATGAAACAATGCCCTCATCTAGTGAGGAGGAAGACTTCATAAAAGTAATAAACTTTAATGACTCAAGAGAACTCATCAAGAAAAATGATGATATTTAAGTATTCACCTGTGAAGAACAGTGGTTGAAAACTTATGAAGAAGTATTTAAAGTGATGAAAAGATCTCTTGAGAATTACAAAAATTACATAAATCAGTTGCAGGAATGAATCCTGTGAATAATCAGAGACATGTTTACTCAAAAAAATGAAATCAAGAATATAAATTATCAGGATATACTCAGAGAAACATCATTGAAAGACTCAAAGTTCATCATGAAAGAAGAGTATGTTACTCTTAATAAAGCACACATCTCAAGAAAACTACACATAAAAGTTTGAGAACTTTGAAGTGAATACTTAAAGCTAAACCTGATACAGTACCTGAACAAGAAAGTTAACTCAAAAGACTTTAAATATGTGAGAGAGAATCTGAGATTCCTCTCATTTAATTCAAAAAATTAAAGGGCTCTTCAGGTCAGAGGTCTCTGAAGATGTTTAAACTAAAATCTTCAGAAGAAGTGATTGCTAAAGAAATCACTGTCACAGAAGACATGAGCAATTTCTGTGTTTAAGTTAAAGTAAAAGGTCACTCAGCTAGACTGTTAATTAACAGTGATTATACAGGGAATTTCTTGAATTCATGATTCACAAAATTGAACAGGATAAAAATTCAGAAAAAGTGAAATCTCTGTTCACTTCAAGGGTTTGATGAAACCCTTATGAAATGCAACAATAATCATGTGAATGAAGAAACTGTTCTGACACCTATATGAATAAGTCAACACTGAGAGAAAAATCAGTTTCAACATTATGAAGCAGTCAGGAAGTGACATAGTCTTAAGTATATTTTAACTCTGAGCAGTCAATCTCATGATTGATTGAGCTGAAAATGAGATATACTTCATTAAAGGCAGTATTCTTATGAAGTTATATTCAGTTCTACACTCACCTGAAGGAGTGAAAGTCTTCACTATGACAGTGAAAGAGATGCATGAGGAGTTAAAGAATCCTGATGCAAAGATACTGTGAATTAGAAGAGTCAATGATGACTGAGACCTTATTATCAAGTTATCTATCCCTAAAGAATACAAAGACTTTGAAGAGTTGTTTACAGCAGTAAAGGAACAGGACGTCTTACTGAAACATTAAAAATAAAATCATGAAATCAAGATCATGAAAGAGTGTAAACTAATGAAGCAACTCATATACTCATTGTCACCTCAAAAGTTAAATGCATTGTGAGAATATTTAAAGGAGAACTTATGAAAAGAATTCATTCAAGAATCTTAATCTTCAGCAGAATATTTAATATTGTTTGTCCTGAAATCTGACAGATCATTGAGGCTGTGTGTCAACTACAAAACATTAAACAACATAATGATAAAGAACAGTTACTCACTGCTGCTTATATCAGAACTGCAGGACAGATTTCAGAGAATATAATGATTCATGAAGTTCAACATTTCAGGGGCATTCAACTAGATACAGATAAAAGAAGATGATGAATGAAAAACAGTGTTTCAAACACACTCAGAGCTGTATGAGTACTTAGTAATGCTGTTCAGATTAATCAACGCCCCCGCAACTTTTCAGGCTTTTATCAACAATATTTTACAACAATATTTAAATCAGTTCATGGTCATCTACCTTGATGACATACTGATGTACTCAAAAATGAAAGAGCAGCATGTTGAACATGTTCAGAAAGTTCTACAAGTGTTAAAGAATGCTGACTTGTGAGTTAAGCCTGAGAAGAGTCTTTTTCATGTCAAGGAAGTTCAATTCCTCAGATTTATCATCACATCAGAAGATCTATGAATGAACTTGAAAAAAATTAATTTCATGATTGAATGATCAGTTTTAATGAGTATTAAGGAAGTACAATCCTTTCTAAGCTTTGCAAACTTCTATAGAAAGTTCATCAAGAAATATTTTAAAATCACAGCACCTCTAACAGAGTTGATGAAGAAAGACTGAAAATTTGTTTAATTCATTAAAGCACAAAAATCCTTCAAAGAGCTGAAGAAGCACTTCACATCATAATTAATTCTCATGAGTTTCAACCTCAAGAAACCTATTACGCTTGAGATGAACACATCAGATGAAGTTATAAAAGTGTGCATTAATCAATTAAATGATAAAAGATGTCTGTGATCAGTAGCTTACTACTCATGAAAACTGTTAAGCACTGAACAGAGTTATGAGATACATGACAAGAAGTTATTAACTATTGTTAATGCATTCAAATAATGACGTGTATATCTCAAAGGATCAAAGCATGAGGTTCAAGTGTATTCAAATCATAAGAATCTGTTATACTTCATGACAATGAAGGTCTTGAACTGAAGACAAGTTCATTAATCAAAAGAATTGTCACAGTATAATTTCAAGATTCATTACTGAAAAGGATCAGAGAATGTCAAAGTGAATGCTTTTAACAGATGAGCTGACTACCTGCAGGAAAAGTTAATCATGAATTAAATCATCCTTCAAAAGGATGAGCAAGAGAGCATAACATACAATAAAGAAGTCAACTTTACAATAAAAGTTGAGAATAACATTTTCAAAAGTCAAGTTCAAAAAGCATTGAAGAACAACAAGTTAACATAACAAGTTCTTCAAAATATCAATGATCATGAAAGCTTTGAAAAGCAAGAAGGTCTCTTACTTTTTCAAGGTTTAATTTATATGTCAGTCAACTTATGAGAGACGCTGATAGAAGAATGTCATTTCAGCAAAGTAAATGAACATCAAGAAGTCAAAATGACAGTGAAATGACTCACATGAACATATTACTTCTCATGATTGAGGAAGAAAGTTGAAGAAATTATTCAAAAATGCAATATCTGCTGAAAGAATAAAGTCTTCACCTTCAAGTTCTGAAAATTGTTAGTGAATCAGTTGAGAATTCATCACAAGCTGTTCACTGCATATCATCCTCAAACAGACAGACAGACTGAATGCTTAAATTAAATGTTAAAACAGTACTTATGCTGTTATGTCAATTATCAACAAATCAATTGAGTAGAACTCTTATCAATAGCTTAATTAACTTATAATACAGCATCAATGAAGTCAACAGGAGTGTCATCATTTTATGTTAATTACAGATTCAACTCACTGATGAATGAAGTGAAAAGACTAATAACAATAGCACAAAAAGCAAAGATACAAGTGAAACACTTAAGAAATCTTCATCAGGAACTTCAGTGAAACATAAAATTTACCTCAGAAAAATCAGTGATATATCACAATAAAAAAAGAGATAAAGGACTTACTCTTGAAGAGAAGAATAAAGTATATCTTTTGTGTTGCAATATTAAGATGAAGTGATCAAGCAACAAGTTGAATCACAAGAAGTTGAGATCATTTCACATTTTAAAGAAGAAAGAAAGTGTCAACTATGAACTTAAACTTTCATCAGTCATGCAGATACACTCAGTATTTCATGTATTTTTACTTGAATCAACAGACTTGAAAACATCATTACAAGACAATTCACCTGAGATTAATCCTGAGAGTCAAGATGCTGAATTTGAAGTAGAGGAGATTTTAAATCAACAAGAGATAAATGATGAACCTCATTATCTGATCAAATGAAAAGGTTATGACACGGCAGGGAACATGTGAGAATCAGAGGAGAATCTTACTCATTGTTTAATGAAATTACATCAGTTCTGTCAGAGGAACCTGCTGTCAGTTAATCATCAAAAATGATGAAGAATTCAAAGAAGTCAAAGAGAGAATTAATAATTTAACTCTGAGTTAATTCCTCCTGCTTCAGTTCTTTAATATTTTGAAGCTCAGTATGAATCAGATTTGTCTGTCACTTCTTGAGGAGAGTAATTTGTTTGCAAAGTCTCTCTTTCTTCATCTTCAACTTTCACTTTTTAACAGAAACATCTGTCTTTTTTTTTCATAAATGAAGAAGTTTCTCCTCAACATGATTCAACTCAGCTGAAGAAATTACAAGGTCACAAGCAACACCTGATTAAACATAAGAACTGCAACAGTTAAATTTTAAAAACATGAAATACTCACAGTCATCAGAGACACAGTGATGACAAGATCACATGACAAGATTTCTGAAGTTGATGATATGATCAGTCAAGCAGAAGTGATAAATTGAGGATTAAGTAATCTTTCTGCCATCAGAGTAAGGCATGAGAGGCTTTAATTTCTGAGGATGAAAACCTTGTGAGGGGAGTTAATGTTATGACTTAATCAGAACAGTACTTAAAAGTATGTGCTTACAATGAACAGCTGATACTGATCAAAATGATTGAGGTGAGCAAGAGCTTGAGCATCTTAATCATCTCAATCAAGGTGATTAAGCTGTTCAGAGTGATTAAAAGTTCAATCATCATGATCACTTCAATCACATGAGTCTCTTAAAGTCTATATAATCACAGGTAGATTCATAGTTAAGAGCTTATGCTCAACTCATATATCAAATGCAATCTCTTAAGTTTATGACTACTAGTTCCCTCACTTGGTTTTAACCTTAAGATCATTGTTGATCATATAGTTCATTGAACCTTGTCTAGTTCATTGAATCATACTTATAATTCACTGAATGATAATATTACTTCAGTCACTATGACATCACCTGTTACATGAAAAGGGTATGACACAGCAGGAAACACATGAGAATCAGAAGAAAATCTCACTCATTATGCAATAAAACTACATCAGTTCTGACAACAGAACTTGAACCTCAGAGGTCATTCAACACTGAGAAATTAAAGAGGTTGAAAGTAATGTTTAAAGTTGAAGTCTTCACTTGCTTGCTCTCCTTCACCTTCAACTCTTTAATGTTCATAAATTCACGGGATATGAAGTCTTTCTGACAGTGTTGCAATAGTTTTTTCTGTTTGCAGAGATGAACTAACTTAGTTGATGCCTCAGCAATTATTTCCTCAGCAGCAGAAGTCTTTTCCTTCAGAGAAGTTAATTCAATTTTCACTTTTTCTCAGTCAACACTACTGAAAAAAAGATCACAAGACTTTTCAGTCTGTATGCAGATGACACACTTTTTAAAATCATCACTCATGTGATAATCTTTCACATCATCAACACATCACCTACATGATTGCATGATGAAAGGAGCAAGGTTGAGCTTATGAAGAAAATTACAACATCATTAAAAAGAGTTCAATTTCTTTTGCACTCAGGAAGAAGGCATGAAGATGTTTAAGTTTTTAAGAATGAAAACCTTAAGAGAGAAGTTAATGTTACAGCTCTCACACTATAGTATTAATGAAGTACACAGTGCATGCATATATAAAGTACTGCTCACCTTGCTCACCTGTTGAGTATGATGAGCATGAAGTGTTACATCAGGTTGCTCACCTTGCTCATTAAGATAAACATGATGAGCACACTGAGCACATGAGTCTCCTATAGTTTATATAATCACAGGTAGATTCATAATTAGGAGCTCATGCTCAACTCATGTATTAAAGGCAATCTACTAATTTTATCTTCTAAACCTACTTAATATTACTTGTGATACTTACAGTTTGAAGAATGACAGTATTACTTCAGTCATTATGACATCATCTGTTACAACTGACTTGACATCATCAGAGATGTACAATGTTACTGTCATGACTGTGTTAAATGTCAAAAAGTGAAGTCATCTCATCACAAGTCATACAGGTTATTGAACTCATTATCAGTTTTAAAAATGTCATGACATATGATGACAATGAACTTTATTACAGACCTGCCGCTGAGCAGTATATATAACAATACAATATGAAACTCAATCCTCATTATAATAAATAAGTTGATTAAAATGACTCACTACATTTTTATACAAAAGATGATGACAGTTGCTGACTTCATTGAAGTGTTTATTTAAGACATAATCAGGCTTCATGACATGTCAGAAGTTTTAATCACTGACAGAGACAAGTTGTTTACATTAAAGCAGTGAATCAGCTTCTGCTTTCACATGTAGTGTCATTGTAACATGTCAACAGCTTTTCACCCTCAAACTGACAGTCAAACAGAGAGGCAGAATCAATCTCTGAAGATGTATTTATACATATTCATTAATGATGTAAGGGGATGAGTGTATGATGATCATCATATAGGTGTTGAATGAGGTGTCATAAGCAATATAATCATGATAGATCAATGCAATGATTATATATCTTTTATTCAGTGACAAAACTGATCACTGAGAAAGCAGGTTTCTGAACTTCCTTGTGAAGAGTTTTACTTGATGTCAAGGCACTAGGCGCTGAGTCATCATATTTATATAATGTCATATTATAGTGTCATATTATAATGTTGTACTAATGTCATATTAGTGTCATACTGTCATATTATTATATGATGACTCTGACACAACATTTTCCTTCTCATGATGCTGTCCTCAGAGTCAACTGACTACTCATAAACTTCATTATGACATCATAACAGTTGAGGTTGTAGAGTGAGCATGTTGAACTTGTAAGATGATCATGTGAAACTGCATTAAGATAAAGCTGATCACATGCTTTCACTTAATTGTGATGATATCACGCTGGCAGTAAACTTTCTTCATAACATAAACATTGAAAATCACAATGTTTATTGTAGGTTTAAAACACCTCTTCTCTTGTGTTTCTTCTTCATCATTTCTATTATGACATGTTGTTATATTTTTCATGACTTTTTCACAGCTCATTGAGTGACCTGATGACTTCATGATGTCATCCCTCATTGCAGAGGTGTTCACCTCATGAAGGAAGCATCATGAAGCTTGCAGCTTATACTTCATTTGCAGTGTCATACTTTCTGTCATACCTCATATGAATGCTAACATGGTATATAGGTAATCAATACTTGAACTCTTAAACTCATGATCATGAACAATGATGAAGACTCACCTTCATCAGAGAAGCCTGTTGAGCTTTAAGCTCAATGTGATGAGGAGGGCTCTGAGTCAGAGTTAATGAATGAAACTGTGATGATCAACACCTTCAGAAAGAGACAGGGAAACAGGATGATAAAATTGACTGTTCAACATCTGAAGAAGATTAAATGTTTATCTTTAAGTGACATCTTCAGCAGCAGTTCCTGCTCTGTGTGATGTCATGATGATACCTCACTGCCAGCTCATGTGCAGCAGGCTCATCATCATGAGCATGTGATTTAAGAGAACCTCAGTCACATATTGTCAAGTACTGCTCACTGTGACTCTTATATAAGAGTTGAAGTTGATCACTGCTTTGTGTTGAACAGAGGAGCCTGCGCATGTTGCATATCTTTTTATAATCTTCATGAGTAATGCATGACAGAGCCTCTGATCATCATTACTCTTAATTTTGAAAGCTCTGATGTTGTTGTTCTGATGCATATTTATGATGATCAGAGGGATGACAGCACATCATAAGTCTGCCTTTCTTAATTCTCTTTTGTTTTGTTTAGTACAACAAAGTGTTATACTTTATGTCATACTTTTGCATTGCTAACTAGTCATAGTGTTTAATGACTGATCATCAGATTCTCATGCTGTCATCTTTTATCAATTATTATCAGCACTCTTCACACCCCCTGCAGCTACTCCTCAACATGAGTCTCATGACATTCATAATGAGGTGATTAATGTTAATTCAGTAATTCTGAAGAGCTCATTCAAGCTCTTGTTGTCTTGCTGAAGAGCACTGCTCACACTCTCTGCATCCTCAACACTTATCAATCTCATCATCATTAAGAGTATATCAAACTCTGTGAGCAGTGCTGCATTGAGGAGATGAGGTCAAAGGCTTCATCAGATAATGAAGAAGAGTTTAAAATGATGAAAAACAAGTAGATAAATGAGGATGACTTGACACAACACTGATGAGAAGTTGAGTGCAAGATGTTGACCTCAGGTTCACTTTAATCTTCAGACCTGAAATGAAATGCTTCTGCACTTAAGTGTTTTTTGATTCTCTGCAATGTGACACATCTGTTATAATGTAGTTCATACAGTAATTCTATTACAGATCTCATTGTAGCATCATAACCTCTGTTATATTCTTATTGTAGAGCACTGATTCTGTCATAAGAGATCAGGTTAACAAAGCTGATAAAGTTTTTAATTCTTAAGACTCATGACTTTTATGACAGCTTTCTTAAGGCTCATGACTTTTGTGACAGCTTCTCAATTAATTTTAAAGAATCACATCATACAGCTCACCTGAATTTCAGTTTATCAGAGTTGTCAGCATGAAATTTTCACATTTTTGCCTTTACATTGTGAATGAAGTGTGTTGACTTTTATGTGTCATCTCACACTTGATCTGTCAGCTTTTATTTGATGAGGTATTGAAGCCTGTCATCATGAATATGATTATTCACAATTGTTTTAACTTTTCACTCATCATCTTGATTAAGTAGTAGGTCTTTTCCTGTCAATGCAGAGAACACATGATGTGTGTCTCAAAATGACTTCAATAGAGTGACATTGAATATGTTATAAATGTTTCAATCCTCTGAGAGGTCAAGTTCATATGATGATTAACTTATCACATGTCATATCATGAATGAGCTGAGCTTTTTTAAATGCAGTTTCTTCATCTGATTGTTCACTGACACATTCTTTTCATTAATCAGTATTAAATCACCTTCTTTGAATGTTATCTCTGTTCAGTGTTGATTATAATAATTTGCATACATTTTGTTAATCTGTCATAACTGCTTCTGAGCTGTTGTAATTTAATCTTGAAGCTGCTGTGCATCTGCATAGAATCTTATTTGTTTATGTGAGTGCTGTATAAACAGCTTACTTAGGCTCATCTGAGGATCTCACTTTAAATTAAGCTGAAAGGAGCTCTTTCTTGTAGCAGCATGTATGAAGTTGTTGTATGAGAACTTCATGCAAGGTAGAAGCTTAACTCAGTTCTTTTACTGCTCATTAATGAATATGCATAAATACACCTTCAGGGACTGATTCTGCCTCTTTGTTTGATCATTAGTTTGCAGGTGAAAAGCTGTTGACATGTTATAACAACACTGCATGTGAAAGCAGAAGCTGATTCATTGCTTTAACATAAAAAGTTTATCTCTGTCTGTGATTAGAACTTTTGACACATCATGATGCTTAATAATGTCCTGAATAAACATTTCAATGAAGTCAACAACTGACATTGTCTTCTGTACAGAAATATAATGAGTCATTTTAATCAACTTATCAATTATGATGAGGATTGAATCTCATGTCATACTTTCATATGTGCTGCTCAGTGGCAGGTTTATAATGAAGTTCATTGTCATCATATGTCATGACATTTTCAGGACTGATAATGAGTTTAATAATTTATATGATTTGTGATGAGCTGGCTTCACCTTTTGGCATTCAACACAGTCATGACAGTAACATCATACATCTCTGACAGTATCAGGTCAATCATAAGATCACTGCATTAATTTTGTAATTCTTGACTTCCTGAAATGACCTGCAAAAACATCATCATGAAATCAACTGATCACTGCATTGTGAAGGGCAGAGTTCTGTGAAACATAAATCTTATCATCATAGTGTATGACATCATCTATTTCTTGTCAACATTTTTGTATATTTGACAGTATAAATGTCATATTTGACTGCATCTCTGATGTCATGATCATCTCAGGGTTCATGTCTATATTCATATTTATCATCTCAGACTCAGTCAAGTTGTTTTTATCCTCAAGAGAGGTAGTTAATCTCTGTTGTATTCATCATATCAAACTGTCTTTCAACTGCTCAGTATGAATTGCATGTTTAAGTTGTTCAATAAACATCTTTGTATAAGCTATTATCTCCTCACCTATTGATGAGTGAGTAGACATGAGTTGAAGCACTTCAACAGTGTCAGCAGAAGCATTATCCTCAATTTAAAGATTAATAAGAACATGACTTGTATCATCATTTATAACTGCAGTGTTTATTAAGTTATCCTTGATTGAGTGCTGCTGAGGCTCTGCATATTTAAATATTTTTATTCAGTCATGACTTGCTTCTTGAGCATGTAGGTCATGAACTGCTGATGTTTCAGTTATATCATCAACTTCAGTATTCATCATATTGATATATTCATCATGACTTGCTTCTTGAGCATGTAGGTCATGGACTGCTGATGTTTCAATCATGTCATCAGCTTCAGTATTCATCATACTGAGTAAGTGATGCACTGCTGATGTTTTAATGATATCACTGACTTCATCTGACATGACACTCTCATCATTTTCATTACAGCTTGCTTCTTTTTAAGCAGGTAAATTTCACATCACTGATGTTTTAATGAGACTGTCATCTTCAGTGTTCATCATATCAGTAGTATTTATTGTAACAGGTAT
Organism: Umbilicaria muhlenbergii; assembly: GCA_000611775.1. Classification (NCBI taxonomy): domain Eukaryota; kingdom Fungi; phylum Ascomycota; class Lecanoromycetes; order Umbilicariales; family Umbilicariaceae; genus Umbilicaria; species Umbilicaria muhlenbergii. The sequence continues at coordinate 334,052 of KK106984.1, forward strand.
GACATTCTCTTGTCATAATTTCTGTCATACTGCCCTTGACTGCAGTGTCATTGCAGCAAGCATGTATAATTTCTTCTGTATTAACTTATAATCCTCACTTCTCAAGTGGAAGGACTGTTGCATTATTTCAGCAGCAGTTGAGGTACTGACAGTCTTCAGCAGTTCATAATCAAGCTGTTTTAATAAATCATCAGCAGGGTTCTTCTTGTCTTCTTGATATGTGACTTTGAAGTCATATTCAGCAAGCTTCTCAGCTCATTTAAGCTGCCTTCATGTGAGGTTTGAGGTAGCCATGAATCAAACAAGGTTTGCATGATCAGTCAGTATGACAATTTGATGTTTAGCACCCTGACAGTAGTGCTGCCAATGATGCATGACTTTCATGATGACAAGGAGCTTTTGCTCACCTGTATCATATTAAGTCTCAGTATTTAGCAGCTTTTTGCTGTAATAAGTAATTAATAATCAGTGCAATTGATCATTGACCTCAAAGCATTGCATCAAGATTTCATCAATTGTGAATTCAGAGGCGTCTGTTTCAACCCTCATGAGTTTGTTTTCATTGAAGTAGTGTAGTAATGAAGCACTCATGAAGGTCTCCTTCAGAGCATTAAACACTTTCAATGCAGTTCCTGAAAGTGAAAAAGAGGCAGGTATGACATTTTCTTATTATAACTTTCCTTTGACTTGTGAGCTGCATGCTGAATAGTTTGTGTTAAACCTTTATAATGAGATTAAGCTGCTCTGCTTTCCTTCAATGTCTTGATGAGGAGCAGTTCAGTGAGTTGAAAAGAGACTTAATACAACCTTAATCTTCTTTTTATTCCTTTCTGTTTTCAGAAGGTTTAACAGCAGTGCTGCAATTCATGAATAATCTCTTATAAACCTTCAGAAGAAGTTAATGAAGCTTAAAAAAATCTGCAATTCATGAATGTTCTTCAGGAGCAGTCATTCTTCAACAGTTTAAATTCTCTTCAAGTTCATGTATATGCCTTTTATGTTGATCTTGAATCCTAGGAAATTCACTTCTGTTGCATTGAATGAGCACTTACTGATCTTAAGATGAAGATCATGATGTTGTAGTGCATCTAGTACTTATCATACATGCTCTTCATGCTTAAACTCATCTTTGCTAAAGATCAAGATATCATTCAAGTAGATCACACATGTGATGTTTAAAAACTCATCAAGCACTTTATTAATGAAGGCTTGAAATGTAGCAGGAGCATTCATGAGACTGAAAAGCATAATAAGATATTTAAACAGCTCAAATCATGTTCAGAATGCTGTTTTTCACTCATCTTCACCCTTAATTCATATTCAATTATATGCATTCTTGCAGTTCAGCTTAGTGAACTTCTTAGCTCCTTGAAGATGATTCAACATGTCTGATATAAGTGATAATGAGTAACAATTCTTAATAGTAATATCATTCAAGCGCTTATAATCAATGACTAATCATAGGCTGCCGTCTGATTTCAGTACAAACATAACAGATGAAGCTGCAGATGATATTAATTTACAAATTATGCCTGTCTTCATGATGTCATCTAAATATACCTTCAGTACATCAAGTTCAGTCAGAGACATCAAGTATAACTTTCTGAATAAAGATTGCTGCTCTGATTTCAAGTCAATGACATGATCATGTGAACCTCTCTCAGGCAAAGACTGCTTCTCAGCTGCTTGAAATATGTCTGTGAAGTCATGATATTCAGGAGGTAGTGTGTCATACACATCATTATCTCTGTCATACTGTAATGAGTTCATCTGAAGGGTATATTCTTTTATATTAATCATTAAGTTTGACGGTCCTATGAAGTGTTCTGTAATGAAAAGATTATTCATATGTAGAATGTTCTTCAGCGCCTTCTTCTCATTAATAGTGAATACTCAGTGTGCTGTGATATGCTTCACCTTTTTCCATAGGAATTTCCCTGTGTTGTATTCATGATTCAGGTTTGCATTGACTAGGAATGATAACCTGAGGATGAAAGAAATTAATGCATTATCTCATGTGACAAGGAAGCAGCTGTTATAATGATAAGATTAATTATTGATGTCATATGCTGTAATAGTCAATATGATGAATTCTGACAAGTTAATCATATTGCCTCATGTGTTGACTTGAGCTTCATAGGGTTCAGTTTGTAAAGACAGTTCATTGACAACATATCATGTGATAATATTGCCTTGACTGTCATTGTTAATAATATATGAGTATTTTTTCTTCAGATCATCTTTTATTGTATGAGAGTTCACCTTTAACTGCTCTGATATCAGATGTGAGATATCATCAATGATAAATAAGAAGATGAGCTGAAGGTTGATTGTGAATCATTTATTCACATCAACTGCAGTAGTGACTGCTGTTGATCATCTCATCATACATTCATTTGTTCAATGATTGATGACTTCACACTTGATACAGAGGCCTGCTGCTTTTCATGCATTTATTTCATTCTTAAGAATAAAGTCTTCTTGTCAGCATGAGGGTTCTGTGAATGTCTGTGTTGTTGTCATGATCACTTTCTCCGCAACTGATATGTGATTTAAATTTCAGCTTTGATCATGATTACTTTCTTGATAAAAGCCTCATGAATTGTTTCCTCTTCTGTGATTGAATTGTTGAGGGTGAGAGGTTTATTATTCAGTGAAAGATTCTTTTCTGTCATAGTATGATGTCTGTGTCATACTTTTGTCATTATTGTCAGTTTTGCTTTAATGATCCTTTTTGGTGTCTGAGCAGCTTCAGAACAGTTCATGATTAATGATGATGTCAAGATGTGCTGAAATTTCTTGCACTGACTGTCTTGCAACCTGCGTCAGATCTCAATATCATAATTCAGTCAAGATGTGATGAGGAAGTCTTGATCATCAGTGATTTTAAATGAGCATCTCATCAATTTCCTTATGTGAAGCTGAAAGAAAGCAGTAAAGTTCTGATAATTTGTTGTATCAAGAGATGATTATATCATGATTGCAGAATTCAGCTGCATTGAAAGTGATGATATTTCATTTGTTCATGTCTTCATCAGGGGATAGGTTCTTCTTTAGAACCTTTAAAAAGTTGTCATAAATGATTTAAATGTAATCATGCTGCTCTTTTTGCTTCTGTCAGTCACTCATGATTATTTTCTCAAGGTAGGTGCCTGCTCAGATGATGAAATCTCATTCAGTAGAGAATTACTCTGACATCAGCTCTCAGTTTTAATTAATTTCATTCAGGTATTTTTGAAGTTTTCATCTCATGACTTTAATGTCTTCTGCATAAAGGTGAGGCTCTTGTGACTTTACAAGGTGTTAAAAAGGAGGAGGTGTGATGTCTGTTATAATTTAACATCATAATTTATGTGATGAACCTGTGTTGTTCCCTGAGTTTGTTGTAATCATAATTGAAGAATCTTCTTACAGATGTTAATTAAGCTTCTGAAGCTCTCTTTTATTATTCTTAAACTCAATTTCTTGTCATACATGTCATAATTATAATCACTGATGCTTGATGACCTTCTGATTATGAGCAGTGACTGCCTCAAGATCTTTAATGATGTCATCAGAGTTGCCTGCAGTGATATGTTCATCATCATCAATGATGTCAGAAGTAAAGGTATCAATGATTGATAATGTAAACCTGCTAATTGAAGAGCTTACCTCAGCTTGATTATTGACTATTTCACTGACCTGATGAGATCAAAATATTAATGTCATCATGTCTTATGCTTCTGACATGACCGTTTACCTGAAGGTACTGAGTGATCAGTATGTAAGAGGATGAGTGTACAACAGTTGTTGTATAAGAGTTAAACAGAGTGTCATAAGCAATATAATCATGATAGATCAATGCAATGATTATATGTCTTTTATTCAGTGGCAAAACTGATTGCTGAGGAAGCAGGTTTCTGAACCTCCTTGTGAAGAGTTTTACTTGATGTCAAGGTGCTAAGTGCTGAGTCATCATATCTATATAATGTCATACTATAGTGTTGTATTATAATGTTGTACTAGTGTCATACTGTCATATTATTATATGATGACTCTGACAATGACTTTTTCACAGCTCATTGAGTGACTTGATGACTTCATGATATCATTCCTCATTGCAGAGGTGTTCACCTCATGAAGGAAGCATCATGAAGCTTGCAGCTCATGCTTCATTTATGATGTCATACTTTCTGTCATACTTCATATGAATGTTAACATGATATATAAGCAATCAATACTTGAACTCTCAAACTTATAATCATAAACAACAGTGAAGACCTGTCTTCATCAGGAAAGCCTGTTGAGCTCTGAGCTTAATGTGATGAGGAGGGCTCTGAGTCAGAGTTAATGAATAAAATTGTGATGATCAACACCTTCAGAAAGAGATGAGGAAACAGAGTGATAAAACTGATTATTCAACACTTGAAGAGGGTTAAATGTTTATTTTTAAATAATGTCTTCAGCAGCAGTTTCTGCTCTGTGTGATGTCATGATGATACCTCACTGCCAGCTCATGTGCAGCAGGCTCATCATCATGAGCATGTGATTTAAAAGAACCTCAATCACATGTTGTTAAGTACTGCTCACTGTGACTCTTGTATAAAAGTTGAAGTTGATCACTGCTTTGTGTCAGACAGAGGAGCCTGCACATGTTGCATATTTCTCTGCAACTCTCATGAGTAATGCATGACAGAGCCTCTGATCATCACTGCTTTTAACTTTAAAAGCTCTGATGTTGTTGTCCTGACACATGTTTATGATGATCAGAGAGGTGACAGCACATCATAAATTTACTTTTCTTAATTTTCTTTTGTTTTGTTTAATACAACAAAGTGTCATACTTTATATCATACTTTTGTCATACTTTATGTCATACTTTTGCATTGTTAACTAGTCATAACATTTAATGACTGATCATCAGATTCTCATGCTGCTGTTTTTTACTGATCATTATTAACATTCTTCACACCCCCTGCAGCTGCTCCTCAATGTGAGTCTCATGACATTCATAATGAGGTAATTAATGTTAATTCAGTAATCTTGAGGAGCTCATTTAAGCTCTTGCTGTCTTGTTGAAAAGCACTGCTCATGCTCTCTGTGTCCTCAACACTCATCAATCTCATCATCATCAAGAGTATATTGAACTCTGTGAGCAGCACTGTGTTGAGGAGATGAAGTCAAAGGCTTCATTAAATAGTGAAGAAGAGTTTAAAATGATGAAAGACAAGTAGATAAATGAGAGTGACTTGATGTAACACTGATGAGAGGTTAAGTGCAAGGTGTTGACCTCAGATTCATTTTAATCTTTAAACCTGAAATAAAATGCTTCTGCACTTGAGTATTCTCTGATTCTCTGCAATGTGACATGTCTGTTATAATGTAGTTCATGCAGTAATCTTATTACAGATCCTGTTGTAGTGTTGTAACTCTTATCATATTCTTGTCATAAAGTACTGACTTCATCATAAGAGATCAGGTTAACAAAGCTGACAAAGTTTTCAGTTCTTAAAGCTCATGACTTTTGTGACAGCTTTCTTAAGACTCATGACTTTTGCAACAGCTTCTCAATTGATCTTAAAGAGTCACATTGTACAACTCACCTGAATTTCAGTTTATCAGAGTTGTCAGCATGAAATTTTCACATTTTTGCCTTTACATTGCAGATGAAGTGTGTTGATTCTCATGTGTCATCTCACACCTGATCTGTCAGCTTTCATTTAATGAGGTATTGAAGCCTGCTGTCATGAATGCAGTTATTCACAATTGCTTCAACTTCTCACTCATCATCTTAATTAAGTAGTAGGTCTTTTCCTGTTAATGCAGAGAACACATGACATGTGTCTTGAAATGACTTCAATAGAGTGATGTTGAATATGTTATAAATGTTTTGATCCTCTGAGAGGTCAAGTTCATATGATGATTAACTTATCACACATTATATCATGAATGAGCTGAGCTTTTTTCAATGCAGTTTCTTCATCTGCTTGTTCATTAACACATTCTTTTCATTAATCAGTATTAAATCACCTTCTTTGAATGTTATCTCTGTTCAGTGCTGATTATAATAATTTACATACATCTCATTAACCTGTTGTAACTGCTTCTGAGCTGTTGCAATTTAATCTTGAAGCTGCTGTGCATCTGCATAAAGTCTTATTTGTTTATGTGAGTGCTGTATAAACAGCTTACTTAAGCTCATCTGAGGGTCTCACTTTAAATTAAACTGAAAGGGGCTCTTTCCTGTAGCAGCATGTATGAAGTTGTTGTATGAGAACTTCATGCAGAGTAAAAGCTTAACTCAGTACTCTTGATACTCATCAATAAATATGTGTAAATACATCTTCAGAGACTGATTCTGCCTCTCTGTTTGATCATCAGTTTGCAGGTGAAAAGTCATTGACATGTTACAATGACACTGCATGTGAAAGCAGAAGCTGATTCATTACTTTAATGTAAAAAATTTATCTCTGTCTGTGATTAAGACTTCTGACACATCATGATGCTTAATAATGTCTTGAATAAACACTTTAATAAAGTCAGCAACTGACATTGTCTTCTGTATAAAAATATAATGAGTCATTTTAATCAACTTATCAATTATGATGAGAATTAAATCTCATATCATACTTTCATATGTGCTGCTCAGTGACAGATCTGTAATGAAGTTCATTGTCACTATATGTCATGACACTTTCAGGACTGATAATGAGTTCAATAACTTATATGATTTGTGATGAGCTGACTTCACCTTTTGGCATTCAACACAGTCATGACAGTAACATCATACATCTTTGACAGTGTCAAATCAATCATAAGATCACTGCATTAATTCTGCAGTTCTTGACTTCTTGAAATGACTTGCAAAAACATCATTGTGAAATCAACTGATCACTGCATTATGAAGGGCTGCAGGGTTCTGTGAAATGTAAACTTTATCATCATAATGTACAACATCATTTATTTCTTGTCAACATTTTCATATATTTGACAGTATAAATGTCATATTTGGCTGCATCTCTGATGTCATGATCATCTCAGAGTTCATGTCTATATTCATATTTGTCATCTCAGACTCAGTCAAGTTATTTTTATCCTTGAGAGGGGTAGTTAATCTCTGTTATACTCATCATATCAAACTGTCTTTCAACTGCTCAGTATGAATTGCATGTTTAAGTTGTTTGATAAATATTCTTATATAAGCTGTTATCTCCTCACCTATTGATGAGTGAGTAAACATGAGTTGAAGTGCTTCAACAGTGTCAGCAGAAGCATTATCCTCAATTTAAAGATTAATAAAAACATGACTTGCATCACTGTTCATAACTGCAGTGTTTGCTGAGTTATCTTTAATTAAGTGCTGCTGAGGCTTTGTATATTTAAACTCTCTTATTCAGTCACGGCTTGTTTTTTAAGCATGTAGGTTATGAACTGCTGATGTTTCAATTGTATCATCAGCTTCAGTATTCATCATATTAATATATTCATCATGACTTGCTTCTCAAGCATGTAAGTCATAAACTGCTGATGTTTCAGTCATGCTGTCAGCTTCAGTATTTATTGTATTAACATATTCATCATGACTTGCTTCTTCTTGAGTAGATAAGTTTCACACTGTTGATGTTCTGATGAGATCATCATCTTCAGTAATCATCATACTGAGTAGGTGATGCACTGTTAATGTTTTAATGATATCACTGACTTTATCTGACATGACACTCTCATCATTTCCATTACAGCTTGCTTCTTTTTAAGCAGGTAGATTTCACACTGTTGATGTTTTAATGAGATTGTCATCTTCAGTAATCATCATACTGAGTAGGTGATGCACTGCTGATGTTTTAATGATATCACTGACTTCATCTGACATGACACTTTTATCATTTTCATTACAGCTTGCTTCTTTTTAAGCAGGTAAGTTTCACCTTTTTTTATAAAAATTTCCTCATGTCATATTCATGATTCAAGTTTGCATTGACTAAAAATGATAACCTGAGGATGAAAGGAGCTGATGTGTTGTCTCATGTGATAAAAAAGCAGCTGTTATAGTGATAAGATTAATCATTGATGTCATACACTGTAATAGTCAATATGATGAATTCTGACAAGTCAATCATATTGCCTCATGCATTGACTTGAGCTTCATAGGGTTCAGTTTGTAAAGACAGTTCATTGACAACATATCATGTGATAATATTGCCTTGACTGTCATTATCAATAATATATGAGTATTTTTTCTTCAGATCATCTCTTGTTGTATGAAAGTTCACCTTTAACTGCTCTGATATCAGATGTGAGATATCATCAATGATAAATAAAAAGATGAGCTGAAGGTTGACTGTGAGTCATTTATTCACATGTAAGCATACTATCATGAGGTAATATCTTAACTAAGGAATTATGAAGCTATGTGACAATAATGACTTAAACTTATAGTTGATGGTTCACAATAATATGATATTGCTAGTAGGTAGAGAATTATTGTTAAGAAAAAAAATGAAACATGCTTTAACCTCATAATATATTTCTTCTGAAGTTAACCTGCTTGAGGAAGATCTCATGAAGTAGTCACCTCAATGAAGCTGTCTTCATGAAGTGTTCATTGCTGAATCACATCTTTATGAGGTATCATCAATGATGTTAACTTCTTTAATCACTTTCATGAAGTGTCAGGAGTGATGTTTATTAACTGAGCTCTCTCATGAAGTTGATTTATTAATGAAAGTTATCTTCACAAGACTGCATTGTTGTTAAATATAATCTTTTTTATTCTAAACTAGCACCTGATGACTTTTGTACACTGAATGCTCACATCACATCAACTGCAGTAGTGACTGCTGTTGATCATTTCATCATACATTCATTTGTTCAATGACTGATGACTTCACACTTGATACAGAGGCTTGCTGCTTTTCATGCATTCACTTCATTCTTTGAAATAAAGTCTTCATATCAGCATGAGGGTCCTGTGAATGTTTGTGTTGTTGTCATAATCACTTTCTCTGCAACTGATATGTGATTTAAATTTCAACTTTGATCATGATTACTTTCTTGATAAAAACCTCATGAATTGTTCTTTCTTTCATGATTGAATTGTTGAGGATGAGAGGTTTATTGTTTAATGAAAGATTCTTTTCTGTCATAATACAACATTGATGTCATACTTTTGTTTATATTATTAATCTTGTTTTAACAGTCCTTTTTAATGTCTGAGTGACTTCAAAACAGTTCATGATTAATGATGATGTCAAGATATGCTGAAATTTCTTGCACTGACTGTCTTGCAACCTGAGTTGAATCTCAACATCATAGTTCAGTCAAGATGTGATGTGAAAGTCTTGATCATCAGTAATCTCAAATGAGTGTCTCATTAATTTTCTTATGTGAAGCTGAAAAGAAGCAGTAAAGTTCTGATAATCTGTTATATCAGAAGATGATTATATCATGATTATAAAGTTCAACTGCATTAAAAATGATGATATTTCATTCATTTATGTCTTCACTGAGGAATAAGTTCCTCTTCAGCACTTTCAAAAAGTTATTATAAATAATTTAAGTGTGATCATGCTGCTTCTTCTGCTTTCATCAGTCACTCATGACTGTTTTCTCTAGGTAGATGCCTGCTCAGATGATGAAATCTTATTTGATAAGAAATTGCTCTGACATCAGCTCCTGATTCTGATTGATTTCATTTAAATATTCTTAAAGTTTTCATCTCATGACTTTGATGTCTTCTGCATAAAGATAAGGCTCTCATGACTTTACAAGATGTTAAAAAGAGGAAGGTGTGATGTCTGTCATAACTTAATATTGTAATTCATGTGATGAACTTGTGTTGTTCTCTAAATTTATTGTAATTGAAGGATTTTCTTACAGATGTTAATTGAATTCCTGAAGTTTTCTTTTATTATCCTCAAACTCAATTTCTTGTCATACATGTCATAATTATAATCACTGATGCTTGATGACCTCCTGATTGTGAGCAGTGACTGCCTCAAGATCATTAATAATGTCATCAAGGTTACCTGCAGTGATGTGTTCATGCTCATCATCTTTGATGTCAGAAATAAGAGTATTGATGACTGATAATGTAAACCTGCTAATTAAAGGGCCTGCCTCAGCTTGATTATTGACTGTTTCACTGACCTGATGAGATTAAAGTGTTGATGTCATCATGTCTTATTTGCTTCTGACGTGACCGTTCACCTGAAGGTACTGAGCGATCAGTATGTAAGAGGCTGAGTGTATGATGATCATCATAATGATGTTTGAACGGGGTGTCGTAGGCAGTATAGTCATGATGAAGCCAAAGCAGTGGTTATACATATTCTATTCAGTGGCAAAACTGATCACTGAGGAAGCAGGTTTCTGAACCTTCTTGTGAAGAGTTTTACTTGATGTCAAGGCGCTAGGCGCTGAGTCATCATATCTATATAATGTCGTACTATAGTGTCGTACTATAATGTTGTACTAGTGTTATACTGTCATACTATTATATGGTGGCCCTGACAGGTGGTAAATATAAGGACTGAGTAAACCCTGACTTAAGGGTTAGAGACGCTGCTGTTCATATGACAGAATGTCGCTGGAAAGGGTATGAAAGAAAGGATAAAAGGGGTTGAATTTTAATTTTATGAAACAGCAGTCACAATCATTCAGCTGCTCCACCTGAAGCCTTTCCCGCCCATAGAAAACGGACTGAGGACAACATAAAACAAGTGCATGTGAACAGACAACAAAGCCTTACTGCTCTTCAAATTGCAGTGAGACTGCGTGCGGATAATCCTGCTCAATATTTCAAAAAACAGGACATACAAATACGCTGCATCATGGGTTGGGTTTTACCCAGTGGGTTTGGGTTTGGGTTGGGTTTGGGTTGGGTTTTGGGGTGGGTTATACATGTCAAAACCCAACCCAGAAAAAACCCAACCCATTTAACCCAAACCCAGAAAATTCTGGGTTAACTCAGTACATACAAATAGTTATGGTAGTCTTTATGGTAGTCAAAAACGTCAGTTCAAAAGGTGCCTTCTCAAGTCATTTTCAAGGTCATTTTTTGAGGCCGTCATCAAAGCCATTTTGGAAGCTGTTTTGGAAGCCGTTTTGAAAGCCGTTTTTTGAGGCCGTCATTGAAGCCGTTTGTCGAGGCTGTCGCTGAAGCCGTTTTGAAAGCCGTTTTGAAAGCTGTTTTGGAAGCTGGTTTTCAAGGCCGTTTTTCAAGGCCGTTTTTCAAGGCGGTCGTTGAGGCCGTTTTGGAAGCCGTTTTTCAAGGCTGTTTTTCAAGGCCGTTTTTCAAGGCGGTCGTTGAGGCCGTTTTGGAAGCCGTTTTTCAAGGCTGTTTTTCAAGGCCGTTTTTCAAGGCGGTCGTTGAGGCCGTTTTGGAAGCCGTTTTTCAAGGCTGTTTTTCAAGGCCGTTTTTCAAGGCGGTCGTTGAGGCCGTTTTGGAAGCCGTTTTTCAAGGCTGTTTTTCAAGGCCGTTTTTCAAGGCGGTCGTTGAGGCCGTTTTGGAAGCCGTTTTGGAAGCTGCTTTGAAAGCTGTTTGGATGAGTCATATACGTGAACTTGAACTGGGTTACCCAGTGAAAAACCCAACCCAAACCCAAAAAAACCCAACCCAGTGTGACCCAACCCAAAAAAAACCCAACCCAAACCCAACCCATGGTGCAGCGTACATACAAAGAGAAGAGCTTGGTTCATTGACCCCTTTGCAAGCCCTACTCCAGGAACTCCAGGCCTCTGAGAAGTGGTATGTGGCTTATCAATTAAACCCCTGGGATCAGCTCCGAAGCCTGTTTTTTGCCTATCATCCAGCCCTCAAATGGTTAGAAAAATACCCTGATATTCTATTTATTGACGCCACCTACAAGACAAACAAATATAACATGCCTCTTGTTATATTGACCTCAACAACCGCCTGCAACAAAACCTTCTATATGAGGTTTGCTTTTCTTCTTCATGAGGACCGCGAATATTATGACTGACTTGTCTCCCATATTAAAATTGTATGGGTAGACATAGGACGTCCGGACGGCCCTAAAACAGCAGTCACGGACAAGGAAGAAGCTTTAATTGGGGCTCTAGAAGAAGGTCTTCAACTAAACTTCTTCTTTGTCAGTGGCATATTAACAAGAATGTCCTGGCTCAGGTGAAGGCGGGGGCTTACTTCTCTGACGCTGAAACACAACAGGCCTGGTCTCAGCTCTTTTTTGCTGTCTGAAACGCCCTTACTGTTGCAGGCTTTCATGAAGCTCTTGTCAACCTGGCCCTTGCTGATTCAGACCCGGGGGTTAACCCTCATTGGCTCATTACCCTCTATGAATACCTCCTAAAGGAGTGGTTCACTGAGGGCATGTGAGAGAAGCATTGCTGAGCTTGAACAGACACCTACCTCCATTTCAATAAGTTAATGACGTCGACAGCGGAAGGGGGGCATTGAGGGATCAAACAGGGACTGGAAAGCAGTCTTGAAGACCTGGCAACTGTTGTTAAGAAGGTGCAATACAAGCTTGAGCATCAATTGCATGAATTGCACCTTTTTCATGAAGATCAGAAGGCTGAGGCCATGCTTCTTCGTCACAACGCCCTGATTTTCTGATATCTACGCTATGAAATCAGTATCCAAGCCATTGAGCACATGTATGAGCAGTGGAAGGAGCTTACCAAAGAGTCAACATGCTTGCCACCCTGTACTAAGGTTTTCCGGGCCACCTTAGGCCTTTCAGGCAAGCATGATATTCAGACCTTCCTCTACGCACAAGAAGCCCTGAAACGGGATCATATTCACCCTCATTGATGGCTGGATCCACTCACAGAGGTTCAACCAGTGAACCCCATTGCTCTGGTGCAGGATGCCATCCAAATTCGTCGACGTGAGAGGCCCAATGATGCCTCTGTGAGGCGTGACCTCTCCCAGTGGGAGCTAGCCCTGAATCAGGTACGTCGGCGAGAGGAGGTGGAGGCGGAGGCAGAGGCGGAGGCGGAGACAAGGGCTAGTCAGCCAGCGAGTCAGCGAGGGGGGCGTGGACGGGGGCGTGGACGGGGGCGTGGAGAGCGGCAGCGAGCACCAAGAGCTCAGAGAGCTCCAATGCAGCCGGAGCAGTCAGCGGAGCAGCAGACCACTCTGTCTCAGTTCACTGGCTTTGCCCCTGTGGCAGACCGTCTGAGAAACATGAGACCTCAAGGCCAGCGAGGCCAGCAGGGGCAGCGAGCTCCGGCCTCTCAGGGTATCCCAGACGGCATGATGGGGTCGTTCCAGCTCACCAGTCAATAGGTCTCAGGCCTAGAGGCGTGCCGCCAAGTCAGTGACCCATTGGCTGGCTGGTGAGCTGGCTGAAATTGGGCGGCACTTCGTTGCCTGGGGCCGCCCCAGATTTTTGGAGGGGGGGGGGTGCATAATTGATGACAGCGGCACTTGGGGGGGAGAGGTGAGTGGCGGCGGCGGTGGGAGGCGTGGTGGGAGGTGTGTAGTAGGAGATCTACAGTCTATTAGCATATATTCGACTTTTAAATGACTTTTGGAGGCCCAAATTGAACTTCAAATCGTACGGAATTGAGCCTTCTAAGTCAACCTCCAATTTCATGGCGATTTTGAACTCCTGACGCGTAAAACAGACGCGCCGAGGTCATATAACCCGATTAGATTAGAAGGGTCTATCCAGAAGATTTGGGGTCTATCCAGAAAGTGTTGGGGTCTATCCAGAAGTGTGGCCTTGTTACAATGCCCCGTATGATTGCTGTCTTATCGGAGTAGAAGCTCGACCTCATATTTTAGTCATATCGTCTGGTTTTGCACTCTCTCAGCTTCTCACATTTGTGCTGGTCGTTACATCCAGGGGGTCTCGTGCCAAAGAATAAACAGAGATCCGTCATATTAAGTCCGGGTCTTTACGCTTCTAATAAAAGTTCCTACTACCTAACCCTAATACAAAATGCGTGCCACTTCCCAGAGACCTAACAGTACTAAGTCCGAGGATAATCCTCAACGGCCTCAGTCTTCCCAAGCTCGATATTATTTGCTGAGATAGACTGGTTAATCTCATGTCGGACATGTAGCTTATCTGGTGGGACAACCGATACGTTCGAATCATCCGAAGACGTGGGGAGGAACTTGGTTTCAGTGTCGCCGCTCGCCCTGATAGAAGTGGTAACCTGACCGTGGTTCCGAATTGCTGCAGGTAGGAACAGCGTGCGCAAGTTGTTGCCCCCGGCTGGGATCCGGGAGCGGCGATTATCTCGGGTGAAGAGGGCGCGGAAGGAGGCAAGGCACACGACGGTTATAGCTGTTGATTATAACAGGTCAGCCGCCTCGGGACACCATAGCAACGTAGGATGCTCTGTTGCTGGTGAAAATTCAATGGACTACACGACGGTGAAACCCACCAACTGTCTGCTCTATAAAGCTCCACATGTAGAGCCAGGATAAATCTGGCTGCTCGGTGAGAAGGCTGATGACCGTAACTCGGACGATGGCGAAGGTCATTGTGATTACTGCTAGGGAAAAGATACCAGCTAAGGCTAATTTCTGTCGGAGCGTGATCTGGACTTTCCACAGCAAGCTGATAGGGATTGACATGACTGAAATGAGAACTTAGTCATTAATTCCTTTGGTAAAACCGCCGAAGGCACTCACTCAAAGCGTCTGTAATGACATCGAGCGCGCAGTTGACATGAAGAGTAGTACGTTGAAATCTGATTGCGTCTATACCAGCGCAATGACCTAAAAACCGGTCAGTCTACGATTCCCAAGATACCGATAGCACATTCACTGGCAATTTTTGCAAATGACGGAAGGAGACAGTTATACTGAATAGTACCAATACAGACAAAATATGAACTGACTGTGATGGCAAGAACACACCACCACAACTGCTTCTGTCTCGCGACACCCTGGATAAGCCTCCGAAAGAAGGTGAGGAAGGAGAGCTTGACAGCCCACAGACTCGAGTAAAACAACCCAATGACGGCAGCAGATCCACGCAGGAAGTTTTGTTCATCGTTCACAAAATTTGGTGGATGGGGTAACACTCCGCCGCTGATTGCGTGAAGGCTTCGGAACATGGCCCCACTGAGCACCTGCCAGATTATGGTGGTGGCAAGGATCATCAGCCATGCTAGCAATACCAGGGCGTCGTCAACAAATAATTTGCCGAAACTCTTGATGCGGACATGATTACGGAATGTGCAGAAGACTAGAGTTATGATCAAGCCACCCCAAACAACTCCCTTCAAAAGGATTAGCAACATTGAGCAGCTGAATAGACCCATGGAGGTCTTCTTCAAGTAATGACTTACTAGCAAGGTGTCCTCGGAAATCTTTGGCTTCTCAAAGACTGGAGAAGCCTGAACTGTATTCATTGCTGACTCGTCCTGAAGGTTTCCAACTGGGCGAAGAACAAGTAAAGGATAACGACTAAATACAGTGAAATATAAAAGTAAAGGCGGACGGACTGCTCAAGAACCTCTGCGATTGACGGAAATTTTTAGCTGTGCCCATCATCCTCCGTGGGGTTCTCTGCCCCTCCCCCGGATTGCCACATCGAATATGACAGCGATTTCTAAAGGCGCGGAAGACGAGGAAGACGAGAGCCCCGCAGCTGAGCCAGCTCCACGCAGTCGCATGGCGAAAGGCGTGTGCCGAGGGACTGCACCGCATTCCCAGGCAGCGATGAGGCCTCTGGCGGACGAACATCTCATTGTTCGGTTAATACCTTACTCTGCGTGCGGCACACCAAGTAGTCTGACCCGAACTTGATCGGCGGTACCGATATCTATGTTTTCCAGGTCTCTGTATGGTTGCGCAAGAACGCTACATCCACCCCACCGGGAACGTAAGATTATAGCCGCCTAAGGGACCAGTGGTTTCCACATCGAAAATTGTAGCACGAGGCTGTGCCTTGTAGGACCTAAGAGTTGGGGGTTTTCGCAGTTTTTCCATTATATTACATAGAGTCATAGAACCAATAGAACTTTCTCGATTTTCTACCCCATGTCTAGTCTTGAGTAGCTCGTCTATGGGTCTATAGACGAGCAACTCGACACTACTTGACCGCCTCCAGCCAATAAACAGGCTGGTTTCAATACATTGATGTCATGTGGCTTTGTAGATCACCAAAAACCTCGACGTCAGTCCATAACATGACTACACGTAGATAAAGGGGTAAATAGCAAGGTAAATAGCAAGTAGATACATTGAAACCATGCCTCTTGACCACCTCACTATTGCTGGCAACCAGCAAGGCAGTGGAAAAGCCCCTATCATGACATTTTTGCTTGGGGCTGACCAGCAGTCACAACCCTTGCAACCCCCCCATCCTCCTCTTGCTCTGAGGCCTCCAGTGGTCAACCCCTCATGGAGAGACCTTGACGGTCAATCAATGGGCCCGCCCAATTGCCTCAGGCGTCCCAAGAAGCCCTGCCGAGCAGCCAGATTCCACTGAGAAGCCAGCCTCCGCCGAGCAGCCAGCCTCCGTCAAGCAACCAGCGAGCCGTTATCCGAGAGGGGGACGTCAATATATTGGTGGAAATCTGCCATCAACGTAAGCAGGAGTATATGAGACTGGGGAGGGGAGAATTTGACCCATTCTGGGACCAAATTTGAGCAGAATTCCATAGACAAACCGGCCAAACCCTCAAACACCCAGATGCCAAGATGGCCACGCTTGCATCCAAGCGCAAGGCGGCTGGAATGACCGCTCAAAGCCTTCAAGACTGAATGCTTGACGACTGGAATGCTGCTCTAAAAACGAAAGAAGCCGGTGAGACAGACTGACAGAACCAACAACAGTGAGAGCAAGCTGAACAAGAGCTGCAAAGAGCCCTACTTGATGATTCTGTACAGCATTTTGAAGAACAACAAGTCAATAGGCCATTGTTCAGTGACACTGAAATCTTCAATGATGACGACTATGACAACGTCAATGAGACGCCAGATGAGGACTCTTCAGCAGTCAGACAAGCATTTAGAGCCGTCAAAGACCTTGAGCAGCACGGGAATAGAGAGGGTATGAGCAGGGCTCACGGCGGAGCTTCTTGTGAAGGGCGTGGGGGCGGGGGAGCCAGAGGAGGCAGAGGAGGAGGTCAAGGAGGAGGATCTGCAGGAGTGTTAACAGTTGCTGATGCCAAGCAGAAAAGAGGCAATCTTCTGAGTCAATATCTTGACGATTTTGAGCGTATAATGTATGCAGATAAGGAGAACATTGAGCTGATGAAGGGTGTTGTAATGAGACGATTATTTAGAGGCCAAATAAATGTATTATTGCGCTTGCTAAATATCAGTCCAATATTGAATAAATGAACGTGAGGAAGAAAGCAGAAACTCGAGGCTTTCAAGCTGTTAATATACATGTTTAGGAGCTTTTCGCTAAGCCTAGACATACGTACGCCTATGACGTGACTGCTTTTCCCGCTAGAGCCCCTGCCCTATACCCCTGCCCCAATGACGTCTGCTCGGCGGCGAATCGGCGAATTTCAACAAAGGGCCTTGAGCGGCTGAAAGGCAAGGTGGACAAGCTTATGTCAATGTTAATTAATAAGCGGCAGAGGAGGGGTAGAGTGAAGGACTTAATTATAAATAACACTTCATATACTCCTCTAGAGTAGGCGGAGCACACTGAAATTGAACAGATATCTCATTTGATATTAAACAAGACTTTGCATTGCAAAGAACTGCTGAGACTGCATAATATGCTGGAATGGAAGACAGTTCAAGGCGCAATTGAAAGGAGAAGTCATTATATTGTCATAGATTAACAATATATGCAAAGTTGTTCTCAACAGCTATCTGACACATCGTCATCTGAGAGTTATAGGCCGTTTGAAGCTCCGTTGAAATGATGTCAGCATCACGCTGAAAGGTGTCAAGAACGTCAAAGGAGCCTGTTTTATAAACTTTGTCATCATAAAGAAAGAGCCGCGCAGGAGCAGGCATATCCTCAAATAGCTATAAATGTAATTAGCAGAAGATCAATAAAGGGTAAGGTGAGTTTACCTCTTGCAAATGAGCAGTCACATCAGACTGCTTCAAGATGCCCTTGTCATGCGCTTTGCCTAAATATGAACTGAAGAGGCTGATGACAAGTTCATCAGGTGTAACAATGCTCTGAAATGCAACATTATGATATCATTTGTGGCCTGAAAATCAGAGGCTTTGCCGCTGAACTGGCTTCACAATTTGACGTTGAGTCTCATCTATATATCCTCAGTATATGCTCTGCCCACCTTGCTCTTGAATGGCGCGGGCAAAGCCCTGGAGATGCCTCATTTTCAGTCAATTGCTGTCCCATTCTAGTGGACGTCTCCACCGTCGAAAGAGGTGTGAAACCACGTCAGTAAAGACTGTGAAAAGCCAGCTTTGAGAGCGGCCAAAGACTAAGCAAAGGGAGAGCAGCTGAACAGGGTAGGTGAGTCAAATCAAGAGCAAACAGAGCATCTCTTCTGATGTTGAACTGTACCAATTCCGCAGAGTAATCTCGTCGAGGCGGCAAAAGGGGAGAATTCAGCACATATCAGTTTTGAACAACCTATAAGTTGAACTTAGCATAGAACATATAATAGGAGCACGCCTACTTGAACAGCTTCATAAAATTGACATCTGAGTAGCTCTCAACGTCAAACCTAAGTGTAGGATCATACTGAAAGGCTGCATGAAGTGAGCGGTGGCAGATTCACGGAGCATAGCCATGGCAATGAGCTAGGGACATATAACGCTCAGTATAAAGCATCAAAATCATGGCCAGAGCAAGGATTTGACGCTGATGTAATCAACGCCTCAATCAGACTGAAAGCCGCGTCATAATGATGAATATAACTAAAATTTGGGGGGGGGGCAGGAGTTTAAGAATACCCCTTATAATTTAGGCTTTTATATTCCGGATTAGGCCTAGCGCCTCAGAGGTAGGGTTATTCCGGCCCTATCTAGTGTAATGTAATGTAACGTAGTCCACGGGGCAACGCCGCACTATAGGCAACGCCGCACCCCCCCCC